>CM035225.1:17470873-18080880 GCA_020226215.1 Sindora glabra | reverse complement strand
CCCATCTGATTTTTTATTTTCAAAGTCTAAACATATTTTGAAAGTATATAATATTAACGAATTCTCTAGTCACTAGCATATTTTAACAACATGAAATCTAATTTTTTTATTTTTAAGTGTTCTATGCTTTCATTATGAGAAGAAGTAATTTATGATTACAGGACTTGAAAAAAATTGAACAAATAATTAAAGGACTATATCAACATGATGAAACACGGGTCAATTAAGCAACATCCTTATCTATAGCAATATAGGAAGTATTATTATCATTATAATCATACAAGGTTACCTGAAACATTGCTAGCATGTTTTATGGTATCAAAAACTAATTTAACCCTTCCAAAAATTATGTTTATGGCTGAAATAATACTAACTTCTGTCCAGAATTTGCAATCTAAACCGATTTTATTATCTAAACTTCGGTGACAGGCAATTTCTTTTAATATACATCTAGCCTTAGAATTACAAAATTAGGTCATCAAACAACATATTAAAAGACATTAAGAACTATTGTTTAGTAAAAAATTTCAAGTTGTCAACTAAATCATCTTCTTCCCAGCAATAAACAGAAAAAAAAACTTCTATTTGGATGGGACTCTTACATGGAGAGAAGAAAAAGGAGTACAAAAATACTAAAGATAAAATTCATAATTAGAATTTTTTAATCAATTTAAATTTTAAAAATTCTTTCTCTATTTTCTTTTGAATCCAAATTTCAAAAATATCTTTAAAGAGAATGCTTACCTTGAACATCCCCCACCACATTTCTTTTCTCTTTTTATCAATTTTTGACCACTTTGTCTAAACTCCTTCAAATTTACTTTTGATAATGCTACATATCTGGTAGATAACTTGAGTTGGAGGCTTGAATCTATGCATAAGATAGATTATAGAATAGAAGATTCATTCAAATGTAATGATTAATTAAATATTGAAAATTAACTAGCATTGAAGTTTCACTTGGTTATACTCATGTGCGTCCATCAAGTTCAATCCATTGACATATATCTGCTTGGTCAAATGGATGCTGGATGGGGGTAAATGAAGCTGATTGCACTGTGTTTGACCCCAAATGTTGATAAATGTTGCATGTTGGGAATTTGTGATGGTTGGTGATAATTAGGGGGAGGTATTGATATATGCTATAAGATCCTGCTGTTGGCATAAAAGTGGATTGACTACCACAATATTGATAGTTTGGTGGCATAGAAGTCTAGCCAATTGGTGATGTGGGAGGCTGGCTAGGTGGTGGCATTGGAGGCTGTCTAGGTGGTGGTATAGGAGGCTAGACAACTTAATGTACTAAAGGCTAGCCATGTAGAGGCATAAAAGGCAAGCTAGGTCGAGGTTGAGGAGGCTCGCTGAACATTTCAAATTCTGGAACAAATGGCAAGGGGCTATTTTCTATTATTCATCACCCCCGTGAATGATTCATTCTAAGATGACCTTCACGATATCTCCTTGTCATCTGTAAAGCAAGAATGTATATCACTAAAGGAAACTATGATAATAACAATAATTTTTGATCAAATTTCAGTGTTCAAACATCATGCTCTCACCTTCCTTCCTTACTAACTCAAACAAACTAAAGGACAAATATCTGTCACCAAAACTGGGGAAAACAACCTACATAATTTTCAATGGATCTATTTGTGATATAAAATAGAGCTTTTATACTTGAGTATATAAATATTTTTTCTAAGAAATAATAATTTTACAACAAGTCAAAGGTCAAACTAAATTGATACAAATAAGACTTGAAATATATCATTTCAGACCTTTTGAAGGTGATATAAATGGAAGAAGTTCATTTTGATGACATGCTAAACGTCGGCCGAAGGTTATCAAAATGTATTTTTACTTGCAAAGCTATCACACTAATTTGTGCATGACTAAAGCGGAAGTGAGAAGTTTCAAAACAACCACATGAATTTGTTCACGTGGTAATGTGTGAAGGTAAGTTCTTCTTGAATTTATTCCCCTACACCCTCAATTGTAAGTGCTAGTGGATTCCAAATGTTTATATTGCATAATAAGTGCCACACATATTAATAGATGAAGATAAATTATCAAATCATGAGCCATAATCATGCAAGATTCCTACCTATGCTTGATGTATAAGAGATAAATTATAGGATTATAATATGAATTAGGTGGAGTCACATGAAATCATTACGGTGATTTTGATAAATTTATCCTAGAAACAGAACAAATGAAGCGAGTTAAGAGTAATGATATATTTTATACTTATAAATCTTATTTCTGTCTTATTAAATATAAAACTTCTATATTTATCTTTTGATGACATTGAAATAAAAGGAAAAGATTTTAGCAGCACACTATTACTTATGTTATCAATAACACCTCATATGAGCCGTTACATCATCATTAATTTAATAAGAATATAAATCGAATAGTAATGATAATTACTATATACCGATCCAATGTATAAATATTATATTTTTTATTTTAACTCCAACACTTTCACAATTTTACTTATATATATTCCCTCACTTTAACCACAAAAGACATTTAGACACCCAAATTAATTTCTAGAAATTTAATATGTGTAAAGTAAATTGTTTCAACATATTAAAGATAAAAGGTAATTATTTTTAGAGCCAGAAAGTAAATTGTTTAAAGATAAAAGGTAATTATTGAAGACAAAAGAAAATTATAGTAAATTTAATATTTTTGGAGTCAGGAAGTAAATTGTTTCAACATATTAAAGATAAAAGGTAATTATTTTTAGACCCATAAAATAAATTGTTTAAAGATAAAAGGTAATCCAATGAAGACAAAAGGTAATCATAGTAAATTTAATATTTTTTGGAATCAGGAAGTAAATTGTTTCAACATATTAATAATGAAAGGTAATTATTTTCATATCCACTAATCTAGTTCTGGATGAGTGTAATAAACAATTTACTTATGTTTTACTCTATCTATTCCTACATTATCATCATCCATACATGCTTCAATACAAACTCTAAAACAACTCTATATATATTTTTAGCAATCACTCAATGATATTTTGTTGAAATCGACTATTGTAGCTTCTACGAAACTTATCGAGTGTGCCTTCCTAGTTAAAATAAAATGTGTTCACCTCTGACCTCGCAGCTAGAACGTTGCTCTTACTGTAACTCACCTTCCTATTTGTCAATCACCTTAGATTATAGAAATACACATTATAAAAGTTTTTTTCAAAATTTTTCATACACATATTAACCGGCAATCATTCTTAAAAAAACACTTAAAAAGTTAGTCATCATCTAGGATTTAAAAAAACGGTCCGCGACCGCAATATTACCCGCAATATTGCGTTTTCGGGGAGACCGCATCCGCGATTTCCTGTAATTTTCCGCATTCATCTGCATCGCGACGCGACCGCGATCGCGACCGCAACCGCAATTTAAATCCCTGGTCATCATAAATTATAGAAGGGCAAGGTGTTATAGATATAGAGAAATTATGCAATAAACATACAAGATAAAAATGAAAAGGCCTAAACAATGAAAATAAAAAGATTTAAGATTAAAAAAAAAGCCAAAACAATGAAAATGAACCAAGTGGTCTTCGGTCTAGCACTGATCTACACTTCAATAGTACCAGTTCTCCTCTTGGTTTAGACTTAGGCATGCACTACAGTGTTCTTGTGGAAGTAGGAAGAAGATGAAGATTAGTGTAGTGATGTGGTGTGAATGGAAATGAAATGAAGATTAATGTACTGTGTTGAGAATGGAAATGAAATGGAGAATAATGGAGGTGGTGAGAATGGGTCTGGTAGGTTAGGTTGCGTGCAAAAGAAAACTGGGGGAAATAAAATGTAGGCTGAAGCTTTGTACAACTAACAAGAAACTAGGGGCAAATAAAGTCATTAATTGGGGGCTTCAAAATTAGGCCAAAAATTTTAGCAGCAAGAGTTGAACTAGGAACCCCGACCATGAGAAGAAATCCTCCCACCAGTAATCTAATTTTCTTTTTGATTGATAACTTGAAACTACAAAAATATGGAGATATTTGTTAAGGGCTTTAAGAGCGGACCAAATGATTTGCAAGCAGCATTTGAACTTGCAGCCCTTCTAGTAATCTAATTTTCTTTATAAAGACAATAAATATATTTCTTGTATCTTTATAAATAATATGAAGTTATTCTTTGAAAACAAAGGTCTCTCTAGTTAACCTCTCTTGACTTACAAAATATGAATCAACAGAGTTGTGGAATCAAAATAATAAATGAAAATTACCATCAAGTTTCTAGGTAAAGTAAAGTATATATCAACATATTTGAAACTTTGAACGAGTTCGGTTTCTATTATTTTTATTTTGAGTTAAAAGATAATTAATAAATTTTGATCATAATAAAAAAAATTTAATAATTTTTTATTTATATGATAATAGTAAATAATAATATAAAGATGATTTATACTAATAATAGATTAAATTTGAATTTTTTAATTTTAATTTTAAATTTAATTTATTATCGATATAAAATATTTTATACAATTATCAAACAAAAAGATGATACATTTTTAAAAAAATTAATATTAATTAAAAATTTTTATTGATAGTAAAATAATTTTAATAATTAATAGCATGATAAAATATGAGTAAGTGATTATGTAAATTTAATTTATATCAGTGATAAATTAAATTTAAATCCTTTATTTTATCACACAAACTTAATCAAACATTTTAGAATATAAAATGGGAGTTAAAAGAGGTTATTATTATAGAAATTAAAACATTAAACAAAATTTTAGTCTTTTTTAGAATTTAAATTTCTATTTATTCATAAGTAACATTTGCTTACCCAGCGCATGAGAAGAAATCCCCCGACTAGTAATCCAATTTTCTTTTTGATTTGTAATGTGAAACTGCAAAAATATAGAGACATTTCTTGTGGGCTTTAAGAGTGGATCAAAAGATTTGCAAGCAGCACTCGAACTTGGAACCCCACACATGAGATAAGTCTTGCACACCCACAAATCAATTTTCATTTTGTCAGCGTTATGTACAACTTTTTAAATATATATAGTATAGATACCATTACATGGAAAATTTTTATATAGCCATCAAATGTAAAATATTTTCTATACTTTACCTACTCTGTCATCAGTTACTTCTATAATCTCTTTCACTATCATTGGCCCTATCACGAGTAGGATTATTTTCTTCTTCGTCATCACTAATATACTCATCATCATTGTCATCCTCTTCATTTTCACTACTAGAGTAATCATCTTCATCACCTTCACTCTCAACTTCGTTGACAACAATTTGGCCTGTAAGGTCAACATAAAGCTTAATTTCCTCGAAGCCTCCATCAATATCACATAATGTGCCAATTTGATCATCATTAACAAGTTAGTTCACAAAACACATATCTTCATCCTGGTATGCAACCTCTAATTGATGGCTATGGTTAACTAGACCTCTTGGTTTTGTCTTTATGACAACCTACCAATCCAATTTATCCTTTACTGGTGTAGGATATGGTGTATAATATACTTGAACAGCTTATTGAGCAAAAATAAAAGGAACATACTTAGCATATCTTCTAGTATGCTTTATCTCAACAATCCCATATGATGAATACACTTTCATACCATGATTGATTATAGGATCAAACCAATCACAACAAAAAAAAAAATTAACTTCTTGTCATTTTGACCAGGATACTTTAACTTAATAATTTCATTAAGGATGCCATAAAAGTCATTTTCAATGGAGTTTACATTCCTTGCACCTTTCACAAAAATGCTATAGTTGACAGTTTTTTTCCCTTCACTCCATGACTTAGTTTGGAACTTGTACCCATTTACAAAGTACATTAGCCATATTTTCACTTCTCGTAATGGGCCCCATGCAAGATCCTACAAATGAGCACTATGCTCTGTAACACTAGAGTTATGCACCTATACAATGCAAAACACTATCAATTAGATTGTTAGCTTAGGAAACTTATGCTAAAATAAAAGAAAGATAGAGACACACATAATTTTGAAACCAAATGGCAAATTTATCTTCAATCATTTTCTTAACATCTTGATCCATGATATCTGGCAAGGCTTGATGCATTTGACTAATGAATACAATGCATGAATTGCCATAAGAAAGGTAACTAAACCAATATAAATTATTAGATCTTTCAACTCAAAGACTTACTCTAAGTATGGTTGAACTTCATCACAATTTAACAAAACATAAGTTATAGCTACAAATAGTTCCTTGTCTGTCAAAAATCGATGAACACACTTCCCAGATGGTCGACCAAGTTAATTAAAAATTGATAGGGTTGGCACATTGGGTTCTCCATACTAATCCATATTTCAACCTAGACGAGTACTTTAAGTTAGGACATCTGTTGCAAAATGATATTGACAAAATTGTGCTATTTCTTCGATTAATATACTTCACATATGCTTCCTTCCACATGTGCCTTGTTCCCTACCTTCTTAAGTTTATTGAGGAACCTACAATCAAGCATTGATTAGTGACCTTCATGATCATGTATATCATTAATGTAAGAAAAATGAAGTAATTAGTTAGGATACACATTTACCTTTCAAAGGGATACATCCACCTATATTGTACAGGATCACCAACTCTTGCCTCATATGGTAAGTAAACAGGTAAATGTTCCGTGCAATCAAAGAACAAGTGAAAAATCCGTTCTAATTTCCACAAGATTAACGAGATGTTATGTTCCATTTGGATGAGCTCACTCTCCCATAATGTTGTAGAGCATAAGTCTTAAAAAATTGACTTAATTCAGTAATTAGGCCCCATAAAGAGTCAGGTAAGTCATTGAATGCCATAGAAGCAAACGTTCCATGAATACATGATAATCATGACTTTTCATACTAAATAATTTACCCTCATAAATAATAACATGTTTATCTAACTTAGTGGCATAATCATCTGGCATTCTTAAACTTTTTAGCCATTCACAAATTATCTTCCTTTGCTCCTTAGTGAAGGTAAACATTATTTTTGGTTTGTAAACCTTACCATTGCCAACACTTATAAGTTCCAAGTCCTTTCGCTTAATATTCTTTCAAATCCATCCTTACCTTCGCATTATCTTTGCTTTTACATTTAATGTCCATAACAATGATGAAGAGATTGTCAAAAATATTTTTCTCAATGTGCATAACATCTAAATGATGTCGGATCAAATTTGTTTTCCAATATGGTAGTTCCCAAAATATGCTTCATTTTGTCCAATTGTGGTTTTTCTCATATCTAGTAACTTAATAGGCCAACTGTTGGAAATCATCCATATCCTTTCTCAAACTTCTTCACTTGTCAACCTATGAGGGGGTGGATTTTTTCAATTCTATTTTTCAAGAATACATCCTTATTCCTCCTATATATGTGATTATTTTCCAAGAAGCATCTATGGCAATCAAACCATGATTGTTTCCTTCCATTTTTCAATGTAAATGCTCTTGTGTCTTCTATACATATTGGACATGCTAATTTGCCAGCAGCCATTTAGATAACATACCATATGCTGGAAAATCATTGATTGTCCACATTATGCTACCCTCAACAAGAAATTTTATTTTTAAGAAATATCATATGTGAGGACACCATCATTCCAAAAGATTTGCAACTTATCAATCAATGGTTGTAAATATACATCTATTCTTCTTTTAAGATTATGTGGCCAAGGGATGATCAAGGTTAAGAATATATAAGGTTGGGTCATACACATTTTAGGGGGTAAATTGTATGGTGTGACAATAACTAGCTAGCATGAATATGGGGCAGTAGATTGGATGAATGGACTAAAAACATCAGAACATAAGCCAAGGTGAACATTTGAGGTTTAATAGCAAAATCAGGATATGTTCTATCAAAATACTTCCATGCTTCTCCATCAGATGGGTGACAAAGCACACCTTCCTCCGTTGACTCTCATGATGCCACCTCATATGTTCAATTGATTTTTTAGAAACATACCTTTGAAGCCTAGGTTAGTGGTAAAAAATACATTCTCTTTAAAGGCACTTCCTTATGTCTCTTTTTCCAACTCGTGTTCAGCATATCGAGGTGTCCCACAAAATTTACAATATCTCTTATCTTTATCCTTTCATAATATAACATGTATCCATTATCACAATCTATCTTTTTATGTCCAATACCAAACTCTGAATCTACCTTTTTGGTTTGATATAGGTTTTTAGTACAAGATTTCTAACTGGATTAGTTTCCTTCAACAATTTCATCATTTCATTAAAACAACCTTGAGGTATGTTATAATCAGATTTGATGCTCATCATCCTCACTGCAACAGATAACTTTGTATAACTATTACAACCTATCCATAATGGATGTTGAGCAGAATTTAACATGTCATAGAACTTTTGTGCATTAGGGTTAAGAGGTTCTTCCATGTTGTAGTTATATTCATTTTCGAAGCTAGGCCCAAACATCAAAAATCATATTCTCAAGAGAATTGACTTCATCAAAGTTATTCTCATTCATAGAAGTCCTTGTGTGATCATTTTCATGTTATAGAGGCAGTTCTTCACCATGACAATGCCAATACACAATATCCAAGTACAAACCTTTTTGTATAAAGATGCATTCTAACATCATCTGGATTCATATATTTTTTATTTTGGCACTTTAAACAAGGGCAACTAATTACACCCTCTCTAGCAAAAATTTCTTGTTGACAAGTAAATGCAATAAAATGCTCCACTCCTGTCAAAAATTCATTGTTTATCCTTTTTTACGAGGAGCCAACCTATCGTACAACCATTTTTATGCTCTGGAATATTCATTTGTCAAGTAAATCTTAACCTATCATATATCAAATAAATTCAAATTAATGCAATGAACAACACATTTAAATCTAATGTCCACACATTTAAAATTTCAATCACAAAGCAAAATATAAATCTATAACATATTATCACATCATTGAAAAGAACAAAATTTTAAGTTAATATTATTTTTTTAATGATATGTTATCTTATTGATTGATAATGATTTTTTTTACTTTAATAATAAATTAAATTTTAATTTTTTATTTTAATAATATTTTATTCAACATCAATATAAAATTCATCATATTATTAATAACTTAAAATGTTCCTTTCATTCATATAATTAAAAAAAAAAATAATTAAATTTTTTATTGACAAAGAAATATAAATTTCTTAAATAACATGACAATGTAGAATATTGCATTTACTAATTTTTCTCTATTAAAGTATCAAAAGCTTGTCAAAACTTACTCCAAAGGCATTTATTCAGGGTCAATGTAAAATCTTTATTTTTTATTTAATTTATATACATATATCAATGAATAACTATTTCTCATCAAATAAATCCTACACAAAATTAATCCTATGTTCCAAATTAAAGCATTAATTTTTTTTTTACCCATAGATTATTGAATAAAAAAATTCATACATTTTCAGAATAATATTATCAAAATCAGAACTAATTTGAACAAAAAAAATAAAATACAATAAATGTTAAACATCATCAAACGCTTATTTCCAAAAGAAGTCTTCAATAATTTATACAATAAAGTTAACAATAAACTATTAGTTAATAAAAGAATATTAGAAAAAATAAAAAAATAAATATAAACTTACTATTAATGAATCAATACATACTGTCTATAAGAGATAGAAGTCGGCAAAACGTCTGCTTGGATGAAAATGGAAGAAATTTGAGACCACGGAAAAGAAGTAAAGTGAGAAGAGGAAGTTATATAGTAAAAAAATGAACTTATAAATAGAAAATGAGATCTCAAAATTTTACATTTCTCTTTAAACTAGCTACAGTGGGTTGCAACGGCTGACTTAATTGATACTTTTCAGTTTCGGACAGTGTGCACGTCAAATTGGGCTTAAAAAAATATTTGAGGCGGCTTTTTGGGGCGGCAAAAACCACCCAAAACTTAAAAGTCAACTTTGCGTCTTTTTAGACCGTCAGAACTAAATTTTTCGCGGAATTTTCACATAGCTTAAGCCACCCAAAACCTAACACTCAGCTTTTCGTCTTCTCAGTCTCGGGGAATGTAAAAAAGTAACTTTCCCATGAATTTTTCACGCGGATTCAGCCGCGGGAAACCTAGAGGAGTCAGGATTCCACCTTTTTTGTTTTGGGCAACGCGCAAAGGTCTTTCCCACAGCTTTTCCACGGTTCTTGAGGCTGGAATTTAAGGTGGCAATATCCGCTGGAAACACCACGCCAAATAGCCTCCATTCTTGTAGTGATAAAAATAGACACCATAAAGAGTAAATGGAAATTGTCCATATCCTTTATTTTAATTTAAATGGCATATAATGTTAGTTAAAGGATCTACCTTCCTTTTTATTTTAAGTTCTAGGTCAAGATTATATATGTATATGTTTCATAATCTAAACATTCATTAAAAAGGGCTTCTAAAATCAAATTTAAATTCATTGAAATTTTCTAATGATTTTTATGTTCCTAAAATAGATATATTGCAATTTTCAATGTAGTTTGCCCATGAACTTCTCAAATTACTATAGATTTAATGTAATCATGTATGATTTATATATTTAAATTAAATATTAGAGTATTGTTGGTACAATATGCTGTATGATAAAAATTTAAAGAAACAAGAGGTTGCTATGAGCATAGCTTTACTAAACATTTAAGTTTGTTTCTCAAGGCAAAAAGAAGAATAAATTTTGAATTATTATGTATGATACATTAATTAAAAATAAGTTAATATTTATTTATATTAAATGCTTTGACAAATCCCAAATTCTCATAATATATTTATTTTAAAATATAACATTTAAAAATTTTTAATAAAATAAAAAAATTATTAATTTGAAGTTTTCAAATATTTTCGTTAAAATATATGACATTTAATTAATTAATTCAATTAATATTATATGTTCTAGCATAATAAAATAAAATTTGATATTAATTTAGAACATTTTTATTAAAAGAACGAAATATGTAATTCATTCATGTGTGCACATTAAAAGTTTGAATTTTTTTAAGATATATTAAAATAAATTAACACTCCGTATATTAATGTCTTAGTAAAATTTTAAGTAATTACAACACATTTATGTTTAAACATAGTAATTTAAAATTAATATAAAAAATATTAACATAGTTTAAATAAATAATCGGAAGAGAAACGGTGTATAATTTTAATGCATTAGCCTTAAAAAAAGAAATAGGAGTTCAATAGAAAAAGGAAAATAGGTGGATTAACTCTAAAGCAGTGAGGTAAAAGGAAAAAAAAATGGAAAAATAAGCTTCAGTGAATTTTAATACTTGAGGAAAAACTTGCAAAATGGAATTTGATCTCAACTGTTAAATGTCTTTGTTAAGAGAATAAAATATATGATTAATTCATATTTTTATATTAAAGGATATATGTAATTGAAGTAAACATCCATTTCATAAAACGCAATGCCCACATACATTTACATGTAGAACATCCATAGTTTTACATATAACAGCCGTAGGTGAACACCCACTTAATACAAAAAAAAAAACATATTCACATAAAAAAAATATACAAAGAAACATAAAAACATCACAGTTTCATAAGCTCTATCCCATACTTGTAGAGAGAATGGGGACAATTAATGTACTAACATTATTTTAGAAACAAACAAAGCAAAAGCTTATTTACTTGGATATCCCTATATATTTTGTAACTAAAAAATAATGTATGCCATGATAGTATGAAAAAAATTTTCTTTTTAAAATAGAAGTTGTTTTCACTCTTTCCATATTTAACACTAAATAAATATAAAAATTTTTATTTCCCTAATTTTATAATTAAGATTTAAATTTGATCTATTAATAATATAAATTAATTTTAAACTATTACTATCACGATCCAACTTTGATCATGATTGGTGTAAACTCCATTACCTAATTCCACCAACCTAATTTACTTTTTGAGCAATTACAATATAACATACATAGGAGTTTAGGAAGATTTTCATTTTTTAAGAATAATTTATGATAATTTCTTTTAGTAACTCTTCAAACTCAAATACAAAAAAGTTAGGCTAGCTTGTATCCTACCATATTGGGAATAAGCTAATCTAATTAACGTCAAATTCATAAACAACTCCTATTTATCATGTACGACTTGACTTAAGCTTGGAAAGTACTAGAAAACACCTTGGTTCCTTATATAATTTGATGTCTTAAAATGAACTAACCATAGTTAATTATATACTTGACTATGGAAGAACATAAATTCAACTTTGGAACTCATAATCAACAATTGAGTTCTAAAGGATAATTTTGGTGCTGGTAATCAACTATTAGTACTTAGATAACAATTTAATGGTTCATAGTTGACTTTGACTTGGGCTTTTACAAATTTCCAACTCAAAAATATTGTTTATACATAATTAATTTCATCCAAACTCATTTATTACACCAATCCATAACTAGTAATCTATACACACTTATACATTTCGTTAAAGTTATTTCCATCATCAAATCAAACTAAGCATCACACATAAATACAATATTCAAATATTTTTCAATAAAACCCAAAACCTAAAAGTCAACCAGGCAATTTCAATTAAATTTTGAGTTTAAGGTTAAGATGCTTATTAATCACCTATTGTGGAAAAGGTTTTGAAAAATTAGATTTATTATCCGTTAACTCTAATGAACCAAAGTTATAGAGATGACACATTAAGGTTTGTTTTTCCTTTTTGGAGTTAAATGCCCAAATCTCCCAAAATTCAAAGGAAACCATTAAAAATCTAGTTGCTATAAAGACTTCGTTGTGTTTGTGTGAAGAATTTGACAAGAAATTGCTCCTAACTTGATTAAATAAGATCTTGAAGAAAAAGATAAATGGATTTAGAAAGGAAGGATGTTTGTTTTGTGAAAAATGAGGAATAATGCTCCTTAAGGGTAAAGTTTATGTTTATAAGGGTAAGGGCATTTTCAAAATTGTACCTTAAATTTCTTCTATACGCACATATTCACCTTTAAACACTCATAATTTTTAAATATTTTATTTTATTCATCTTTCATCATTTATTTCTCACCAAGCTTCCATCTCAAATTCTATTCAAGTAATAATTTTTTTTAACTTAATATCTTATAAGATTTAAATTTAATCCACTATTAGTATAAATTAGTTTTACACTATCAATCAGTCTTATATTATTGTATCAATAAAAATTGTTAAAATTCCTTTATTGTTATTAAAAATTATTAATTACTATTATTTTTTTAATGATGTATCTTCTTTTCATTTGTTGATTGTGTAGAATATTATATTAATAATGAATCAAATTTAAATTTTATCTCATTCACATCTTCTTACCATAAATTGCCTATTCCTCATGAAATTTCTTTCCATTGCAATTATTTTTCTAGAATTACTTAATTATTTTCCTTTTTCAACAAATAACAAAATTTTAAAATTAAAAAATTCGAGAGATGGTGTGACAATTACACATTTATGTATTATTATATCAATAAAAAATTATTAAAACTCCTTTATTATTATTAAATATTTTCAATTAATTTTATTTTTAAAAATATTTCTTCTTCTTATTTAATGATAGTACAAAATATTTTATACTAACGATATAAACAGTGGATTAAATTTAAACTCTTATAATTATAAATATAAGTAAATGAGATAATTTGCACAAAAGATTTTTTTTGGTAACATAGGAACATAAAAGAAGGAAAAATAGAAACTACAAAATCATCAAGGCCTAACGAGCAAAGGAAACTTCAATACAATCCACTAACAAAGCCGAAGACATGCTAGATGGAGCATTATCCTAACTCTTCTCCATCTCAATATGAGAGGCACCCCATTTCGCCAAGTAATGTGTAGGTTAGTTCCTTCCTCTAAGAATGTGAGAAAAACACATTGATAAAATATCATTCTTCAAAGAAATGATGTCCTAAATGATTCCCTAAAAAGGATGACATTGGAAAGCATGAGAAGTGCATAGGCAGATAGCATTTTTTAAATCAAATTCAATGAAGATTTTCATAAGAGACTTTCTTTTGGTAATTATATAAGCATGCCCTATTGCCAACAACTCAACTTTCATGATGTGGACTAATTCAAACAACAAGAAAAACACAAGATCCAAGAGCTATTGTGATCATAAGCAAGCCCTCCAAATCCAAGCAAGCCAAGATTACCGAAATGATTCCTATTCACTTTAAATTTCACTAAACCTTGAGGAGGAGAAATCCATTTAACCATTATCGTAGAAGACATTTGATTTTTAGAGATAGAATCCTTGAAAGCATTAGTACAATTCTACATCATATTATAAATTTTTCTTAAAGAAATCCATAAGGGAGGCATAGAGTCCCAAAAAATGTAACCATTCCTATCTAACCAGATAATCTAAATGGTAATCAAGAAAATAATACTCCAATCCCTCTTTCTTGGAGAACTCTCTTCTAGTGCATTGGCATAAAGCTAATAGTGCAAATTTAGGGGAAAAATTATGGACATTCAAAGGAGCTCGTAGAGGTGTTAAAATGGGTTAGGTATAATGAGTTGGCTTGCAACTGGTATAATTTTGCTTAGCCGGGACTGGGACTGGTACGAAAAATGATAACAGTAGCTCGACTTAATAAAGGACTAGGACTTGTTAGTCCAACTTGGTAAGGAGTTGAGATTGATAAGTGTTAATCCGTCGATTATTAGATTAGCCCGTTAGCCTGATAATAGTAATAAGTAATAAATAATTAATTTATTATTGTATGCTTAATTTTCATATAAATATTGAAGTAATAATTTTGGTATACTAAAACTATACTTTAATATATATAAAATTAAAATTATATATATAAGTAATATTAAATAATTTTTAATATTAAAATAAATAAATTTATATATCTAATATTATCAATATATATTATATAAGTTTATCAAAATAAATAATTATATTAAAATTTAAATTATTACTTTAATAATAAAATTTTAAATTATTTAAAAAATTTAAATAAATAATTTTGATATTAATTTTAAATATATTATACACATATATATAATATAATACATTATTATTATTTTATTATATATAAATTATTATAATTATTTTGTTAATATATTATTTATAAAATTATTTATTTATATATATTTGATAATATAAAATTCTTAAATATATTTATTCTTATATATAATACTTTATACTTGATCAATATATATTTATTTTATTAAATAAAATAAATATATAATATAAAATTCTTGATCAATATAAAGTTTAAATTATTTTAATAAATGTATATATTATTAAATGTAAATTCACATATTTACTAGATTTTAATAATATATATTTATTTTATTAAACATATATTTAATAACATATATTTATTTTCATATATAATATATATGCTCACTAATATATATAATAAAATTTTAAGTGATAATAATAAAATATAATTATATTTACAAAATAATAATAATAATTTTTAATTAATTAATAATGTAAAATTAATAATAAACAAATAAATAATATAATAATAATAATAAAATGTAATGGGTTATAAAAACCTGCCTAATAAATGTCAAGTTAGGACTGAGACTAGGACTGGTACTAGTACTGGTACTGGTACTGGTAGTGTAGCAACATGATCTGAGCCTGACCTGGTGAAAAAGTAACCCGATTTGAAACTGGCTCGACGTATAATTTTTATCCGTTAGGTTAGCCTAGTAGAGTTGGGTTATCCTGTTTTGACAGGTCTAAATCCTCCTAAATCAATTTTAATCTAGGATAATCTCTTAAAAGATAAAAAGTGGTTTCAAATTCTACACCATAAAGGGAGCATCTACCAATATCACATAAGTTTCTTTTCCATCTTAAGTAATTAGTAGGGATCATATCATGAAAAAAAAGCCAAAGAAGAGTGTAGATTTTATTTAGGACTTTCAACTTCTAAACACTATTCTATAATGAATTCCCTATATTTACATCCAAGGAAGTGAGCCACTTATAAGTAGCCTTAGCATTGTAGTTTCCATAGGTTGAATTTCTTTAATACAACTTATCTAGCCCATAAAGGATGAAAGGATTAAGGATAGCTTGGATCATCAACTTTACTTGATCAGGAATGGAAGAAGATAAATTTTCTAAGTGCAAAAAATGATTAATAATGACATATTTTTCCTTTAAGTCATGCTTATTAAGATTGATATTCACTTCTATGTTAGTAATTCTAAAATTACTAATCCATTTATCATACTAAAAATTCATAGAAACTCTAGAATCTATCCTTTAAATGAACCCTTCCTTCATATTATCCATGCACTTTTAAATATATCTCTAAATATGTGAAAATTCTAAGGGGAATTCAAATTTTTCCTGCATTTATGGTTGAGAATCTCATCCTAAGGCTTTGCCTCTCCTTGGACAATACTCCAACCCACTTTCTAAAGTACGACTAATTGAACTCTTTATCCTTTTTAATTCTAAGGCCACTAAATCTTTTAGGCTTAGCAATGCATTCCCAATTGATAAGGTGCAAGCTCCCTTTAAGAACAATGAGATCTTCATATAAAATTTTTAACTACTAGGTTCATTTTATCATAAATCCTAACATGACGGAGAGATGTTTGCATAAAATGTATAGGATAGCATTTAAAATAGATTAGGTTAGATTCACACTACTAACTACATTAAAAAAAACTACTTTTCTAAGCTATTAGTTTAGTTTCAAGTTTTTTGATAATAAAGTGAAAATGAGTTCTACTAGATCCTTTCTATTGCAATGGAGTACTAAGATACTTGCTAATATCATTAATAAAAGTAATTTTGCTAATAAACTTTATTTCATTAGCTTTATTTTGGGAAATTCCTTTAGAAAGAAAAGCTTTGGACTTTACCATATTAATTTTTATACTAGACACTCTACAAAATTCATGCAAGTAGCCAAAATAACTCTAGTGTAAGCAGAAGTTTCCTTAGCAAATAACAATATATCATCTACAAAGAAAAGATGAAACATTGGAAAAATGGCTATTTCTTGTAATTGCTACCAAGCATTATTCTTCTTAATCAACTTTTGTATGAATAAAGAGAGAAAATATCTTTATACATATCACAAACAAGTATAGAGACAATGACTTCCTTTGCCACAAGCTTTTTTATTTTTTATTTTTAATAAAAGGCTCAAGTTTCTCTTTATTCCAAAGCATACAAAAAGAATAATCAGAGACATAATTTAAAATAAAAGTGATGATTCTATCTAAAAATCCAAAAGGGGTGAGATCCCACTTGAGGAAACCTCAATCGATCTTATCATACATTTTTTCTAAATCAATTTTAAAGATCATAGCTTGCTTTTCAAATTTCTAATAAAATGATAAAGCTCTTAGGTCAAAATAACATTATCAATAGTACTTTTTCCAAGAACAAAACTACCTTGGAAAAGACTAATAAGTTTTTGTATGAGAGGCTTTATTCTATTCATAAGAACTTTTGTAATAATCTTATACACCACATTACAAAGACTTATATGCTTAAAATTAGTGGTTGCTTAGAGAGGGTCCATTTTCGGGATAATAACCAGTAACATGTCACTAATTCCACTAAGAAGCAATCCTGTAGCAAACATTTGTAGAACCATATTCCATAGGATATCCCTAACTAGATCCCGATAGGATTTGAAGAAAATAGCTTAAAAACCATTAGGACTTGGGGTTTTATGAAACCCAATGGACATCGAGGCTTTATGAACTTCCAACCTAGATACTAGAGCTAATAAGAGATTATATTCACTAACAGAGAGCACAACAACACTTTAAAGAATAAGAAAGATTTCATTGAGCTTCAATTGACCAAAATATGTTTTTAAATTGGTTAGAAATAGCTTTCTTACATTGGTTTTAAACCACCACCCATCATTGAGTTTAAGATAATCCACCTTATTTCTTCTTCTTCTTCTAACAATAGTTGTAACATGAAAAGATTTAGTACATAAGCAAGTTTCTAGAGTTTAGACTTCTAGAATCAAAAGAGTTTTTCTTAAAGAGGAATATCATTAAATTCTTCATTTAACTTTCTTTCTAACTAATCGAATTAAAATAATACTTGTTGGATAATTCCTTTTATACTCCTTTTAAATAGGTTAATACCATTCTTTTTCTCTAAAAAATATTTTCAAAAATATATCTGTTAAACTTTAAGCATATGTTTTGTGAAGAAGCTAATTTTTGAACTATATTAAAGGAAGGAGAATCCTAACAATTTTGAACAAAGCTTTTAAAATCATAATGGGACATCCAAGTATCTTCAAAATGGAGGGGCTTATTATGAGGGATCTTAGAGAAACCTCTACTTTTCAAAAGAATTTAATGATGATAAGAGTAGGTCATTGGAAAATGAAAGAGCAACCTCTAGAAACAAGTTTCTCCAACTAGAATTAGAAAAGCTCCATCTAATCTTTGATAAGAGATATAAATTCCACTCACATTGTGATGCCAAGTGTATTTACACTCATTAAATCCTAAATTAGCAAACCCATAAGCAGTGATATTAACAAAAGCTTCCATTCTTTTATAACAATATTATCCCTATCTTTTGTCATGAGGGAATAAGATATCATTAAAATTGTTAGCCTGAGGTTTCATGTGATAAGTTTTAATGATGACAAATAGGTGTTGCAATTGCATTGTATGTCTTATGCTAAATTAATATATTTTATAAGCTTTAATGGACATACTATTTTATAATTAATGCATGTATGATATGAGGCTTATGTATATATGAGGCTTATGCATGTTCTTGTGCTAATTTATTTTATATGAATCATGCATCAATATCTTGATATATTAGATTAGACTAACTATCTTATTTGCAAGGTTTATAAACTTGTATATAGGAAAGTCCAAGATGAAGAAGAGTGAGCATTGAAGTAAAAGAATGGAAGATTACATCATGCTCAACTCAAGAACAAGAAAGAAGATGTGGTCTAAGTATTGAAGATTAAGAAGATTAAAAGCTTGGAAGCATTAAGAAAATTAAGGAACTTCATTGGTATAGTTTTTCATCTTAAGGCTTAGTCTTTCTTGTAAAATAGAGTATTTTATGATATAGAGCTCAAACATGTTTTTCATATTCTTAGCTTGATCAAAATATTTTAAAAAAAGATAGCCCACAATCATATTTTTACAAGATAGCCTATGAGGACATTTCAAAGACCAATGAGATATGAAGTTTTAATATTTTCAATATTAACCCTTAGTCATTCTTTTAATCATATCTCATAAAATACTCATGATTTAATTTTATTGTCAAACTTTTTCCATATGAAAATAAACTCAAAGATCTTTCCATGGATGGATCATTTACTTAAAATTATTAATATATGAAAGAGTTATGATCTCTTCAAGTTGATACTAAAAACCAGCTTTCTGCATGATAGCCATTTCTGATGTGTGTTCATTGTTTTGAACATATCTCAAAAACTACATTAGATATTAGCTTGAAACTAGTCCCATTTGAAAGTAGACTCAATTATCTTTCCAATGATAGGTCATTTGCTTAAAACAGACTTAAAATAAAGAAGTTATGACCATTTAAAGTTGAGTCTGCATTTTTATTTGAGTGAATCGATTCACCAATCAATTCAAGCATCTAGAGAGCAAATCTAGAATGCATGAATCGATTCACCAATCAATTCCAAGCATCCAGAGAGCAAATCTAGAATGCATGAATCGATTCATTAATCGATTTAGGTATCAAGCGAGTTGAATATATGAATCGATTCACCAATCGACTCTGCACATCCAGAGTCTAAATAGGGTTGAGTGAATTGATTAGCCAATCAATTCATCAAGCCTTTTTCAAATATTTTGAAGGATCCTGAATCGATTCACTAATTGATTCATAAGGTGTTGACTGCTCCATAACGGCTAGTTTTCATTCCTACAACCCCAAATGGCTATAATACTCCATGGGCTTCATATATAAGCTAAGAAATATCAAATACAACTAAGAGAGACCCTAAACTTCACTTGAAGACATCATTTTACATCCTTCTTCAACCAAATCATGATTTAAGCTTTAATTTCTAAAATTCTTCTATTCTAAGTGCTTCATTTGTTTCATCCACTCTTTAAGAGAGTTTATTTGAGTTTTTATTCATCTTGTATCACTTTAGAATTGTAAGGGTGAGGAATCCCTTGGAAAATCATAGAGAGGGTGAGGTATCCCTTGTAAAAGGAGAATTTACTCAAGGAAGAGTAAGAAGATTGTAAGGCTTCTTCAAGTGCCAGTTGAAACTTGAAGGGATACTGGATTAACACAAGCTTGGAAAGCTTGGAGAGTGGATATACACCTTGGTGATGATATCCAAGGGAGGAACCACTATAAATCATTGTGTTTGTTCTCTTCACCATATCTTTTTATTGTTTCTACAACATAGCTTTGTTTTACTGGTTTATGCTCTATTTTGCTGTGTTGTTAGTTGGCTCATTGTGCTCCAATAATAATATTATTGCTTGGATATTTGAATGATTAAAAGAGAAATTCATCTCTATTGCTATTATTATTTATTGAGATATTGTGCTGAATGCTTTACACTTGTTGTTGAATACATTATGCTTCAATGTTAATCTTGTTAGTTCAATAATGAAAAAGAAATCAATATATGCATTGGCTTCTTAATTCTTATTTATGCATAATTGATTGAGTTGCTTTACATTAGCTCTTTGAATTGTTATATCTTAAGTGCAAACATATTCATAAAATCTTCTCAGAAGTGTTTGAATCAAAATTATTCTTATGACTTCCCAAAATAAAAAGCTTCTTAAAAAGAGTTTGAAAAATAAGAAAAATTTTAAAAACACCAAATTCACCCCCTCTTGAGTGTGGGTTGCCAAGGCCAATAATTGGTATCAGAGCTTTGGACTCTTGTTTAAAAGACTTAACCATCTCAAGAGGATCCATGGCAACCTTTGATCACAACTCTTTAAAAGAAAATTTTGATACTCTAAATGCTCCATTGTTTGAATATGTTGATATTTCCAAACCTCCATTCTTTAATGGTTCATATTTTAAAGTTTGGAAAGAAAAAATAGAATGTTATATAGAAGCCTTTGATTTTGATGCATGGGAAATCATTGAGAATGGTTTTACCTTAAAACTAAGAAATGAATGGGATGATGATTATAAAAAGAAATTTGCTCTAAACATCTAGGTTATGAAAATTTTGCATAGTAGTTTAAATGATGATGCATATACTAAAGTGTCTAAATGTTCTAATGTTAAAGAAATTTAGGATACCCTTATTGTTTTTTATCTTGATGATCATATTGATAAGAATGTTTGTGTTGAGCAAGAAAAACAAATGAAACAAAAGAAACAAGAGAAGGTTATCTCTAAGGAGACTCTTCAAGAGAATGTACAAGAGTAAAAAATATGTTCAACACCTCTTGATGAAGAATTCAAAAATGAAGGGAAGGGTAGTTCCAATGATGAACAAATTGAGCTTCAAATGGAAGATTCATACTGTACGGCTCAAAAGGACTTAGAGGTACATAATTCTAATTTTATTACTAGTCCTTGTGTTAATAACCTATGTGCCTTAAATGAATTGCATAATGATAAATTTTCTATAGAACTTAATTGTTTAACTTCTTGTGACTTTGAAATTGAAAATGATTTATCTAAAAAAGAAGTTAAACACTCAACTTGTATACTTTCCAAGTCTTTAAGTGAAGATATTAATC
Organism: Sindora glabra; assembly: GCA_020226215.1. Taxonomy (NCBI): domain Eukaryota; kingdom Viridiplantae; phylum Streptophyta; class Magnoliopsida; order Fabales; family Fabaceae; genus Sindora; species Sindora glabra. The sequence continues at coordinate 18,059,165 of CM035225.1, read as the reverse complement.
TTTCTCTTGGAAAGTCAAGGAAACCTCTTGGTATGTTTGAATCAAAGTGTCATTTTCATAAAAAGCCAAAGTTTTCTAAATGTGTCTTATATGAAAAATCAAATTCTAGAAAGAATTTTATTATTTACAATTATTGTGGTCATAAAGGTCATATTTCTCACTTGTGTCCAATTAGAAGAAAATCTTATGTGAGAAAGAAAGAAATTTAGGTTCCTAAGGTATCTAAATGCTTGCATACTAACACTCAAGGACCCAAAATGAAATGGGTACCAAAATATCCTCCTAGTGATTTGATTATGCAGAAAATTTCTAACAAAAGGAGACAATTTAGTCATGAAAATAATGAGTCTTCAAGAGCTTTTCCAAAGTTGATGATTAGACAAAGAAGACTTAGCATAACTAAAGCTTCTCAAACACACAATGGTGCTATTCCAAAGCTCAAACCTTTTAAAGAGAAGCAATGGGTAAGAAAAGGTTATCCTTTCATTGCAAAGGATAAGGTATTAACTCCTCAAACCTCTTATGTTACTCTGTTTAATATTAATTGAAAAGAGGTTATTGATTTCAAAGCATGAGCTTTGCTTGAAGGTTATGATTCACCTTAATTAAATCATGCATGCATATAAGTTATTCTTTCATGATTAGAAATGCTTACAAGCTATTTAAGAAGTAAAATAATGTGAAAAGAGATTTTAGCACTCATGAATCGAGTGGTTAATCAATTCAAAATTTGTATTTTTTGAAAAATGAATCAAGTGGTGAATTAATTGTAGAAAGGGAAATTGTTTAATGAATCAATTTAGAACTTCAATATTTAAGGGAATGAATCAAGTGATGAATCAATTCTAAAAAGGCGTGTTCGTCTCTGGAAGCCCAGAATCGATTCACTAATTAATTGATAGCATGTGGAGGGAAGTCTAAAATTTAAATTTTCTAGCCATGAATTAAGTAGTCAATCGATTCGTAGATGATTATATTCATCTATGAATTGATTCACCAATTGATTCATAAGGCCCCCTATATAAATGACTAGGGGCGATAATAGCTTCATTTTTTTCCACCAATATTTTATTAAAATTAAAATCTAAATACATGATTTACTTTATCTTCATATGCCCATAAGCCCTTAATAATATAACTTAATATATGGGTATGCAATGCTTAGTGTATTTTCCATTGAATTTCATTATCTATTACTTATATATAGAGAATATGCAAATGCTTTGAAAATAATTCTTAAGAATATGATCATTATGCTCTCTTGTTTAAATTGATTAATCTTTCATGAGCATATTACATTGATATTCACTAACCCCCCATGGACCTAAGTCTTGGTTAAGTACCAAAGAAGTTATTTAGAGCTTTATGTAGGAAAGAAGTGTGATACTACCTCAAGCATAGTATGAAAATGGATGATAAGTTCAATTTGGGGCCAGATCAACTCAACTTTCATCTCAAAATCAACTTCTTCAAAGAGGAATGAGTTTCAAAAGATTGGTATAATCTATCCTTTCTTTATGGTCCATATGCCTTATATCATTCTTAAGTTTGGATAGTCGAATATTGAGCATATCATTGATATATTTGACTTTATCTTTAAAATGATACGTGCTCCTTATGCTAAAAGAAGGTTATTCCTTCTATCAAGGCAAATATATCACTAATATAACTTAATGCTTATGTTTCAAATTTTTGAAAAATGACTAGCTCAATGTATTTTAATGGTTTCACTTGTAAAAGTATAAAAGGAGCTTGTTTTTATTAAAATTGCTTGTTATTGGTGATTATATGCATTCTTAATGGTTAATCATATCATTTACTCTTATATGTTTGTTTCCTCAAAATGGTTTTATGAGTTTGATGATTTTATGTATTTACTAAAAATCATAGATCATTTTTTAGTCTTTCAAAATTATCATTAGTTTGAAAATGACTTCATTTGGATCTCATTATCTCCTTAAAGGTTCAAAGTTACATGATTGATGATATACTACTTGCTAAATATTTTGTATCAATCATGTGCATGTTCTAGGAAGTGCTAGAATAATGCTTATAGCTAACAATTCATTGGAGAATATTTACAATTTGCATCGTATATCCTAATCTCCTATCTTGAATTGTTATGTTTTAAAAGCTTAAATGATGCCATCTTTTCCTTAAGATATCCTTCTTATTTAATCTATATAACTCTAATATCCAATCTTGAGTTATGTGCTTAAAAGTTTACAAGATTCTTTAAGAGATCATTCTAGATCATCTTCAAGAGTGTGAAGTATTGAAAAAGTTGGAAGATCATGCCTCGTTTTTAAAGATGTGTTATAAAAAGATTCAAATCCTTCTTCAAAGGCAAGTATACTAAGAAAAAGTCATCACTCATGAAGTTTGTTGACATTCACCTTACAAGTGATGAGAAAGAAGATGATTACAACCAATAAGCACTACATATTGCTAAAACTAATGAGTATCTCTATCCTTATTCTTTTCTTTATGGATCATAAAAGTTTGGATTACATGATACTCTTTATTTACTTGTTAGTTTGGATATAATCATGAAAAATATGCTTGGATGTGATGAAAAAATGCTTAATGATCATTGTCATCACTATAGGGAAAGCTTAATAGTTTTTATCTCTTCTATCCCTATTGCATATTGTTTATGATGTGCTTGAGTTAAGTTTATTGATTGCTTGGAACTTGTGCTAATTATGCTCTTACATAAAGGAAACTTATTAAGGAGACATGCATGCATTAGATAATTTCAAATGATTTCTTTTTCAAGTTAGTCTTGAAAACAAAAAGTCATTGATTTCAAGTTGCTTAAATCTTTTATCATCTTGATGTATTGTTTTTCAAATAACCATGTTTGAAAGTTTTGGTTTTAACAATACATTTTGAAAAAGGGAGCAATTTAAATGCATTTTTTGGATTAAACAAAAAAAATGGTTTATGTTTGCCTTGTTTATATACTTTAGATAGTTATAAATGTCTTGATTCTCTATACTCTTCATATTTCCAATCCATTTTAAATCTTTTAAAAGGGAAGTATATTTTTTAAAGCTATAAGAAAATCAACATTGTTTCGTTGAGGGAAAGCTTAAAAAATGATAGTATGATTGAGGGGGAGCTTATGCAAAATAAATAGCATGATTTGAGGGGGAGCTTTACTTATATTTGATCTATACTTTAGCTCATACATCTCTCTTAATATGAAGGGCTTCAAATGTTTACACACATTACATGTCTATTCATGCTTACCTAAAGGAGGAAGGTAAAATTCTACATCCTTTAACTCATTTATTTGATGAATATTTTTTCATATGATCATGATATGTGTTCTTTGATAATCTTGTTAAGATCATATGACATGAATATGCCTTTGCTTACAAAAGATAAATAATGTGACTTTCAATTATGATTATCTTTTAAACAAATAAAGGAAGAAGAAGGTCAGAATAAGCGAATAGGGGAAGAAGAAAATGATAATGAGAAATAAGGGGAGAATATAATGATGAAAAAGAGAGAAGAAAATAATAACATAAATTGCTTCAATATGTCACTAAATTAGGAGGAGAAGAAGATGAAAAGAAAAATATGCTACGTCTTGTGTGATATCACTTGTATGACATCACTTGCTTTTATATGATTGCTTATCCTTTTTGTTGATGTCAAATAGGGGGAGAAGAAAAGAAAAATATGTTATATGCTTTATGTTTGATATCATCATATGCTTACTAGGTTGAATCATTATTCTAGACATATTTTTCTTTGGTGATTTGTCATCATCAAAAAAGGGGAGATTGTTAACCTTAAGTTTCATGTGATGAGTTTTGATGATGACAAATAGGTGTTGTAATAGCATTGTATGTCTTGTGCTAAATTAATATATTTTATAAACTTTAATGGACATACTATGTTATAATTGATGCATGTATGATACGAGGCTTATGCATATATGAGGCTTATGCATGTTCTTGTGCTAATTTATTTTATATGAATCATGTATCAATATCGTGATATATTAGATTGGACTAACTATATTGTTTGCAAGGTTTATGAGCTTGTATATAGGAAAGTTCAAGATGAAGAAGAGTGAGTATTAAAGCAAAAGAATAGAAGATTACATCATGCTCAATTCAAGAACAAGAAAGAAGTACAAGAAAGAAGATGTGGTCCATGTATTGAAGATTGAGAAGATTAAAAGCTTGGAAGCATCAAGAAAAGTCAAGGAACTTCATTGGTATAGCTTTTCATCTTAAGGCTTAGTCTTTCTTGTAAAATAGAGTATTTCATGATATAGAGCTCAAACATGTTTTTCATATTCTTATCTTGATCAAAATATTTTAAAAAAAGATAGCCCACAATCATATTTTTACAAGATAGCCTATGGAGACATTTCAAAAACTAATGAGATATGAAGTTTTAATGTTTTCAATATTGACCCTTAGTCATTCTTTTAATCATATCTCATAAAATACTCATGATTTTACTGTCAAACTTTTTCCATATGAAAATAGACTCAAAGATATTTCCATGGACATACTTTAAAAACCAGCTTTCTGCATGATAACCATTTCTGATGTGTGCTCATTGTTTTGAACATATATAAAAAACTATAATAGATATTAGCTTGAAACTAGTCCCATTTGAAAGTAGACTCAATTATCTTTCCAATGATAGGTCATTTGCTTAAAATAGACTTAAAATAAAGAAGTTATGACCATTTAAAGTTAAGTTTGCATTTTTATTTGAGTGAATCGATTCACCAATCGATTCAGGCATCCAGAGAGCAAATCCAGAATGCATGAATTAATTCACCAATCGATTTAGGTATCAAGTGATTTGAATATATGAATTGATTCACCAATCGAATCTACATATCTATAGTATAAATGGGGTTAAGTGAATTGATTAGTCAATCGATTCATCAAGCTTTTTTTAAATATTTTGAAGGACCCCGAATCGATTCACAAAGTACCAACTGCTCCATAACGACTAGTTTTCATTCCTACAACCCCAAATGGCTATAATACTCCATGGGCTTCATATATAAGTTAAGAAATATCAAATACAACTAAAAGAAAGCCTAAACTTCACTTGAAGACATCATTTTACATCTTTCTTCAACTAAATCATGATTTGAGCTTTAATTTCTAAAATTCTTCTATTCTAAGTGCTTTATTTGTTTCATCCACTCTTTAAAAGAGTTTATTTGAGTTTTTATTCATCTTGTATCACTTTAGAATTGTAAGGGTGAGGTATCCCTTGGAAAATCATAGAGAAGGTGAGGTATCCTTGTAAAAGGAGAATTTGCTTAAGGAAGAGCAAGAAGATTGTAAGGCTTCTTCAAGTGCTAGTTGAAACTTGAAGGGATACTAGATTAACACAAGCTTGAAAAGCTTGGAGAGTGGATGTACACCTTGGTGAGGATATCCAAGGGAGGAACCACTATAAATCCTTGTGTTTGTTCTCTTCACCGTATCTTTTTATTGTTTCTGCAACATAGCTCTGTTTTACAAGTTTATGCTCTGTTTTGCTATTATTGTTAGTTAGCTCATTGTGCTCCAATAATAATCTTATTGCTTGGATATTTAAATGATTAAAAGAGAAATTCATCTCTGTTTGCTATTATTATTTATTGAGATATTGTGCTGAATGCTTTACGCTTGTTGTTGAATACATTATGCTTCAATGTTAATCTTGTTAGTTCAATAATGAAAAAGAAATCAATATATGCATTGGCTTCTTAATTCTTATTTATGCATAATTAATTATGTTGCTTTGCTCTAGCTCTTTGAATTGTTATATATTAAGTTCAAACATACTCATAAAATCTTCTTGGAAGTGTTTGAATCAAAATTAATCTTATGGCTTCCCAAAATAAAAAACTTTTTAAAAAGAGTTTGAAAAAATAAGAAAAATTTTTAAAAACACTCAATTCACCCCTTCTTGGGTGTGAGTTGCCGTGGCTAACAAAAATCACCTATAGCTATCCTAGGAGCATTAATATGGATGGCAAAATTCTTGAAAAACTTCCATAGGTGAACTTTATTAGATAACACAGGACTTGTATATACCGCACTTAAATACCAGTGCTCTTTTTAAGAATTAATTTGAATAATGATAAATTAGTTGTGAATAGAGACAATAGATATAAAGGAAACTCACCAGCACTCAGGATCTAAATGCCCTAAGGGAAACCATTTAGATACTGAATGGCAATAGGACTAAAACCTTTTGAATGCCACCTTTTCTCCACCTTATGGAATGGAATTTCCAAATAAATCACAATATCTAATTTATTAAGTTGAATAATTGTATAAAGATGCCTTTTTGCCTCATCATTGCTTGCATATCTAATATTCCAAAAGAGAATAGAAATAGAAGAGAATAAAGCCATGTTAATAAAGAATAATGCAATAACTATAAATAAGCTTTACTGAAAGGCCTCATAGAACTTAGCATCTTTATCATTGTTTGGGTTGTTTGCAATACTTATATTCTCCTTATCCTTATCACTTATCAAGCTATATTGTAACTCTATATTGCTAAAGAATTACAATATAGTATCTAGTGGGAAGCCTTTGTGATCTTTAAACTTAAGTCCCTAAACTGAGACCTTGGACTATGAAACTTACCATAGGAACTATGAGTCTTAATTGATATAAGCTTAGAAATATTAGGGACATGGACATCTTTTTTAGACACAAAAGCCACATGTTGAGGTCTAGAGAGAGAATTTGAAAGTTTTCTCTTCAGAAGGAAAATGACACCTTATTGAAATTCAGAAGAAAGATTCCTTGTAACTCCTTAAGAGGTCAAGCCTTCAATCATGGCCTTTAAGGAATGAAGACATCTATTATTAAGGCTTATTGCATTCTTAGCTTTTCTAGTAATAACCTAAGGAGATAAATTTGTATTTTGGTTATTTCTAAACATGGGAATTGCAATCTCTAGAATAGGTGTTGATGGTTCATTATTTGCTTCTAAATCCCTCATACTTGCTAGAAAGGTAAATGAATTCTAATTATTTGACCTATTAAGATTAGATTTGAAACATTTTAGGTACTAGATAAGGGAGTTGATGTAACAATTTTGTTTCTTTTTATGAGTAATTATCTATTCCTCAAACATTGAAGGGTGATTGGAATCATTGGAGGTTTCTTATTCTTTATTAGTCTCAATCATAACTTTCTTTGTCATAAAGATTGCACAATGCTCATCAGTATGACCATATTTCACATACAAAAGTAGAATTTGTGTAGAACTTCATGTTCTACTTTAAGCCATTTTCCCTTAATAAGAACATAAGGGACAAGGAGTTTGGTTAAATCTACCTTTACACACAACCTTATGAACTTTCCTTAAAAGGTCACAAATGTATTTCTATCCATTTTCCTAGAATTTCCAATGTTAATAGCTATCACTTTAAGGGCATCAACTTTGTAATAAAGAATACTTAATTTCGGAATTTGTATCCAAGCCAAAGTAGAAGAGATTAAATGAGAAGCTAAAATGAAGTCATTGTCCATTGTTGCCTTATTAAGTAATGGTCAAAAATTAGCCAAAGCCCTTCAAATAGGACATGCTTCAAGTCTCCTACATGTGAAAATTTCACTTAAAAATAATCATGATTTAAATCAGAGCACTTGCCAACAGTACGACCCAATACCCTAACTACCAAAGAACTTCACCAAAGTTTACACGATTCTTCAATTAAGTGATCACTGAAGTGTATTTCTTGAAGACAAGGGTTCCCCTTAAAAACTCTATATGAACTTTGTTAACTTCAATCAAATCTTCCAACTCCTTCTTTAAATCATTTTCTGAAACTCTTATGAGTTTATCTTTAAATGAAACATGCCTATTCTCAAAATGAGAAGGAAGATCTTTCTTGAAATTCCTGGGGCCTAACAGATTAATTGCATCACCAAATCCACCTCTCATTGAAGGCTTGAAAATGCTAGCTGAAAAGGTAGTCTTCCTTTTCAAACTTACCATATGATTATATTCCAATCCTATTTGTATGAAAAATATTTTCTATCAAAATAATTGGAATGTAAAGGTTAGATACATAAATTTATATCTCTGAAGTTATAATTTTTATTTAAGATGAACATTTCATATTTACGTCCAACATAATCACTATTTGGGTTGTTTAGGCGAGTAAGTGGATTTTTATGTCTAACTCTCACGTTGTCATTATGACATACAGCTAGAGGACAAACAATGCCAGAAACAAGACAATTCAAATTATCAACTACACCAAACTAATTAATAACGTGATGCTCTTTCTCTGTCGTATGTGTATTTTTCCAACTATAGTCAAATGTGTATAAACTACTAGACCTCTCTTACTTATTTGCTTTCTATGTAGGGAAAAAATGGAGAAAATACAAATATGCTTTCTAAAGTATGATTTAATATTAGATAACACTATTAAAGTTTCAATACCTATAAAATAATCTCCTGAAGTTTTTAAAAATGTGAAAATATGAAAATTTTAATTAAAGAAAATAGGAAAAAAAACAAAGATGAGCCACATTTGACTTTTCAAACTTTTTTAGTACATTAAAGCAAAAGAAGCAATTGAAAAAAAAAAAGAAATACAAATTTTACCTTCCCAAATGTAATTTAATCAAATTTTAATAATAATTTACTTAGAATACTTATATCATAAATGTATGACAAAAATTAATTCTATTGTTAATAATTTATTTTAGCAGAAGTTCTATTCAAAATCTAATTAAATTTATGTTAAAAATCATTAAAAACAATTACAAGTTACTTACAAGCCTTTTTTCCCCCTTTTTTAAATTGAATTATTAATATTTTCACTTTTTTGAAAACTTTAGAAGAAATATATGTAAATTCTAAAATTTTAAGGGAGTTATGTAGAACTAAACCATACTTTTGGAAGGCTTTTTCGTATTTCCCTGTAGAAAAAGCTACTTGTTCCCGTTCAAGTATAAAAGCCCTTGGAGTTTTTACTTGTAACCATGCATAGTGCACACGTCATTGTCTTGCTGGAAACTTGAAGCCACGGAATTGAGACCTAACATGCACAAAATCAAAGGCTAGTAAAAATATTAGAAACCTATAATCCCAAGCAACTCACTAGAATAAGAGTCTTTGTAAATGATTTTGACAGATTCGATGCTTCAGCATTAGGCATCCAGTATATTGTCATGCGTTAAACGACCATTCTTTGCCCAAAAAAACCAAATGCCAGTATGTTGCTAACACATACTGCATGAAGGCATAATCATGAGTACAAGAGGAGTAAATTTAAACATCTTTATTTTAATAAAAAATATTTTTCATAAGAATATAATTATAAATTATGAAGATGGTGAAAAATAATTGATATATTTAATATTAAATATAGTAGATTTGGTGAAAAATAATTTTTCTTTTTCAAAGAAAAATTGTTTCTTTCACTGCAATAATTCTAGAAATTATTTATTAATTATAAAATACATAGATATATATAACACATATTCATTTATATATAAAAATAAAATTTTTCTATATAAATTATGAGCAGAGGGAGAGTAAATTTGAAATTGTTAGTAATTCTGGTCATTCGGATTTGCATGGTGAGTGGGGAGGACCTTTCATTACATGTCAAGACGGCAATTAAAATCCAAAATCCCTGTGCAATGTTGTAAATTCCGTTGTAATGAACTCTTCGTCTTGAGAAGATCTCATATATGTTGAAAGGGTCGATCACATTATGAAAACAAGTTACAGTGAAATGGACCATTCCATGAAAAAAATTCTTAAATATAATTTTGGCACTCTAAAATATAAACCATATGATTTTAGTCTCTTAATTTTAAGTAATTTACTTTGACTGCTCTAAATATTGAAATTGTGTATTTTGGCTTTTTTATTTGATTTTCATCAATTTTTTGATATCACAAGACTATTTCTTCTTACTGTTTCATTCATATATATTAATAAAAAATAACTTATATATAAGTATAAAAGGATTTTTTTTTTGTTTGGATATTGAAAATTTATACAAAATCAATGAATTACATAGGAAACTTTTAATCTTTGCCGAGTTCATTGTTTATAAAAAAAATTTAAAACATATGATTTATTTGAAAATTAATATAGTGAATGCTTAGATATCAAACATGAGTTGACAAAAATTAATAGAAGTTTAAGAAAAGGATCAAAATTGTACCAATTAAAAATTTAAGAAATCAAGATAAATTATTTTAAATTAACAAATCAAAATTACATAATGTATATTTTAGGAACTACATTTAAACAAAAAAATCGAATGTTGCTTTGTCTTTATTATAACCACTCTCTCAACTATGCATATATTATCATCTAGATTGAGCTGAGTTCACTTTTTTACGCCAATTTTATGCATTTTCTAATTGTTCATACAAATTTATTGAGATTGAGTCATGTGCAATGTGAGCAAAATTTTAGAATAGTAAAAATAAGAGTAGAGGTACTCATTGTGAGAATCTATATCAAAATAGTTATGATCAAATTTGACTTAAATTATATTTTATTGTAGTAAATGAAAATGAGAGTAACATTACTTTTAATTACACTGTATATTTCTTAGGGAAAAAATTACAATATATATTAGTATTTGCTATCATCTCATAACTACTAATAGAAAAATCTATGAAATTGCAAAATTAGTGTTGGAGGAAAAGACATAGCAGGCTCAGGGTAAAACAGCAAGATGCTCCATGGACTCCAAGATAAATAAATAATCATTTATGCTACAATTTAAAACTTAGAAATTCTTATCAAGTCATGACTATAAAGCATAATATTCATCGAATTATGGCACTTACTCTAATTTCCTATGCTTCAATAACGATTCTCATCTCCTTCCTCTTAATCATGATATTTAGACCTACTACTCCTCTATCCTTTGATTACAATGGTTTTAATGAAACTATTGTGAAGCTAGAAGGAAATGCTTCTATTGATGCAAACTCAGATATACAACTCACCACAAGTGATGTAACATATCAACAAGTGTCATTTAGTGTTAGTCGAATTACAAATTTGAAGCAGGTGCATCTATAGGATATGACCTCAAGGAGCCTAGCAGACTTCAATACTGAGTTCTCCTTTAACATTTTTACAGAAAGTAAACTTTATGTAGATGACATGACATTTTTCCTCGCATAACCAAATTCACATTTTACAAACATTTATCTACTAGACTCAATCTTGGCATCGCCTCTCTCCCAATTTTCCAGAATCAATTTGTGGTAGTTAAGTTTGACACCAAGTATAATGAAAGGATTGCTCCAAATTACAATAATGGTGCACATATAGGTATTAACATCAAATTTGTCATTTCTAAAGAAAAACTGAGGAATGGTTTGCTAATATTTTGGGTAAAAAAGAGTATGAAGCTAGAGTTTCTTACAATTCTAGTACACATAATCTTACAGTTTCTTTCACTTGATATAGTAATGGGAGACAAATATAGCAGTACCTCTTAGATCAAGTAGACTTAAGAGAATATTTGCTAGAGTGGGTTGTTATTGGCTTCTCTGCAGCAAAAGGAATAGATTATGAGTTTCACACTCTAAAATCATGGTCATTCAATTTAACCATACTAGTTAAGCAGAATGGCCCTCCTAGTCTTGAACATGGAAGCAAGACGAGACAATGGGCAGGGCTAGGAATTGGACTAAGTTTCTTTGGTCTATTTCATAGGATTAACCTAGTTTCTAATAAGAAGGAAGAGGGCAAGCAATGAAAAAGAGGAGTTTAGTCCTGATATGAACATAGATGATAAATTTGAAAAGGGCAGTGGACCAAAGAAATCTTCCTATAATGAATCGGTAAATGCAACAAACAACTTTGCAAACATAGAAAAGCTTAGAGAAGGTAGTTTTGGTTGCATTTATAAAGGTTTTCTGAAGGACTTAAATTCCTATGTTGCTATCAGGAGGATACCAAAAAGATCCAAACAAGGGACCATGGAATATGCAATCGAAATAATGATTATTAGCCAAATCAGACATAAGAATTTGGTGCAGCTCATAGATTGATGCCACTGGAAGAATTATCTCCTGCTTTTATATGAGTTCATGCCAAATGGTAGTCTTGATTTCTATCTTTTTAAAGAACATAACTTCATGATATGGCAAGCGAGGTAAATATGCTCAGGGCTTGATTTGAGCATTGCTTTACTTGCAAGAATTATGGGAACAATGTGCTGCACAGGGACATCAAATCAAGCAACATTATGTTAGATTCAAATTTTAATGCTAAACTTGGTGATTTTGGTTTAGTTAGGCTGGTTGATCATGGGAAGGGGTCCCAAACCATAGTTGTAGCCAGGATAATGGGTTATATAGCCCTTGAATGTCTTATTAAAGGCAAGGCAAGTAAGGAATTTGACATATATAGCTTTGGGATTGTTGCATTGGAGAGAGCCTATGAGAAAGCCCATTGACCCTGAAGCTAAAGAAAGTTAAGTAAGAATGGCGAAGTGGATTTGGGAGCTTTATGGCACAGGGAAGCTTCTTGAAGTAGTAGACCCTAAGGTAAGTGGAGAATTTGACATAAAGCAAATGGAACATTTGATGGTGGTTGGCCTTTAGTGTGCTCACCTGGATTGCAAGCTAAGGCCATCCATAAGGCAAGCAATTCATGTGCTTAATTTTGAAGCTCCATTGCCCCTACACCCAGATAAAATGCCTATACCAACCTATCTTCCTTCTCCAATCATTGTGCCATTGTCTTCATTTCCATTATCCATGGATTCTACTCTACTCAGGCACAATAACAAGATAACTCAATCTTCAAGAAATAGCAGCTATACTATTGGTTCATTTAGCAATTTTGCTGTATCATAATAATTTGTATTTGATTGTGACAATTTCAAGTAGCTAGATTCAAATTGTCTTAAATAAGCAGCACATGATACATGGAAAGGAAAATATTTATTCTAACTCTCATCAAAGAAGATTGCTTCACTTACCTACAGATTCTGTTATAGTTAGACACGGTGCAATAACAAAAGATAAAAAGAATGAACAAAAAGTGGAGGATGGGGCAACAAACGCTGGTTGTCTTTCTAACAACTCAGTTGTCTGCCATATGTCCTACACAGTAAAAGAAGAATATTCAGGATGCACTTACAATGTAAATTTATGTGTTTACTAGTGCCAATTGACAACATTCTTCTAGAATAAAACCACCAAAACTCTTGAAGCAGCTCATCCATGGCTAAGTGCAAGAGTTTGAGTTGAGTAGCAATTAATAGAATGCTTCTTGATTGCCTTTAGTTTAGTATGCTCATCCTACAACCATATTAAGTTAAAAGGAAAATTCATTTTTTTTAAATGATCCTTTTTTTTTTCACCTGATGTCTTACACCAAACTAAAGAAGCAAAGTTTGAACCTAAGACATAATTACTGATATTGTATGGGTATGTCATATTCCTGTGAATGGAATTTAATAGTAACAAGTCATACCTCAATAAAAGAGTTATGAATAAAAACACTCAATTCATGTAAAACCAGAACAACAAAAGGGCAAGTGAAACAATTCCTAAGACACGATGTTCTAACTGATTATTGAACATATCAACAGCTGGTTTGCTTATGGCATTCAATCATTTATTTTTCTTACTTATTTCAGTTTGCATGTCCGTTCAAGCAATTTAATAAACTTACGCCCAAAAAAGTATAATAATATATTGTCATACACTTCATCATAAATTTGATAGAAACCAAAGATCAAAAACTGATCGGTGAATGCAGAGAGAAACCCAATTTGGCTAACAACGGGTAATGCTTTTGTTAAAGTAAGAACGCTACTCTTCTATTCTTTATGAGCCCACCCCACCGACATCCCGTCCGTTTGCCAAGCTAGAAAACACTAGCTTGTAACCAAGTGGGAGCATTAAAATGATGGAATACAACTCTGGCTTCGCTTGGCTGGATTAGTGGATGTACTCTGCTGGCCTGCTCACTCTAAGTTGAAAGTTTGGTTATGGGACCCAATGAAGGCTGAAGTTTCATATCTCCTAGACTGGAAGGCACTGCATGAGGAGCAATGAAAACCTCTGGCTCCCAACTACGGAGGGGCCAACAGGTTGCTGCACCTCTGGCTTATATAGCCTCATGAATGAGTCAATCACTTCAGACCATCATTTTTTCATTTATTTTTTTATTTTGGTTACAATAGGAATGTTAAATTACTCGTTGTCTATATAATAAATCAGATATCGAATCCAGATCTAGGTACATTAAAAGGTACAAAATTTTTAAATTTTATTAAACATCATTTAAGTCAAATTTTCTCATTTCTTTTTTTTTATTTCACTGATTTATGATTTATTTATGATAAATTAATATGCAAGAATTTTGTTAGAATTGAGAGTTTTATTAGATCTTGGTATCATTTTTCTTAAATGATAAAAACAATTATTGGTTTCGTCTGCTAAACTAAATCTATCATCAAGTGATCAATAGTAGACCATTTTTATAAATTCGACAGGAACTGATTGACGAGAAATTCTTATGTCCCACGTGCATCTAATTATAGACGATAAATAAAAAGTATTTGTCAACTCGTATGATTTTTAAAAATATATAATATTTTTAATGTGTATGAATTAATAAAAATGATAAATATCTTTCATTTATTAATTATCATTAAATATATATGATATAATCGATATAAGAATACCTCCTAGTTGACAACTCTTGATTCGTTGTCAGTTAACCAGCTAATTTTTGAGTCGAGATGGAATAGCAGTAATTTTATATTTTACGATTTTTTATATTTTCATGTATGTGTATAATATTTTAATATCAGCCCTCTAAAAAATTTAAGTATATATATATATATATGTTCTATTAAGATTTTGATATTTCACTTCCTCCTGCTATAGAATTCTAATTCGACCATCGGTCTCAGATCTGGAGTTTACACACACCAGGATGAGCCAAAAAAAAAAAGTCAAATCATGCTTATATAAATATTAATGCATCCTTTCATAATCCTCTAGTCCTAATTTTTATTTTTTAGTTTTTATAGTCAAGTCCGACCATTTTTGAGATAGAAATATTTAAGTCTGGACCTGTTTAGAATTGGCTTTAATATTTAATATATATGATATAATCAAAACTTATACCGGTATAAAATACATTTACATTTATGTATATATTATATTTAATAAGAAAAATTATAAAATACTCCTTCAAGTTTAGGATAATTAAATTTTACCTTCTTTAATTTTAAGAACTTAGAAATAACTCTCTCTAAGTATTATAAACCTTGAAGTTAATATTTATTATCCACTTAATCAACCATTGTATCAAATTATATAATTTTTTATAAAATTTTTAAATAAGAATCATAATATTATAATATATTATTTATTTTATTATTTTATTCACACATAATTTCTATGTTATAATTAATAGAAATTAAATTATACATATAGACTTGTAATTAAATATTTGTAAATAAGATACAAAATTATATGTAAAAAATAATAAAATAAATTAACATTCTATAACATTTTGATTTTTATTTAAAAATTTTATAAAAAATTACATGATTTAATAAAATAGCCACTACAAGAAAAAGCAGCAACAACGACAATACTTTTAGCGGCATCAAAATTTCGATCGTCGCTAAAGGTATTTCCGACGATAATGGCATCTGTAAAAATGATGTAACTTTTTAGAGGGAATAAGAAAGTTGGGCGGGAAGGAATTAGGCTTTTAGCAACTACAAAAGTCGTTGCTAAAAGCTTAAAAAAAATTTAGCGGTAAAATTTGGCCTTTAGCAACGACAATTGTCGTCGCTAAAAATAAAAGACTTTCAACGATGATAATGTCATTGCTGAAGTTGCAACCATCAACGACGACAATTGTCATCGCTGAAAATTCAAGACTTTCAATGACGATAGTGTCGTCGCTGATGGCCCACCCTTCAGCGACGACATTGTCGTCGCTAAAAGTGTTGCATTTTCAGCGTCGATAGTGTTGTCACTAAAAGCCTAGTCCAAATTCCAAGATAAAATTTTAGCGACAACATTGTCGTTGGTGAAGGTCAAACTTTCAGCGACGATATTAAGTCTTTCGGTCGTCGCTGAAGCTTTCACCAACGACCAAAATTTTTTAGTTGTTAGTGAAAGTTTTGACTATTTATTCACGACGCCTCCTCCCTCCTCATTTGCGTGTTTGAAATTTCTGAACCTGAGGTAAGTTCATGAACTTTCTCTTTCTTTTAAATTATTTTTTATTTTAATATATTTATTTTTTATATATGTTAATATGTATTAATTTTATATGTTGTATCTTTTAATTTGTTAGTTATTATTAGTACTTAGCTTAGTTTGTGGAGAGTATTCAGAGTTGATCAGTAGATTTTTACCATTGAGGCACGTAAATAAAAAGTTATAATATTTTTTTTGTGTAATAATATATTTAATTTACTCAAATAGTTTGTAATGAATTAATAGAATTGATAATATGTTTAATTTAATATGAAATTTTATATTATTTAATTTTGTATGTTGTAAATTTTAAATTTATTCATGTAAATTTAACTTAGCATAAATTTTATAAATATAAAATTTTTTATTATTATGTATCCCTCAAATTATAATTTTGAAGTATACAATATATGTGTAGATTATTCAGTTAGACTAATGTAAGATAAAATAGTTATGATATTTTATTCACAAAATCTAAAATTTGTGATACAATTTAGGAAACTTTAAACTTATTAGATTCGATGAAATAATTTAAGATAAAAAATTAGAATAAATATATAAATTTATCTTAGAAAATAAGAGATTACAATAATATAATCTCTTTTTTAATTGAGATTGAAACTTAACAATTCAAATTATATTATTCACACCAAATACTAAGAAAAATTCAATTAAACTAGAGACCACATGAAAATAAAACCCTAACAATCCAAATTATGATATTTACATTACATAAAAATAAACAACTTCAAAAAACTAGGAAGTCCGTATGAAAATTACCTCCTTCTTAGATAAAACTACATTTACTTAAATAAAGAAGCTGAATTGTGCATCTTATAAATAATATACACCTTATAAAACTAAACTTACTTAAATTTACAATTAGGAAGTCTGTATTCATAATATGCACCTCTCTATAAAAAAGCTGAATTGTGCACCTTATAAATATATTAGAGTAGATTATACATTTGAATTCCCACAAGCTTATTGTGAAACATAACAGTTGTTATGAATATTTAGAAAAATTAATAATCTACATAATAAGTTACTTAAATAACAGTACTGACACTTAAACAACGATACTCATAAATTATTGTATCGTTAATTTTAATTATTGTAAATATATTTTTACAATAATTTAAAATGAAATTGTATTTGCATTTAAATTATAAGCTTAAACCCATTCAAGGGTTAGTTATTCTCTAAACATCAATCAACCCTTGAATTGTCCTGAAAAATTGGACAGTTTGGGATATTATCATGTAGTTATTATTAACAATTTATCCAGCTCTTGTTTAATATTGTGAAAATATCTTAGCATCCTAACTGTTCTCCAGGTATAAACTATACAGGTGTATGGTTTAGGCACTTAGAGAACTATAGGGAGATGCTGCCAAAATTTCTGCACGAATCAATTGATGAGTATGGATAAATTGGAGAAAATAATAACTATAGAAATATCTCGAATGGGATAGGACCCTACCCTTCAAAGTTAGAGTGATATGGTGCATTTAGGATGACTGTCAAATATTAATCAACACACTTTATTTCACCTAAAGCAATTTTTTTCCTGTTCAGTGATACAATGTCTGTCGATAAAAGTTGGATACATCTACCAAATCGATTGTCGGATGAGTATCGGAATAGTGCAGTAAAATTTGTTCAAAGAGCCAAAAACTTTGCCGATGAAAGGGGGTTAGTAAGATACCCATGCAAAAAGTATGTGAATTTAATATTCCAGACATTACCAACATTGGAGGCACATATTATAGATAATGGATTTCATCCATTATACATAAATTGGGTACACCATGGTGAAGCAGATGTTTCGATTTCTAGAAGAATTAGGGGGATATCTCCCAACAATAGAGATGAGCTGGCGGATATTATACATGATTTCATTGGCCTTGAGGCACCTGAAGTTAATTTTCACAATGACGAGTACAGAGGTGAGAATGTAGTTGACGGAGACATTGAAACAAATTATAGTAATTGTGATAACCTATTCGAGCAAGTAGAAATAGAGTTGTATCCAGGCTGCACAGCATTTTCAGCCTTGAACTTCTTAGTGAAACTTATGCATTTGAAGGTTTTGCATAAGTGGACAAATAAGTCATTTAATGCTCTTTTTTAGTTGTTAAAAAAGGCACTTCCAAATGATAATAAATTTCCTGAATCGTACTATGGTGTAAGGAAATGGCTCAATAAGTTAGGATTAAGGTATGAATCAATCCATGTATACAAACATGATTGCGCACTTTTTTGGAAAGATCATACTTCTAAAGATAATTGTCCAATTTATGGGGAGAGCCGATAGGTAAACAAAACTACAAAAGGAAAGAAGGTGCCCCAAAAAGTGGTTCGATATTTTCCATTAACTCCTTGATTATAGCATCTATATCGGTCGAGACATACTACAAAGAACATGATATGGCATCACACTGAAAAATCAAAAGAAGAGGGGGTAATACGATATCCTGTGGATGGAAAAGCTTGGCAGAAGTTCGATAAGAGGTATCTTAATTTCTCCGCTGATCCACAAAATGTTAGGTTGGGTTTAAGTGCAGATGAATTTAATCATTTTGGTGATAGGAACCTATCTTATAGCATATGGCCAGTGGTTATGACTACTTATAACTTGCTACCATGGGTATGCATGAATCAATCTTTTTTCATGTTGACCCTATTAATCCCAGGGTTGCAATCACCAGGTAAGGATATCGATGTGTTCTTACAGCCGGTCATAGAAGAGTTGAGGGATCTCTGAGATAGAGGAGTTAAAACTCGAGATGTGAATACAAATACGGTGTTCAATATGTAGGCAACATTGGTTTGGACTATAAATGATTTTCTTGCTCGAAGTAGTCTATCCGGGTGGAGTGGGCAAGGATACAAAGCATGTCCTACATATAATTTGAATACTCCGTCAATTCAAGTTAGAGGAAAAATAGCTTACATTGGTCATCGCCGTTAGCTTCTAAGAAGTCACACATGGAGAAATAGGAAAGAATTCAATGGGAGGTCGGAGAGAAGAGCCCTTCCTCGACCTCTTGCCAATAATGTTATCATGGAACAGTTGGGTAAGGTGTCACAGAAACTTTCAGGAAAACATGCTCAATTTGGTGGTGTAAAGTGAAAGAGGGGTGTTAACGAACTTAATTAGAGTAAGAGAAGTATATTTTTTAATCTCCTTTATTAGCCAACAATGAACTTAAGGCATAACATTGATGTGATGCATGTTGAGAAAAATGTATGTGATAGTATCTTGGGTACATCATTGGAGATTGAGCACAAAACAAAAGATACAGACAATGCAAGACGAGATCTGGCAAACATGAAGATAAGGCCTAACTTGCATCTGTATGAGCAGAGGGGTTAATTTTTCAAGCCGCATGCTGGATATATGCTTAACCAGGAAGAGCAAAAACAATTTTGCCAATATATAAAGAATGTGAAATTTCCAGATGGGTTTACTGGGAGTCTTTGTAAGAATGTCACAGATCGTGACCTGAAGTTAAAGGGGTTGAAATCACTGATTGTCATGTTATTATGCAAAGACTGTTAGGACCAGGAATTCAGGCTTTCTTGCCAAAGGAATTATCATATCCACTTGTTGATTTATGCAACTTCTTTAGTCAAATATGTGCTAGAACTTTCAACATGAAGGATATTCTGGAAGCTAAATAAGACATTATCATTATTTTGTGCAAGCTTGAGAGGATATACCCCCCAGCATTTTTTGACATAATGGTCCACTTGGTGATGCATTTGCCAGACGAAGCATTGGAAGGAGGACCCATTCATTTTTGGTGGATGTACCCATATGAGAGGTATATAAAAAAGTTAAAGGATTATGTCCGAAATCGTGCTCGACTGGAGGGTTCGATTGTAGAAGGATATATTGTTGATGAGGCATTAATGTTTTTCTCTATGTATTTGAAAGGAGTGGAAACTAGATTCAACTGACTTGATAGAAATCAAGATGTAACACCTAGTCAAACAAGAAGGACATTGTCAGTGTTCCGATCCCAATGTCGACCGATAGGGAAGAAAATTATTTCTCATTTTGATAGGAAGGATCAGGATGTTGCAATGTGGTACATCTTGAATAATTGTACTGAGATTGAAAAATATCTCCAGTAAGTAACTTAAATTTCAGTTGTGTTCTTCTCCTTTATGTGATTATAATAGACTAAGATTGTTATGTTATACAGTGAGCATCGATTGGAACTCGAACGAAGTGGTGCTGAAGATATTGATAACTTATAGAGAACCAAATTCTCCTCGTGGTTTTACTTAAAGGTAAGGGTTTTTTTTCTTCCCAAATTCATTAAATGAATATCTTAAATATTGTTCATTTCTCTTGCTGATCTTTCAATTTAATTCTTGGAACAATTGCTACTTTTTTAGATGTACTATTTGCATAGGAACGATTCCCTAAAGGCCACCGAAGAGTTACCATCATTAGCCTTCAGTCCCAATTTCACTAACATGATATACTCTGCGTGTATTGTGAATGGAGTTCGCTTTGTAGTCAAAACTCGAGATGAGAAGCATAAAATGCAAAATAGTGGCATTTCTGTTCCGAGGATTGATGGTAACATGTTCTATGGTATACTGAAAGAAATAATTGAGTTGACTTATTTAAATTAGTACAGTGTGACTTTATTTAAATGCAAGTGGTATGACACTGATCCTACAAAGAAAAAACTTTATATTGATAAGAATATCACAAGTATCTCTATCAATGGACAATGGTACAAGGATGATCCTTATATACTTGTTACTCAAGCAAAACAAGTATTTTACACTGAGGATCTCTTTAATGGACCAAATTGGAGGGTCGTCCATAATATGGTATATCGCGATATATGGGATCTACCCAATGATAGAGATAATGCACAAGACCTGTTATTTCTACAGGATAGTAACTCATCTAACTTTAACCTCACAGTTGATCTGGGAGATTTCGATCTAGTACATCTAGGTAATGAAAGAAATAGTCCTTCAATCATTCCAACATAGAGGAATGTTAGATCTGGTGCTCATGGAGAAGACGCCTTCATCGACGATGACGAGAGCCTTGAAGACGAAATAATTGATGATTATATGGATGAGGAGCCCATATAATCTGATAATAAAGGAAAAACCGATGACCATGAGTCTGTTAGGTTCACCAACACTGATTCTGACTAGGGATAAAATAATATATTCAAATTACAACTCATAATTGTGTAAGCATAATTGTTAAAATAATCAATATGATTGTAAAAAGTTGAACCACTTAATCATTCAATTTGACATTGAATTCTTTTTAATTACTTGTAAAATGTGTATTATTTTAGTTATGGCGGATGTCGAGACACGATACCATGAAGGTGACGCTGGAAGCGACCCACCCATATTCCATCACAGTGCGAGGGATCAGGTATTTGTTATTAATTGTGCATACCTAAGCTTAGTTAAATATTATGTTTATTGTATTAATATTTTTCTTTATTAATTAAAGTAGCAACTGCTAGAAAGAGGGGACTGAATAGGTCTCTAAGACTGCATGAGAAGATAGGCAGGGGTGGAGGTAGACTGATGCCTGTACAGTTTGATACGACTGGTACATGACATGCGATTGGTGAGAATGCCAGTCATCTCCCTTGTGATATTAGCAGCATGATCTGTGCCCACGTGCTGCCCTATTATAAGTCATGGTGGGCTGTATCTCAGCAGATCGGAGATAGAGTTGTGCAGGAGGTTTGCATAAGTATCCATTTCCTCCAACTGTTGAATTAATGTCTTTGAGATTGAAATTTCTAAATATATGACTCATATATTTATTAAATGTCTTTTAATGCAGTCCCACTTCGAGTTCCAGGGCATCTCTGAGGGTGATTGGAATAGAGCGCTCTTTGGTTTGATGTGGACTGCTGCCGGCCTGTATAGAGATTGGAAGTACAGGTTGAATAAGCATTTCTTAAAGCATGAAGGCGATCGATACTAGAAGTATGACTTGGATCGAGCTCGACTTTGTGTGCCTCGATCTGTCTCACCGCAGACATGGCAGAGGTGTGTGGACTTCTTTGATAGTGACAAGTACAAGGTAAGTATGAAATTTTATGGTATTATGTCAGTATTTCATAATTAGTAAATTGTGAACATAAAAATTTAACTTTTTCCTCTTAATTTATAGGAGTTGTTTATGAGAAATACAAATAATAGAGCACGGAAGGTCGTGAATGACTAGCATGGGTTAAAGTCTATTGTTGCACATCGCTTTGATAAGGTAATTTAATATTTTTGTATATTTTTTAAATATATCCACTTGTTAAAAAGCATTACTACTCTTCATCCTTTTTTTCTATTACAAAAATTGAATAGAGAAATAGAGATACTGGTGAGCTGTAGTCGGTTCTCGATAACTTTAGGGACCAACACACATATAGGTTGGGGGAGTGGGTGCATCCGATCCCTCAGGGGCAACATGTAAGTTATTTAAATTTTATATTTTAAATAAAATTTTACGAATATATCTTGTAAGATAGATTTCTTATTGATTTTTTTTAATAATTTAAGGCGAGGATGACTGAGCTCATGACTCAGCACATACAGTCTAGTGTATCATCCACTAGCTTGCCTACGACTACTGTATAGTTAAATGAGGCTGCCATCGCCGATGAGGTGCTTGGCACTCGTTGAGGGTACAGGAAGGCTGTTGGGCGTGTACTTGCTGGTCAGACTTATCATTCGATGGGGACTTCTAGCACAAAGACAAGCTCACAGACCGTGTCTCAGGTCGGTGAGTTATAGAAGCAGTTACAGTAGAGTTGAGAGCAGGTTGAGTAGAGCCAGCGGTTGATTCAGGAGCAGCAGCAGATTACACAGTAGTAGCAGCAGATTACATAGCAGCAGCAACAGATGCAGCAACAGCTTGGGACTTATCTTATTGAGATGAGCTCGATCCTTAGACAGCAGGGTATCGTCCTACCTCCGCCTCCATTTGCTGCTGCTGCTACACCACCTGGATCGAGTAGATTTGTACCTGCATCTACCACTTAGCCGCCACCGTCATTTTATCATCCTCATTGCCAGGATGATGATGATGATGATGACGATAATGGTGTATTGTGATATTTACACCTCCCTGCTTCCCCATAGTATATTTTGTATATGTATCTTTATATTTTTTATATATACACATTTACATGGATGATGTATATATAATTTATTCATATAAATATTATTTTTACCATTACTTTATGAGTATTAATTTTTTATGTTGGATCAAATTGTTAGACATTATTAATAATACTACTGATATATTGTAATTATATAATTTATATTAAATTAAATTTAAAAAAATTATTGACCAATTCAAGTTAATTAAAATAAAGAATATTTTAGATAATATATTATTTGAAATATATGAAAATTTGAATTTAAATTTTTTTTAAAAAATTCAAAAAACCTTTAGCGGCAACACTTGTCGTCGTTATAGGACAAAATATCATCGCTGAAGATAAAACTTTTAGCGACAACTTTTTACTTTTAAGTCGTCGCTAAAACTTTTTTTAGCGATGACAAAGTTGTCGCTGAAAGTCAGATTTTTAGCAATAACTTTTTTCCTTATAGCGACGACAAGAGTCGCCGCTAAAAATTAAATTTCAAAATTTTTTGAATTTTAAAATTATTTTCTGCTACGATAATGTCGTTGCAAAAGGTCAGACTTTTAGCGACGATAATTTGTCGTTGCTAATGACCTTTTTCAGGTACAAACCTAAACCGACTTTTTTTTTAGCAACGACTTTTTTTTTAGCAACGATCGAATACTTTTTAGCGATAACAAATGTCACCGCTAAAAATCTTTTTTGCTATAGTGAGCTAATTTAATGGATAATGAGTATTAATTTCAAATTTTATAATATTCAGGCATGCGATTTTCAACTTTTCAAAATAGAAAGAGGTAAAAATTTACCACCACAAATTAAAGAAGATATTTTATATTTTTTTATTTAATATATATTTATAAAATATCATGAAAAAGGCTATTATATAGAGTAATAGTAATTATTCATAATTAAGATTTGTGTCACAAAATTTATAATATAAAAAATATTTAATTTGTAGATATAAAAGAGGACAAAACCTTATTAGCTCAATTTTAAGTATATAAATCTAAATTTGGCTTAATTATAAAACAAAATTTAAAATTTTATCCGATCTTAATTTTTCAATCCAAATCATATTTATTTAAAGCTGGATCCGGGTCAAATACCGATCAAATTACATTTGCGACCCCGTTGACACATGAATAGTAAAAAAGGCACTGCATAGGATAAATAGACAAACTCCTAGAAAAAGTGAAGCCCATGGGACGTTCCCTGCTTGGAAGAGACAATTAAGTGAAGACCAAGGTCCATGGGGGACCGTAATCTTGGACCACGAGGAGGACCCACGCGAACTCTGGCTTTGGAAATTTCTGCAGCTCTGGCCACGATGATGACAACGGCATCTCTATTTTCTTTACCTTCATAAGTTGATGACGACTTATTCCTAAATTTACCCGTCATTTAACGTAATAAAAAATTTATTTTATTTACAATTCTTTTATTAATTACATTGGTACCATTAAAAAATTTATCAAATTTAATAAGAATTTTAATAAAATTTATTTTATTTGGTTTAAAATATATATTATATAAAAAATTTACTCTCTTTTTAATATTATATTTATCATGATACTATTAAAATTTATTTTTAATTAAAATTTATACATTTTTCAATACATTTTAAATCAAATAATTTATTTATAAATGAATTAAAATTATTATTTTTTATGAAATTTTTAAATAATAAAATTTATTTATAAATAAATTAAAATAATTTTTATTAAAATAAAATAAAATTAATTTTAAAAATGTTGCATGTCAATCAGACCAAGCACCAAGCTTTATTAGGCGTCGAAAATGAAGGATTCAAGGGCAGCGGAGCTGATTCGCTGAATAGTAGACATGGCTTAGTTGCTTGCACAATACAAATGCAGGACCGCGCATGTACGGTCAGAATTACACATATTTTAATACGAGTATATGATCTATAGACCTTTTTTTTTCAAATTTTTATTATAATTATGTGTGTAATTTAAGATACTTCCGCCCAACCATGTTAAAACTTTATAAATATCATTTTTTGATGAATTTTCCGATAAATGTTGATACATTTGGTAGCTATATCTTGCGAATGCTTCACATTAAAATTTTGAGTTTTTAAAATGAAAGTAATGAAGTCAAACTTTACTAACATTGGATTAAATTATTCATTTTCCATGTTCAGTTTATAGTTTCCATAAATGCACGTTACTTTTAAAAAAAATGTCATTGTTTTCAAGAATATATTTTTATTATTCAAGACTCTTTATTGGCAAGTCCAAAAAAAAAGAAAAGAAATTATGAATCTATTTGGATTTCATTTCAAAAAATAGTTTCTGTTTTTTAAAAATAAAAAAATTGCTTGGGAAAGTATTTTTAAAATTGTTTTTAAAAACTATAATTGAAATACTTGTTTTAAAAACTAAAAAACGAGAACTATGTTTCTGGATATATTTTTACTTTTATGTTTTTAAAAAATGTTCTCAAATTTTTTTTAAAAGCTATTTCAAAAAATTGTTCTTAAATTGAAAGAAAATAAAGAATAAGGAATGATTAGTATTGCAAATAAAGAAATACTTTATTTAATTATAAAATTGACATCAAGAACAAAAAAAAATCTAAAAATTATTTTCATTTTTTTATTTTTAAAATACATATTTAGATTTAAATTTTTCAAAAACATATTTGAAAATAGGTTCCTAAATAAATTATTCTATTTTTAAAAATAGAAAATTATTTTTAAAAATAATAAATAAACAAATATTCTCAACTTTTGCTTTTGTTCTATTTTCTTAAGAGGCAACTTTACAAGTAAGATAAAAATAAAGTTGATTGTCATGACCTAACAAGATTGTGTCTTGTACTAAATTTGTTATTTGATTTCTACTAACTTTAATAACAAATTATGCAAATTTTGAAATAATAGAAATTCCTCTATTTTTGTACAAAATAGAGTTCAAGATAAATCTCAAGATATATTAAAAGATTTTTCTCAATTTACATACACTTTGTGAGGCTCATTTGTCCCAAATGTTGAACTTGTGATTCGTTAAATAGACACACCAAATCATGAATGGAAATAAACTAAATTTTATACACTATGCTTGGCAAAACATAATTTACAACCAACACTTCTCCCTGGCTATCAAATGCTACCTTCAAAATGCTCTAAACTTCCATGAAAGTAACTTAACTTGATAATTCAAATTAATCCATAAAATATAAAAAAAATGAAAGGAGGAATGAATTATATAAACTTAGTAAACATATACCTACCAATGATTATTATTATTAATTGACTAATGTATAATTCAAGAAATTAAAAAAAGTGATAGATGAAAAAATTTAGCAAACTCCATACCTAACTTCTTTAACTCACTAAGAATCCATCTATCATGTTCTCCCACCCATATTTATCTCAAAACTACTACAAATAAAAGAGTAATGGAACCTAAGGAGGTTTTCATAAATCTAACAATCAAACATTTGATACATGTAAATAAGGGAAAACTCCAAAAAATTATATACATGTGGAATATTAAATAATAAATTTTCATATCAATTTATATTTTGCAAGTAGTATTATAATTATCTTTACAATTCAATAATCACACACATAGCTTTAGAAATATATAAATAACAATAAGAAAGCATTTAAATAACTTAATGGCTTTCAATTAGCCTTATACCCTCACAAATACATCATTATCCCTCTAAGATCTAGCTTGTCCTCTTACAAATAGATTTTTAAATCTAATACTAATCACATAATCATATTCACCCCTATCTCATCATGTTAAACATGCCCATGGAATTTCTTTCACATCGTATTAACACATAATAATCATAATCAAGATACTATTATAAAATAGCAATTTCATGCCTCTTTAACATGGCTACAAGCTATCCATTAAGCAATAATTAACAAACATATATAAGTACAACTATAATATATCAATCCATCAACAATACCATGCCTTTCCTTGTCGGTCTTAGAGCTATATTTAACATTAATCCATAAAAATAATATATAATTTAATATATAGGATACACTATCTAAGACCATAATAAATTAAATGACAAATAAAATAAATTAAACAACAAATAATTGAAATAATAATTATAATTCTCTGTACACAAACATATCATAATTTTATTTAACAATTATTGTCTCTACTCCTAGATAAAATGCCTACACCAACCTATCTTCCTTC
Source organism: Sindora glabra (assembly GCA_020226215.1). Taxonomy (NCBI): domain Eukaryota; kingdom Viridiplantae; phylum Streptophyta; class Magnoliopsida; order Fabales; family Fabaceae; genus Sindora; species Sindora glabra. The sequence goes on along the minus strand of CM035225.1, from coordinate 18,031,574 downwards.
TCTAGTCATTGTACCATTGCCTTCATTTTCATTGTTCACAAATTCTACTCTGCGTGGGCACGAGAACAAGACAACTCAATCTTCAAGAAATAGTGGCTATACTATTGGTTCATTTAGCAATTTTATTATATCATAATCATGGCTATTATTTCATTAACAAACAATCTTGATGATCACCATGAATGTTTTGAAATTCAAAATCCATAACATCAACTTTATTTCTCTTGATATTTTTCTAGATGGATATTTCAATAATTCACACTTGATTGTGATAATTTCAAGTAGCTAGATTCAAGTTGCCTTAAATAAGCAGCACATGATACATGGAAAGGAACATATTTATTCTAACTTTCATCAAAGAAAATTGCTTCATTCACTTGTAGAGTCTTATTGTTAGACACTATGCAATAATAAAAGATAAAAAGAATGGACCAAAAAAGTAGTGGAGGAAGTGGCAACAAATGCTGGTTATCTTTCTAGTAACTCGATTGTTTGCCAAATGTCCAATACAATGAAAGAAAGAATATTTAGGATGCACTTACTATGTAAATTTGTGTGGTTACTAGTGCTAATTGACAACATTCTTTTGGAATAAAACTACCAAAATTCTTGAAGTAGCCCATCCATGGCTAAGTGCAAGAGCTTGAGTTGAGTAGCAACTAAGAGAATACTATTTCTTCATTGCTATTGGTTTGGTATGCTCATCTTGCAACTATACTAAGTTAAAAGGAAAATTCATTTATTTTAAATGATCTTTTTTTTTTACCTTATGCCTTGGACCAAACTAAAAATGCAATTTTTAAGGAAACAAAGTTTAAACCTAAGACATAGGTACTAATATTGTATGGGCATGTCATATTATGAATGGATTTCAATAGTAACAAGTCATACCTCAATAAAAAAGTTATGAATGATAACACTCAATTCATGTAAAACAAGAACAACAAAAAGATAGTTCTTCCATATCCAAATTAAAAGTTTATGTATCGATACCTTTACTAACAAGCCAATAAATGAATGACATTTATTTATATATGAAAGAGATTTTCTCGTAATCCATTTATTTATAAACCTTATAATTTGAGATTTAAATTTATTATAATTTTATTTCTACCCTAAATATTTTTATAAATTTATTAGTTTATAAAAATAAATTTATAAAAGTAAGTTGAGACAAAATATTTTTTCCTATATAGATTTAAAGATTTGGGCCAAACTTTATTATATATATATATATATATATTTAAAATGTCTTACTATTTGAAAATTCAATGGATTTAGATATTCCTAACTACTAGCAAGTCAAACACATTCGACAAAACATGAAAGAGAAGGGAAAAAAAGGATTTATCGGCATCAAATTAGTCTTTGAGTAATTTTTACCAAACAAAAAATAAAATGCTAAAATCAAATAGAAGACTGATGATGTCAATGAAATGGTACCAAATTCTATTGAAACATATTTTCTATTTTTCTAATAAGCTAAAGTTGATAATTTATTCTCCTCATATGCATAATTTTTGCAAGCGAATATTTGATTACATGCTTAAACATGACAATAAAATTTAAATTTAGAACTTGGTATATACAATATTCAATCATTAATATATTCCTTTAAAAGTTGTAGAAAAAGCTATTTGAAAGTAAAATCCTTTTACAAAATGCACATAAATTTCCTTAAAGAAAAAGAAAATGCTCATCAATTTTTATATATTAGTCATGTATTAATAAATGTATATGAATTCCTCAATATTCAAAATAAATGAAGGTGTGGATTTAGTAGAATAAAGAAGAAGATAGAATATTTTTTTTATATTAAGATGGTGGCTTATCATTAAAAAAATATGAATATAAAATAAGAAAAATATAGATTAAAAGAAATTAGATAATAAGAAATTGATGACAATAGATTCTAAAATGATTGTACATGATTCCTATTGTTACTTTCTAAAAACGATAAACATGCCAATTGTAATATAATTTACAAAGGGTCCTTCATAAGGTATTTCCTATAGGAAATACGACCAATGACCACCCTTTCTTAGTATAAGATAGGACTCATTGTTAATATATATATATATATATATATATATTCACACATCAATATTGTATTTTAGAATTGTTATTAAATAAATTTTAGTTCAATATAATTTTTTAAATTATTTGTTTTGTAGGCACATTATTCTTATTTTATTAATTCAACAAAATGTCTTATTCCTTGAACTCTTCAATCCAAATATTTAATTTATTACAACAATTTAGGTGAAGATTACATTAGTAACATGAATATAGTGCTATTAATAATATAAAATATTAATTAATCCTCTATTTTGATAGAATACACCAAAAAAAATAATGAAAGTCATTAAAATGAAGACTCAAGATTTTGGTTATGTATTATAGTAGTTTTTTTTATCAACTTTCTCTAAAAATTTATCATACATATTAGGGCAAATGAATTTAAGCTTTTCCTCTACCCTCACACTTATAAACCCTTTTGTATCGGCACACAAATCAATCATCACATGTTGTCAAATGCACAATAGTGTTTAGGAGTCAAAACATCACACAATATTTTCAAAAATTAAAATTTTAAAATAAATTTAAAAATAAAAAATTGTGCATTTACTTTAATTATTTTCTATTTTCATTTTCATTGAGAATAGAAAATTTATATAAATTTTTTATCATTTAAAATTATGAATACATTCATTAATAAAAATTTATTATAAAATTTTCTTTTAATATCTTATATACATGACCTATCATTTATAATTTTAGCTTAATATAGATAATTTATATGCATATCACATGTATTGATTATTAAATGCATTTTATGATCCAATAAATTATTATATAAATTATTACAAATCCAATAATATTAGGGCCATATTGATAGCCCATTATAAAAGCCTATTTTAAATCATTATTAGATATATAGATAAATTAAAATATATGGGTAGAAAAAAAATGTCATGTCATCATTTTTCACAAATTAATCCCTTCTCTCATCTATCTTTGTTTACCATAGATTTAAATAATATTTTAATCTAATAAGAAATATAAATACAAATGTCTTAAGTATCAATATCCATACTTTTAATCTGGATATATTAAAATTGTTCAAATTACATTAATATAAATTTTTAGTAATGAAGGAAATTAATACAAATTTAATTATATATATATTAAAATAAGATTTTAATTAGCATAATTAAAAGCAAGAAAGCTACTGTTCTACTCTTTATAAACCTACTGACATCTTGTCAGTTTGCCAAGCTGGAAAACACTAGCTTGTGACCCAAGTGGTAGGACTAAAATGATGGACCATAGCTCCGCTTGGCTGGATTGGGGGGTGTACTCCGCTGGCCTGCCTACTCCAAGTTGAAAAGTCTGGTCTTGGGACCCAACCCCTGGCTTGAGTTTCATATCTCCTACACTGGAGGGTGCTGCGTGAGGAACAGCGAAAACCTCTAGCTCCCAGCAATGGAGGCCCAACAGGATGCCGCACCTCCGGGCCATATAGACTGGTAAGTCAATCATGTCAGACCATCATTTTTTCATTTTTTTTTGTTTTGGTAACAATAATAGTGTTAGATTACTTGTGTATATATATATATATATATATATGTCAGTATCAAATCCAATTCTGGATAGATAAGGGACCATTTTTATATACCCTACAAGAGTTGATTAACGAGAAATTTTTATGTTCCACGTGCATTTAATTATAGCTCAAATTAAAAATATTTGTCTATTTGCATGATTCTTAATATTCTAAAAATTGAAAATAATGTTTTTAATGTGTAGGGATTAGTAAAATTGATAAATATTTTTTATTTATTAACTATGTCTAAATACTTATAATATAATAGACATAAGAATTTCTCCTGATTGACAAGTCTTGATTGTTGTCTTGTTAAGCAGCGTTTTGTGAGTCGGATGGAATGGTAGTAATCTTATATTTCACAATTTTTTTTATATTTTCATTTACATATATAATATTTTTATATTAGCTATCTAAAAAATTTAAATATATACATATTCTATTAACATTTTCACATTTTGCTTCCCTGTGCTATAGAATTTTAATTCCACCGATTGGTCTCAGAATCGGAGTTTACACACACCAGGATGAGCAAAAAATGGGTCAAATCATGCTTATATAAATACTAATGCATCCTTTCATAATCCTCCGGTCCTAATTTTTTTTCTTTTTTAGTTTTTGTAGTCAAGTCCGACCATTTTTGAGATAGAAATGTTTATATTTGGTGTGGTGTAGAACTGGTTTTTAATATTTAATATACTGTATATATGTATATATATATGATATAATCAAAACTTATACCGTTATAAAATATATTTACATTTATGTATATATCATCTTTAATGAGAAAAAGTATAAAATATCCCTTTAAGTTTTGGGCAATTGAATTTTACCTCCTTCAATTTTAAGAATTTAGAAATAACTCCCCTTAAACATTATAAAATTTGAAATTAATACTTGTTATTCACTTAATTAGCCATTATATCAAATTATATAATTTTTTGCATAAAATTTTTAAATAAAAATCACAATATTATAGTATATTATTTTTTCACACATAATTTCTATATAATATAATCAATAGAAATTAAATTATACATATAGACTTTTTATTATATACTTGTAGATAAGAAGTAAAATTATATGTAAAAAAATAATAAAATCAACTAACATTCTATAATATCTTGATTCTTATGTAAAAATTTCATAAAAAAATTACATAATTTGATAAAATAGCTAACGAGTGTTAACTCTAAATATTATAATGTTTAAGCATGTGATTTTCAACTTTCCACAATGGAAGAGGTGGAAATTCTACCACTAAAATTGTATTTTTTATTTAATAAATATTTATAAAATATCATGGAAAGGACTGTTATATATAGTAATACTAATTACGTGATATAAAAAATATTTAATATGCAGATATAGAAGAGTACAAAACCGGATTAGCTCAATTTTAGCTATATAAATCTAAATTTGGCTTAATTATAAAATAAAATTTAAAATTTTATCCAATCTTAAATTTTCAATTCAAATCATATTTATTGGATCCAGATAAAAACCGATCAAATCACATTTGTGACCCCACTAACATGTGATAGTTAAAAAGGCACTGCACAGGATAAATAGACAACTCCTAGCCAAAGAGAAACCCATAGTATCTCCCCTGCTGGGAAGAGATCCATGGAGCTGCAGAAATTTTGAAAGCCAGAGTTCGCATTGGGCTTCCTTGTGGTCCAAGATTACGGTCCTCCATGGATCTCTCCCAAGCAGGGGAGGTATTACTTTTCTATTGTTCATCAAAGGTAAGAATACTTGTTATTCCTTCCATTTCTATTTATCTATAGTTATTAACTAATTTTAGATATATTAAAAAAGTAGTTGTATTTGTTTATTTTTAATAAACTTTACAAGATTATCCTTTATGCACAAAATTCAAGATAGTTAAAAATAGAGAAAAAATATAAAGAAATAAATGTAAGTTGACTAATAGTGTAGAATAATAAAGTATTTATTAATAAAAGAGAAGGATAAATTTGAAAAAAGAATATTTAATGTTTCATTAAAATTATAAAATGACAGATAAAAAGGAATAATTTTTTTTTCAAAATATAACAAATAAAAAGGAATAAAGGGAGTAGAATATATTAGAATTTATTCTTTGAATATTCTATTTTCGATGGCAAATAAATCATATGTTTAAATTTAGGTATAAATCGTTATCGAAAAGAGTCTGTTACAATATAATGAAAAAAATAATATAATGGAAAAATAAGGTGAAACTATAAATCACTAAGATGCAATTTTCTATTATAAATATCATTTAATTTGTGTTAGTGACTTCAGTTATTTAAAGCTTAAATTGGCCTGTAACCGCAAGGGTATAGACATACCCAATTCAATTTAAATTATGTTATATGTCTAATTGTGAAATTATCAAATTCTACTTGATCCTTAAAGCCAAATTGTTTTATTTTATATTTTATGCATTCCTTCACAAAGAAGCATTTCAAATTTGAAGCAGAAATATCACACATGTCTGCGCAAAATTCAAATGTTTGACCATTGATCCAGAGGACTATAATGTTGTATTAAGAAGCCGACTGATCCACACGGGGTAAAAAGAATCGAAGTCAAAAATGGAAAATAAAAGGAAACGAAAGTTTTTCGTAATTCCCCATTGTTATTGTGTGGTTCATCGAGGGAAATCAATCTTTTTTTTCTTCCAATTGTTGAATCAAACTATATTATTATTATTATTATTATTATTATTATTATTATTATTATTATTATTATACGCATAATTTTATTATTATTATTATTTTATTATAAATAAAAGTTCAAAATAAAGGGATTAAATTCTTTAAGAAATTGGGAAGGATCGAAATTATTTGACTTGAGGTTAACTCCAATAAGAGAAAATAACGTAAGAAAATGAATTTTTTTAACCAAATATGAAAATGAAAATTCCAAGCCCCTTTCCCTTATATGATTAAGTTCGACCAAAAAATTCTTAAGTAGCTATTGATCTCAGATATTTAAACCGTTAAAAATCATTTTTAAAAACTATGTTTTTAAAATCATTATTAAATTTAAGAAAAATGAGGATGTTCATTAAAATAAATAAGAAAGAATTTTATTTAGTTACAAAACTACAATAATAAATGAAAAAAATAAGTTAAGAAAATATTTAAAATTTATTTTTTTATTTCTAATAGAGACAACAGAAAGAGAAAGAAAATGGATAAAATAAAAAGGAAATGAAAATAAATTGTTAAAATAAATTATAATAAAAAGTATGAAAGAATAGAAAAAGAGAATATTTTTAATATTTTCAATTAAATTGACTTACATGTAAAAATTTAAAATGAGAGAAATGATCAAATTCTACTTGATCCTTAAAGCCAAATTGTTTTATTTTATATTTTATGCATTCCTTCACAAAGAAGCATTTCAAATTTGAAGCAGAAATATCAAAAATGTCTGCGCAAAATTCAAATGTTTGACCGTTGATCCAAAGGACTATAATGTTGTATTAAGAAGCCGACTGATCCACACGGGGTAAAAAGAATCTAATTCAAAAATGGAAAATAAAGGGAAACGAAAGTTTTTCGTAATTCCCTTTGCTATTGTGTGGTTCATCGAGGGAAGTCAATCCTTTTTTTTTTCATTTGTTCAATCAAACTATAATAATAATAATAATATTATTATTATTATTGTACGCATAATTTTATTATTATTATTATTATTTTATTATAAATAAAAGTTCAAAATAAAGGGATTAAATTCTTTAAGAAATTGGGAAGGATCGAAATTATTTGACTTGAGTTTAACTCCAATAAGAGAAAATAAGGTAAGAAAATAATTTTTTTTAATCAAATATGAAAATGAAAATTCCAAACCCCTTTCCCTTACATGATTAAGTTCGACCAAAAGATTCTTAAGTAGCTATTGATCTCAGATATTTAAATTGTTAAAAATTATTTTTAAAAACTATCTTTTTAAAATCATTATTAAATTTAAGAAAAATGAGGATTTTCATTAAAATAAATAAGAAAGAATTTTATTTAGTTACAAAACTACAATAATAAATGAAAAAAATAAGTTAAGAAAATATTTAAAATTTATTTTTTTTATTTTTAAGAGAGACAATAGAAAGAGAAAGAAAATGAATAAAAGAAAAAGGAAATGAAAATAAATTGTTAAAATAAATTATAATAAAAAGTATGAAAGAATAGAAAAAGAGAATATTTTTAATATTTTCAATTAAATTGACTTACATGTAAAAATTTAAAATGAGAGAAATGATCAAATTCTACTTGATCCTTAAAGCCAAATTGTTTTATTTTATATTTTATGCATTCCTTCACCAAGAAGCATTTCAAATTTGAAGCAGAAATATCACAAATGTCTGCGCAAAATTCAAATGTTTGACCATTGATCCAGAGGACTATAATGTTGTATTAAGAAGCCGACTGATCCACACGGGGTAAAAAGAATCGAAGTCAAAAATGGAAAATAAAAGGAAACGAAAGTTTTTCGTAATTCCCCTTTGTTATTGTGTGGTTCATCGAGGGAAATCAATCTTTTTTTTTCCAATTGTTGAATCAAAATATATTATTATTATTATTATTATATGCATAATTTTATTATTATTATTATAAATAAAAGTTCAAAATAAAGGGATTAAATTCTTTAAGAAATTGGGAAGGATCGAAATTATTTGACTTGAGATTAACTCCAATAAGAGAAAATAACGTAAGAAAATGATTTTTTTAACCAAATATGAAAATGAAAATTCCAAACCCCTTTCCCTTATATGATTAGATCAAAAAATTCTTAAGTAGCTATTGATCTCAGATATTTAAACTGTTAAAAATTATTTTTTTAAAATCATTATTAAATTTAAGAAAAATGATGATGTTCATTAAAATAAATAAGAAAGAATTTTATTTAGTTACAAAACTATAATAATAAATGAAAAAAATAAGTTAAGAAAATATTTAAAATTTATTTTTTTATTTTTAATAGAGACAACAGAAAGAGAAAGAAAATGGATAAAAGAAAAAGGAAATGAAAATAAATTTTTAAAATAAATTATAATAAAAAGTATGAAAGAATAGAAAAAGAGAATATTTTTAATATTTTCAATTAAATTAACTTACATGTAAAAATTTAAAATGAGAGAAATGATCAAATTCTACTTGATCCTTAAAGCCAAATTGTTTTATTTTATATTTTATGCGTTCCTTCACAAAGAAGCATTTCAAATTTGAAGCAGAAATATCACAAATGTCTGCGCAAAATTCAAATGTTTGACCATTGATCCAAAGGACTATAATGTTGTATTAAGAAGCCGACGGATCCACACGGGGTAAAAAGAATCGAAGTCAAAAATGGAAAATAAAAGGAAATGAAAGTTTTTCGTAATTCCCCTTTGTTATTGTGTGGTTCATCGAGGGAAATCAATCTTTTTTTTTTTCCAATTGTTGAATCAAACTATATTATTATTATTATTATTACTATTATTATTATTATTATTATACGCATAATTTTATTATTATTATTATTATTATTATTTTATTATAAATAAAAGTTCAAAATAAAGGGAATAAATTCTTTAAGAAATTGGGTAGAATCGAAATTATTTGACTTGAGGTTAACTACAATAAGAAAAAGTAATGTAAGAAAATGATTTTTTTTAATCAAATATGAAAATGAAAATTCCAATCCCCTTTCCCTTGCATGATTAAGTTTGATCAAAAGATTCTTAAGTAGATATTGATGTCAGATACTTAAACTGTTAAAAATTATTTTTAAAAATTATTTTTTTAAAATTATTATTAATTTTAGGAAAAATGAGGATGTTCATTAAAATAAATAAGATAGAATTTATTTAGCTACAAAACTACAATCATAAATGAAAAAAATAAGTTAAGAAAGTATTTAAATTTTATTTTTTTATTTTTAACTGAGACAACAGAAAGAGATAGAAAATGGATAAAAGAAAAAGGAAATGAAAATAAATTGTTAAAATAAATTATAATAAGAAGTATTAAAGAATAGAAATATTATTCATAATAAATTATAATAATATATTTTTTATAAAAAATTTAATTTATTAAATAATATATAAATTTTAAAATATTAAAATAAAAAATATTTAAATAATTTATAAAATATATTTATACACTTATTTATTATTTTATATACAAATAACTAATATAAATAATTAATTTTATTAAATATTTTTATTCAAATAATTAATATAATTAATTAATTAAATAAATTAATATAATGTAATATCAACTAACAGTTATATTTATCAACTGATTTTTAAGTAAAACCAATGTAATGAGTTAACTACCGGCCAGGACTTCCATCCCCTGGACACAAGTGGGGGATTGGAAACCCAGGACAGGGGGCGAATTAATGGCCGTCGTTTGTAGTTAAATAATATATGCGAGAGGTAGAGGATTATTTTCTCCATGTCAAATCAAGCCTCCTGAATGATGTATATTAAAATTTGATTTGATAACAAGCAGACTGACATACTTTTTTTATATTTTCTATTTAAATAATAATTAAGAAATTAGTGGCCCATGGCAAGTAGTCACCTAATGGCCCTTCTTTTTTATTGTATATCAAAAGCAGATTATTTTCTTCTTTTATCAAACCAAGTTAATTAAACATATTAAAATTTGATTTCACGACATGTAGATTGACAGACTTCATTTTTATATTTTTCTCATTTAAAAAATAATTAAAGAATTAATAATTTTATTTTTTTATATTTTTCAATAATTTTTATTGGACTTCAATATTATTGTTATTTTTTCAAATTAAGATAGTTAAAAATTTATTTAAAATTAATTTTCAATCTACTAACATTTGAATAAATCCTTTTTTTAAGTATTGCATGTAATCAATAGTTTAAAATTTTTATCATAAAATATTAAAATTTTATATAAATTTAAAATTATTCTTGATTACGATTCAAAAATTTTTATGCATTAAAATTTTAAATCATGTAATATATCTCAACTTTTACATTTGAACAAAAATTATATTATTAATTTAATAATAATATAATAAAAAATTTTTAAATAATTTTAATAAAAAATATTAATTTACAATATTTAAATCAATTTATTTATTCTCACTCATTTTTGTAAAAAATGCACTTATTAATTAAAGTAGTTATTAATAGGGATACATTAATTATAATACCTTTTGTTATTTTATTATTTTTGAATGGGAGAGAATTAATTGATACTAATGCAAGGATAAAAGACTTACATCAGATCTACATCATTGATTCTAACCCCATATAATGAATATAAAGAAAGTAATTTAAAAATAAAATTTTCTTTTAATAAAGAAAGAGAATAAGTGGAATACATATTTATTACTCTCCCCATTCTTTTTTATCTATCGTATTTACCATATTTTATAAATATTAAAAAAGTGATTTAATTTATTTATTTTTATTAAACTTTTAATAATACCCTTTATGTACAAAGTTTTGGGTAATAAAAAATAGAGATAGAAATATAATAAAATAAATATAAATGAGTTGAGAATGTAAAATAATAAATTATTTATTAATAAAAAATATAAACTTGAAAATAATATTTAATATTTAATCAAAGTTCTAAAATAATAGATAATTTTTTTTCAAAATATGATAGATAAAAAGAAATGAAAAAAAGGTAAATATCTTTTTCTTAGAGTCAATTTTTATTTTTTAATCATCCTTTATTATCTTAAACTATCACACGTAAAATTTAAATCTTCATTTACTAAAATATGATATGAATAACTAAATAAATAAATTAAACAAAATGTTAGTATTAATTTCTGTTTGTTAAGATTCGAACATGAAGAAAGTAATCAAATTTTTGTTGATCCTTGTATATCATTATATACTTTAATAAATTCATACATATTTTTATAATTTTTTATAATATATTCATATTTTATAATTAATTACAAATATGTTATTAACCTTAAAAAAATTTCTATATTGAAAATATTTTATAATCCTACTTTACTATTTTGGATTATCACGCAAAACTTGACTGCTTATATTCAATTAAAAAATTATTTATCAACAATAAAAAATGATTCATATATAAAAAAGTAATTTATTAATTATCAAAGTTTAAACAACACTATTTGATGATTACATTTTAAATTGATAACAACAATATTTTTTTATCTTAATAAATATGTTTTATATAATCTATTTTTTAGAAAAAAATAAAACGATTTGTTGATAAAAAGTTTAAATTTTTATAAAAAATAGAAATAAAATTTTTATAAAAAATTGAAATAAAGGAGTTATTATAAGAATTAATAAATCTATGTTCTATCTATTCTCTCTCCATTAAATAAAAATTTTATTTTTAAATTATCTTTTTTATAACTAATAGACGGTGTTAAAATTAATGGTGGAAATTTAATGTAATTTTTTAGACTTATGCGTGTCTGAGTGTGTGTGTGTATATATATATATGATTTAAAATTTTAATGCATAAAAATTTCAGTCATAATTAAGACTAATTTTAAATTTATATAAAATTTTAATATTTTGTGATAAAAATTTTAAAATATTAATTATATGTAATGCTTAAAGTAAGAATTTATTTGGAAGCTAAAAAATTAATTTTAAATAAATTTTTATCTAATTTAATTTCAATAAATAATAATATTAAAAATCAATAAAAAAGAAAATATAAAAAAGCATGCTAGTGTGCTTGTTATCAAATCAATTTTTAATATATATCATTCACGAGGCTTGATCTGACATGGAAAAAATAACGCTCTGCCTCTCGCATATATTATTCAACTGCAAACGATGACCATTAGTTCGCCACCTGTCCGGGGTTTCCATCCCCACTTGCGTCTGGGGGATGGAAGTCCTGGCCTTAACTACCAGTCCGACAATGAATAAATCCATGCCGACGCAACAATGGTGGTTCAATCCTGTTACTACTGGTTTGAATATCCGATTTCAGAGAAGGTCTCACTCTCACGTTGAAATAGTCAATGAGATTGTGAGAACAAGCCACGACAATAAAGACAGCTGGCCATAAATTTTGAAATTGTGGTTTAATTCGGGTACAGTCTACAGCTGGCTCAGGACAGAAAATAGACTCCAAAAGTATGTGACTTTTTTCTTTTGCCCAGACCACAGTATCCAATCCAACCATGGCTGTTAAGCAAATCCGTCTTCAAGCACCAACTCTCTTTGCTGATGGTTCAAGGACAACCATCTTTTTCATCTTAACAATAATAATCACCTCCCCATGGCCAGCTTCTCCACTATCCTTTAATTACCCTGTGTTCAATGATTCCATTGTTAACCGGACAGGGGATGCTACCATCGACCCAAGTTCAAACTCGGTGCAAATCACAACAATTAATGCATATGCATCAAGGCAATTAAGCGCCGGTTGGGTTATAAATTCGAAGCCGATGCGCCTTTGGGACTCAAAGAGACTTACAGACTTCACTACAGAGTTCACTTTCCAGATTTATGCAGCAGATAACTATTATGGGGATGGCATGACATTCTTTCTTGCAGACCCAAGACTCAAATTTAACATAAGTCTGGCAAATCAAGCCAACCTTGGCATTCCCCTTGGCTCTGATACAAACAAGACTTTGAATTCAAGCAAGTATCAATTTGTGGCAGTGGAGTTTGACACCTTTCCCAATGAAGGGATAGATCCAGATTATAATGTGTATCATCATGTAGGTATTGACATTAACTCTGTTAATTCTAGCAAAACTGAGCCGTGGAATATGAATATTTCTGATGAGAACAAGAATTATTATGCCAGAATTGATTACGATTCTAGTACGCATAATCTTAGTGTTGCTTTTAATGGATCCATGACTCAAGAAGGCCTACAGTACCTATGGTATCAAGTAGATTTAAGATCTTTACCAGAGTGGGTTATTGTTGGCTTCTCTGCATCAACAGGAGGCAATACTGAGATGCATAATCTAAAATCATGGTTACTGGGTTCAACTTTACCAGATGAGAGTACATTGAGTCCCACACCCACAGTTACAACTTCACCTCAGCCTCCACCTAAAAAAGGAAGCAAGATAGGGTTGTGGGTCGGGCTAGCAATTGGATTGTGTCTTTTCTTCGGTTTCATAGGATGTGTCTGGTTTCTACGATCGAACAAGAAGGCCACCAAGGAGGAGCAGTTTGTTTTTTATCCGAACTTAGATGAGGAATTTGAAAAGGGCACTGGCCCGAAGAGGTTTCCCTACAGTGAATTGGTGAGTGCAACAAACAACTTTGCAGAGGTGGACAAGCTTGGACAAGGAGGCTTTGGAGGTGTCTATAGAGGTTTTCTAAAAGACTCAAACTCTTTTGTTGCGATCAAGAGAGTATCAAGAGGATCTGAACAAGGGATAAAAGAATATGCAACTGAGGTGAAGGTTATTAGCCAACTAAGGCACAAGAATTTAGTGCAACTCATTGGTTGGTGCCATCAAAATAGTGATCTCCTACTAGTATATGAGTTCATGCCAAATCGCAGTCTTGATTTCCATCTTTTTGAAGAACATAGCTTCTTGACATGGCAGGTAAGGTATAATATTGCTCAAGGCTTAGCTTTTGCATTACTTTACTTGCAAGAATTATGGGAACAGTGCGTATTGCATAGGGATATCAAATCAAGTAATATCATGTTGGATTCAGATTTTAATGCTAAGCTTGGAGATTTTGGATTAGCTAGGTTGGTTGATCATGGAAAAGGGTCACAAACCACCATTGCAGCTGGGACTATGGGCTATATGGCCCCTGAATGCATTATTACAGGTAAGGCCAGTAAGGAATCTGACATATTTAGTTTTGGTGTTGTTGCATTAGAGATAACTTGTGGGAGAAAACCCATTAACCTTAGAGATAAGAAAGGTCAGGTAAGACTAGTGGAGTGGGTTTGGGAGCTTTATGGTATGGAGAAGTTACTTAATGCAGCAGACCCCAAGCTAAATGGAGAATTTGACATTCAGCAAATGGAACGTCTTATGGTGGTTGGCCTTTGGTGTGCTCATCCAGATTTCATGCTAAGGCCTTCAATAAGACAAGTAATTCATGTGCTTAACTTTGAAGCTCCATTGCCCGTACTCCCAGAAAAGATGCCTGTACCAACCTATCTTCCTCCTCCAACCACTACATCATCATCTTCATTGTCCATTGGTGCTTACTCCTTTGAGATTGAGAATAATGTAACTCCGTCTTCAAAGAATAGTGGATACACTAGCTCATCCCAGTTCACCTCTTCCTCAACAAGTTCTGCTTCTGCTGCACTTTTACACACTATTTAGCATTATTACATTTGTTATCTTTTAAAATAAGTGGGATGTGAATTTTGATAGTTGTAATTAGTTATCCAGTTTTATGTATCATAACCAAGTCTATTTCATTGGTAGATAATCTTGGTGATATCTCCATGAAATTCTAAAATTCAAGAATTATAACCTCAATTTTATCTATCTTTAAATTTTCTTGGATAGTTATTTTGATAATGAAAATTGATTACTACAATTTAAATGAGCTAATCATGAGACTTATGAAAGAGAAGAGACTTGTTCAAATAGAATAAATGAAAATTGGTTTGATGGACTTGCAAAACCTTTGTGTTTGCCATAGCGAGGGAGAAGAAGTCATTTGCCAAATGTCCATTAGAGGAAAGGAAATTGATTAAACAAAATAGGGCAAGGGAAAAATTGAAAGCAACATTTATGATTCATATTATTTATAAAATTCTATTGTCTAGTTTCATATTAACTACAAACTTGTGAAATAAAACCACAAGAAATTTTCAAGTGATTGATAAAAGATTATGTGAAAGAGACTGAGAAGCAATTAAGAGAAGGCTTGATGATTGTATTTCATTGGTGTGTTTAACCAAAAGCATACTAATTTTATATGTAAATTTGTTTTTTGAAGTAATCTTTTTCTACTTGAAACAAAAATTTCATGTTTATTTGCTATATAACTCACCATTTGTAGTTTTTACGCCACTAAGTGGATTTTTTAATCATCCAATACAAATCTCACATAATCATTGTATCTAACAGATAGAGGCATGCAATGCCCAAACAATTAATTTAGACCATGAGCCTTTGCACTAAACTAAGAATATGATGTTTAAAGAAGTTATTTTTGTAATATGAGCTTATTTTTCATTTTCCATTGTGCTAGATTAATTACTTTCTTTCTTTTATTTGCTTGAACTTCAATTTATATAGAAAAACAAATGCTTATTATAGTACTTTTGGGGTATCAAAATTCTAGATGGCATAACTAACTTTAAAATTGTTAGATTAAAATTATGAAAGATTTATACAATGGATATGATCCAATTTTAAATGGATAAGATAATATAATTTCAATCTAATTATTTTTGGAATCACCATATCACTATAAGTTTTCAAACATTTAAGGCATCACAAAATTCATTAGGAAAATAATATAAAAGACCCTAAAAAATTTTTGCTAGATAACCAAGCTGGGTTTGAATGAAATTGTCTTGCTGAATTACTTGAAGTCACAAAATTGAGACCAAATGAATACGTAAACTAGAAAGGCAGTACAAGTAAAAGAAGATAAATCCTATTGTTTATTATTTGAATAGTTTTCATTTTAATTCACAAGAGTTTAATGGGTAAGTTGAAGAAAGTTTATGTGAGGCTTATAAATGCAATAATCCTATCATATTTGCATTGCAAATGAATATTTTTCTCTTGAAGGATAAGGGACAAACATATACAACAAGGTTTACAACTAGCTAGGTTGTATTAATAAATACCAAGAATTGGTAGAAGTATCTAAGTTGGGACATTTACAAGCAAAATTTCAATATAAATCAGAGAAGATTAATTGAAAATACAACTCTACATGTGAACTAGCATGTATGTGGAATTACAAATTGAATAGTAGAATGTGTGCTTGATTTTGAAGACCCAAGTAGAAGCTGTGGCTTAAAGGTTGCTTCTTATTTTTGTCTAGTTAAGTAAGAACTTGAAAATGCACAACCTAAAGGAGCAGTGCAGATGGGTGTTAGCATCCTTACTAGAATAATGCTATTGAAACTTCACAAATAAGCATTTGAACTACTAGAAGGCCTCAGAGTGGATTCTTAATGAGCTCCTCAGAGGCCAACCATCATTAATATGCTTATTTCCTTTTTATCAAATCCTCCATAAAGCATTGGATCAAGCTCATTAAGGAGATCACCTTTACCAGAAAGTTCCTAAACTTATTCCACCAATACAACTTGTTTTTCCTTGGCATATGGTTTAACTAACTTTCTATCTCTAATGTAATAATTCCAAAGCTATACACATTAGACTCTTTACTTGCCTTGCCTTTTCTAGTAATTACAGAAGCAATACACTCAATGCTGCTACTAAAGCCATTGTTTTGTAACCTTTTCCATTATCCAATCCAATAGTCTGGCCAATCCAAAATCTCCTAGTTTTGCATTAAAACTAGAATCCAACATAAATTTGATGTCCCTATGCACTATACATTGCTCTCACTCTTCATACAGATACAATATGGCTAATGTTAGTCCTTTAGTAATATTATATCTTCTTTTCCAAGTAAACAGGCTTTTCCCTTTGAAAAGATGAGAATCTAAGCTTCCATTTTCCATAAGCTTGTAAATCAGCAACAAATCACTCTTCTCATAGCGCCACCCATTGAGTTAAACGAAATTCTTGTGCCTTAGTTGACTAATGATCTTTGCTACATTTACATACTCCTTCACTCCTTGTTTAAATCCATGTAGTACTTTTCTAACAATAACAAACATATCCAAATGTCCTACATAACTTTCATAAACTTCTCCAAAAACCTCTCTCTCCAAGTTTCTGTTCCTCTACAAAGTTTTGAGTAATTATAATGATTTCTATATAGGAAAAACTTTTGGCTCCCATATTTCTTTCAAAATCATCATCCATAGCCAATTCAAGATTTAATTTGTCTAAAACTTTGTTTATTTTTTAGATTTTCAGAAATTTGCTTTGTCATTTAAACAAATAATATTTAAAACCATAATAGTGAAAGACCCAACTCCTTATCATAAAAAAAGTGTCACTTGAAATCAAAAGAATAGGGTGAACTCAATAGCTCAATAAGTAGTTTTGTCCTCTTTGACTACTAGTCAAGATAATTTTCTTTTTATAAGTTATATTGATTAGAGACTATATCAATCTTCAAATTAGAAGAGTTTCAAGATCTCTAACTAACATTTACAAAATATAATAAAAATAATGAAATAGGGTCACAAAACTAACATAGATTATAATTTGATCAAATAAAATGCTAGTGTAACCTTCCACTAGTTAGCAAGACTATGACCAAGGTTAAAACAAAGGTAACAAAATGCTAATTACTTTCCCTTAGCAAGACTCTCATACTATTTAAGCAAAATTACTAGTGTCTTAAGTTTCATCATAAGTTAAAATGTGAGCTAGAGAAACTTACAATTTAACCACTAGTTTAATTACCAACTCAAATATTAATTTTAATTAGAAATCTCTTATTAGAAAAATTGTTAACCAAAAAGAAAATATAATAGCAAAACTACTTACTTAACAATTATAATAACTTTGACAATAAAAATGCACCACAACGCATCTTAAAATAGGAAACACTAGAAATCAAATCCTAAAATATTTAAGTAGATTGTTGAAAAAAGAGGAAGTTATCTTCTACCAAACTCTCCATATTTAAGATTAAACATATAAATTATTTTCCACCACCTTGATATTTTGTAACTATTGCAAATTCGTGTAATGTATAGATTAGAAATTTAGTTTCATTTAAATTTGAAGGTTAGTAAATTATATATATATATATTAAGTAAAATTTATGTTATAAATAATATTATAAAAATAGTAAAATTTGATTTCTCATATCTATTTTACAAGAATAAATTTAGATTTATAAATAATAAAATAAAATTTTAACATATGCATTAATTTTCACTAAATAAAAATTCATAAAATTAATTAATTTCATTGTAAAGTATAATTTTCTTTGTAGGTTCTCCAAAACTTCAATATATAATTAAATACAAATCTTCAACATAAAAAAAGGCATATCTAAAGGGAAATAGAATATAAATAAATGAAAACTCTGATATGTTTTATTAGTCACCATTTGTTTTATAGTAAATCTATATGTAACAAGATGACATTTATATATATATATATATATATATATATATATATATATATGGTTTTTAATGAATTCCTATTTTATAAAAAATTATATATGATGAAATATTACCATAATTTTAAATCATCTAAGTCACATTTAATAGAAGAAACTTTTGCTCTTATACAAAAATTGTTCTTATAAAGATTTGATTGAAAAATAAAATTTAAACTCATTACAATCTTTGAATTTCTTTACTAAAATTTATTATGTGAAAATTTTAAATATAGAATTTGTTCAAGAACTTTTTAAATACTCGTGTAATATAACTGGATATGTCTTACATAATTATATTTAAATATAAAGACATTATAGTTACAACATGTTACAAAATAAAAATTTAAAAGAAACAACCATGAACATAGCTATAATTATTACCCATATTTCTTTGCAAGAGAAAAGAATCCTAGTTATAATAATAATAATAATAATAATAATAATAATAATAATAATAATAAAAGAAAGGAAAAGTACATGTTAATTGTCAAAACACAAAGAATAATAATGTCTTAGAAACTTTGTTTTAAAACTTTTATTAGAAGCTTTGCATGTGTGACTTGGAAGAAAAGAAATATGTTACATTTGGACTTTGATATTTGAAGAAATATTTAAAAAATGGAAAAACTTGATGTCAATTTCAGAATACTATTGAAAAAAATAAATTAATACTTTTATGTATTATAACATTGATAAATTCTTAATTCATCATAGTATATTTAATTTGAAATATTTCATTTGAAGATTAATGTAAAAAATACTTTAAAAAGTAAATAAATAAACTTGATTTTATATTTTAAAAAATATTAAAAATAGAATAAATAGTTCATTAATTTAATTTAATTAAAAAATTAAATTAGTCAAAATGTTTTTATAATGAAAAATATATCATATAGACTATTTAACAATATTGGCATCTGAATTATAAATAATATGGTGAAATAAAAATGAAGACAAATGTGTAAAAGAGTAAATAAAAGAAAGAAAAAGTGCATGAGCTATAAAATTTTGACCAAAGTTCTCAAATTTGAAAGATACTACATGAAAATTGATATTAAGAAAATATTATAAGGATTTAAATAAATAAATTTAATTTTTTATATAATTTTGATTAAAAATAGAATACACAATTAATTAATTCAATTAATATTTTCTGTAATAACATTTTAACTTATTTAAAATATTTTATAATAAAAATAAAATATATCATATTAAATTTATACTACTTAACAAATTAGCATCCAAATTGTAATTATTAATAGTGAATATGGAAAAAAAATTGTGATGGAACAATCAAAAAATAAAAAAATAGTAAATGAGTGGTAAATGGACAAGAATTAAAATAAAATATATAATTAATTAATTCAATTCAATTAAAATTTTAAAATATTTTTATAATAAAGAAAATATTATAATTATTTAAATCTCTATTATCTTTTAAATGAATGAAAATTTTTCACAATTTACAAATGAATAATATTTAATATTTATCTTTAAAATATTATAATTATTTATTTTTTATTCAAATATATTTTATATTCTTAATAAATTATTTGTGCATGCCCATATGGTAAATCATTATAGTGCTCTTGCATATTCATCTAATATTTTTATAACTACAATGCTCACATGAGCATATATTTAATATTTGTTATTACTTTATTCTACTAAAATTAATTTAATTTATGATATATATATATATATATATATATATATATATATATATATATATATATATATATATATAACTTTCATTTCTATCTATCTATCTTTTCCTCCAAAACTCTTCCACTTATGAATTTTCCTTCCATAGCAAAAAAATTTCTCTCTCAAAAACAACTTCAAAATTTTTTTATCATCTTTTAAATAAATGAAAAATTTACTCAATCTACTAATAAATTGTATTTAATATTTATTTTAAAAATATTATATATATTTGTTTCTTATTTATATATATTTTATATTCTTAATAAATTATTTTTATATGCTCATATTGTAAATCATTATAGTGCTTTTGCATATTTATCTAATAGTATTATAATTATAATGCACATATGAGTATATATTTTATATTTATTATCATTTTATTTTAATAAAATTAATTTGCAATATATATATATATCAAATCTAAAACCATTTTTAGGAAGAATATTTGTTTAATATAAAATAATTATTTTCTATTTAAATATGTTTTATATTCTTAATGAATTATTTGCATATATATACTCATATTATAAATCGTCATAACACTCATGCATAATAAGTAGTAATGTTTTACTGATAAAAAGAGTGATTAATACACTTTTAAATTAATTTTGAAATACGTGGTTTTGATAGGTTTAAGCATCTAATCTCTAATACTTTAATTTTTTTTATTTAATTACTGATTTCGGTATCTTATATTAAATTTTTTATAAAATAAAAGATTTTAAGGAGAGTACTGCATGTACTTAAATATATGTATATCTTTATGTTGGCAATTATGATTTTTTAACTATGCAAATTATATTAACCTTATAATAATTTTTAATAATATTTATTTAAAATTTTTTAAATATATATAAATATATTAATTTTGATTAAAAAGAATTTTATGCATTGCATGATATTGGGAAGAAAAAAGAATGAGAAATTTTGGAGGGAAAATTTTTCATGTAAGCTTGACATGCGTCTCAAATAATAAAAAAAAAATAGAAGCAAAACTTTATTTTACTTTTTTGATATTGAATATTGATATTGATATTGATTGATGATATTAATTTCTACGGAAAGATATTTTCCTGTTATAACAGACAGCATATTTATCTTTTTCTCTTCTTCCATACCATCGACCATATACATCCAAAACCTCCCATAAAATTGCCAGCTCCAATAGCCAGCCACTTCACTAGACTTGTTTTGATTTCTTTCCTGTTCATAACCGTACTGAATGTCCACAAGCAAAGAGCATCCTGCAGATCATAGAAAAAACCTGTTGTTGATGATAAGCAGAATTCAACCCACTCCAGTAAGACTTCTGTCAAATTGACTACATAAGAGAGATGCTGATTAACTGAGACATTGTTCTTGCAGCCAATGATGCTGGTCCTCAATTCTTTTGAGGCAGAACTATAATTAATCGATGCATTTAGTATCCTTCCATCCTTGGGAACAGACCATTACGTAGGATCACGATCATTACTTCGAGAGATGTTGGAATTGATAAATTTGATTTCAGTTCCTGCATGATTATACGGAGGCTCTTGATCATTACTATGAGTCTAGGATTTAAAAAACGTTCCACGATTGTAATATTACTCGCAATATTACGTTTTCAGAGCAGACTGCATTCGCGATTTTTCGTAATTTTAGATTGTTATGGTCGCATTTTTCTGCATTAGTCCCCATCGCGATGTGACCGCAACCACAATTTAAATCCCTACTATGAGTATCAAACTTAACTGCAACAAATGGATATTCACTGAAGTAACTGGGATCTTCCGTTTGAAGGCAGCTTACAAGGCCAATACCACTTCCATCTCGTGGCACAGGAAGTAGCAAGTTGGGATGGGAAAGGAAGAATGTAATACCATCTCCACCATAATCATAGCTTTTATTTGGAGACTTGATGACGAAGTCTGTAAGTTTACCTGCACCTTTGTCCCAAAGATGTTATAGTTTGTTATATGTGACTCTGCCCACACTGTCTGTATGATAAAAGGTAAGCTGGATGACCCCTTTTCGGCATGAGCTTCTGCCCTAAAATTCAAGCTCTCTTCTTTGTCACCAAACTGTTTATAGGTGAAACATAATGAAGAAACACAAGGGATTACTAGAACAAAGAATATTATGGTTATGATTAAGCAAGGTGGGAGATAAGTATTCCCCAAGTGTTGATATGTTGCCATAGCCAAAGAGATTTCTTTGAGTGATGCTCGCAGAGCATGTAAATTCTCCGGTAACATTTTAACTTTGTGATTCCATATATTCTTTTGTTTTAATTCCCTTCATAAATCTGTCTCTTATTTTAATATTTGACAAAATTATTAATTTTGTCTCTAAAATTGTAAAACATTAATAAAATAGTCCTTAAATTATATTAAATAGCCAATTTTATCTTTGAATAATAATTTGTATAAATAATTTCGTTTATTTATACAAATACAATCTCATCCCTGAATATTTATATGAGATAAAATTATTTATATGGACTATTATTTAGGAAGGAAATTAATTATTTAATATAATTGAAAAATTATTTTATTAACATATTACAATTTAAAAGATGAAATTGATAATTTTATTTTTAATTTCTAATTGGTCATAATATCTTAAACCCTAAATCGTTGACTCTAAGTATATAATTTTCTAATTATATATTAACTATAGTGTTGGGCTTTTGGAGTTTTTCATCCCATAAATTCCCCCGCGCGAGTGGCTTTCACGCGTTTTATTTAGTGTTGTTGCAGCATTTTTCTCCCTCTTCCACATCCCGTGGCTTCCTCGCGGCATTGGGCGCTTCTCACTTGGTGCTGAGATTACCTTGCATCTCTGTTTCTCATGTCGCTTTATTAACCTCTGTTGTAGCACAATCCCAACAAATAGTACAACAATAATGTAGAGAGGTCGGTGAAAACCAAAAAAATGACGGTGGATGCATCCCCATTTTTGTATGATCTATAAATTGAGGCATCGTAGCTGATCGTCATGTTAATGATGTCAAGGAAGAGAAGAAGGGAGCGAAGTTTGTTTTGCATGTCAATCGAATTGAAGAGAGGCTGATAGGAAGCATTGGTGTGATGCTTAGACATTGTTGTTGTCGTCGTCCTAGTTTTTGTGATTGAAATTGAAGATGTTGAAGTTGAACGGAGAAAGTGATTTTGATTAATGGGGTTTGGGTTTTTGAGTTTGGGAGAGTGAGGGGGAGATCAGTTCCGTATATACATTTTAAATTAGGGAGGTTCTTTCTGCTGCAGATGCCTGGAAACTACAAGTGAAGTTATGGTTGAAATGACAATAAATAGGAGAATCTCTCGTAAGCTGAAAGTGTGGAATATTTATGGTGGGTTTCCGGGAAGCTTCCAAGAAGTCACATTATGCTTTTTATTTTTTGTTGTAACCAAAAACACATATATTTTTATGAATTTTAAAATTTTTCTTAAAAATTTATAATTTTTTATAAATAATATAAAAGTTAAAGAATTTTTATGTTGCATTGTTTGGGGGAGAAGTAAATAAAAAGGAAAGAATAGAAAATTTTTAAATTTAAATTAAAAATGAGCACTTTTTTATTTAATTGGATATGGTTATTTTTTTATTTTCATTCAAATAAAAGAAGAGAGTAAATTTAAAAAAATTACCTTAATTAATAAATTTTTCAAAAATTATTTTTGTACTATAAATGCCAAATCATTTTATTAATAGATGAGGAAATGTGAAATTGGCTTTAATCGATAAATAGAGAAAATTAAAAAACATCAGCTATTCAATTAATGTTATTTTTTATATATTTTTTAAATTTCATTTGTTATAATATTTTATCATGTATGCATCTATTTAAATATGATAATGATAATCGATTAATATAATATTATAATATTACAATATTGCAACAATTCTATCAATTAGTAATGATTAAAAAAATATAATATCTCTAATAATTTAAGTTAAATACAATTATATGAATTTTATAATTGTTTACATAATATAAATATAATAATAAAATTTAAATTAATCATGAATTTTAAATTAATCGCTTGAATATTTTATAATTTAAAATTTTAAAAATTAAATTTGTATTATAAATTATTAATAATCAAATTTAATTTAATCAAATCTGTGCATGACATGGGTTGAAAGCTGGTGGGGATACAATTCAATTCAAAACCAATGGATTTTGATTAGGCAAGGCTTCTGGTACAAGCAAATCTTCACTCACTTCTACTTTGGAAATATCTTGTGCAAGAAAATCAATCAGCCTCGTCTGAACATGTTAAATATCTGGCAAGGTTACTGAGATTGAAGTGGTACTTTGCAAATAGCTGAGAAAAAGAAATAAATATGGTAGATGGGATTTGAAGACTGCATGGAAGTAGAAGAAATCTTCAAGCAATTGATCCAAGGCCAAGTGAAAAGGTTTGAGTTGTAGCCAATAGAATGGTTGATGATTATAAGTCTTAAAATTGGCGTTCTCATCTTACTGGACGTACTAAGTTGATCGGTACATTTGTTTTCTTAAGCAATATTTTCTTCTTGAAATGACGCTTTTCATATTTGTGTCCTATATAACTCTCAATTTAAGGTATTTACTTGAAAAAGTGACATCTTCATTCTTCTAATGTAAACCTCACCTCAACATTATGTCAAACAGCTATGGCCAAAAGGACTATAGGTGTAGGTTTAAAATGATGTAATAGAAGTTCTTGAATGAGAACTGGGAAAACCAAAAAAAAAAAAAAAGAAGTATTATGTTTATATAATTATTATTGGAATCTATATTATTTAATGATTCTACAATAATCTAAAATTACAAGATAGCTTGTGGAAGAAAATCAATCGCAAACAAAGCAAATATAAAATTCTGACTTGCTCAAGGTGCAACCAAATTGACAGGCATTTCCACCGGTAATTAAATCCATATTTCAGCCAAATAAGGTAAACATTTAATGTTTGAATAGTTTATTATTATTATTATTATTATTATTATTATTATTATTATTATTATTATTATAAAAGTGACTAGATGCACCTACATACAATAATATAGAATCAAATTTAGAATATAACAAAAAATAAAATTTTAAAAAAATATTAAATATCATTTGAATGAAACGTCGCAATGAATCATTTATTACGTTCGCTTAGAATTATTTAGCGGCCAAGTTCCTAGGACTAAATGCAGAAAGATAATTAGTTTATTAATAACTTAGTGACATATTATTTACTTTATCCTAATTAGCATATAGTAGGATGCTGGAATTTTCTTCAAGCGGTAATAAGATCTGACCATGAATATTGATGAGAGTTATAATTAAAAAAAAAAAGGTTATATAAAGCAGAAGAATTATAATAAAAAATATTTTTGAGTTTTCTGACAACCTAATTTTTTAAAAAGTAGTATTTACATAATATCATAATCTCTTAGATTCAATCTTACATCCATACTTAAAATTTAAAGGACTATTACATGCAGGGTGTATTAAAGTTATAATAAAAATTATTCTTAAATTTTTTTCAAATGACTTAAGTCGAACAACAACCCTTACTTTTACTTAGTCGTTAAAAAAAAAAAAAAAAACAAAGAAAGAAACTAACAGGAACCATATAGGCGATTTCTACGGTACCCTTTGGGTTTTAAACCCAGGGTGAGTTGGTGAAGTTTGAAGCGTTAGATTTGTACCATTGTATCTGAACCGTCTTTTTATAAAAGATTTTTTAGTTAGAGGGATAAATTGGAAATGTAGCTAAAAAGTTAGTTAAAATTTAAAAGTAACCCTCTGGAATTGGAAAGTTGACTTCCGTACGTGCAGAGTTTAGTGATTTGACATAAGATGACAGCACGTTTTCTAGGCCGTATTATATGAGTTTTTTTATTGTAATTAATATTTTAAGTGGAAGTTAAATGTTTCTTTTGTACTATATTATTTCTCATATTTTTTTTTACAAATTTTTTATCTATCATTTTAAAAATTTTAAAAAATATTAAATGTATTTTTTAATTTTATTTTTATTAATAAATATTTTATTATTTTATATTTTTATCTTAAAATATCTTAATAAATTTAATTCATCCTTATCTCTTTATTTTTAATCACATTAGAATTTGTATATGAAATAAGAGAAATTTATGTGTGTACTTATATTTAATAACAAATTTCAAGTAATGAGTGAAATATGAATAAAGTAAATTTTGATCTTAAATTAAAAAATAATTTTATAAAGTTTTTTAAAAATAAATTAAATTACTCTATTAATTTTTATGAAATTATTAAATGTTACAGATAAAAAGACAGCAAGTTAGTTATTGGAATATTTTACTACATTCTAGCACATAAATTATTGCATGATAATGTATATAATGAAAAGTTTATTTAAGAAGTAATTGTTAATATCAATGAAATAGTGAAAATATATAATGAGTAAGAATAAGAATTCAATTGTAAAAATATGGGATATAATATAATAGTAATTAATAATAGTGAAATAAGAAATAATTAAGAATAACATTGATAATCAATGAAATGAATAAAAATAAAAGTAAAAAAATATAAAATATTCTTTTTAATTTTGGAATGGTTGGATTCGCCCTTTTAATTTTAAAAATTTAAAATTCACCTTTTTAAATTTTACATGATTTGATAACATTCATCATTTATTTAATTAATTGCTTTATTAAATTATAACATTTTTCATTAAATTTTTAAATAAAAATTATAATTTTATAAAATATTTATTTATTTTTAATTATTCATATATAGTTTTACACAACATTTACAAGTATTAAATAAGAGAAATTTTATATGTAATTTAATTTTTATTAAATATGTAACAAAAAAATTATATATAAAAATAATAATAAAATAATATATTAACATATTATAATTTTTATTTAAAACTTTGAAGAAATAAAATATAAGATGACTCACATAGAATACAGTACATAAAAATGAAATATAGAGGTAAAATATGCCTCCCTATTCAAATGTAAAAACTCGAGCGCGGGCTGATTGAATTCTTCAGGATTAAGTTAAAGGATGACAATCTTTATTTCAAACGACGGACTGGCATCATTTGTAATTTTCTCCTTTTCATATAAGTTATTAAATTTATTAATATGTATTATCTGCTATTACACGTAGCAAGTTGACAGATTGCCATGTGCCGTGGGTTTCAAAACTCTTAGTCATCCAAAGACACCGTAGAACGCACCATACAAAAGAAGGAAATAATTTTTTTTATTGTTTTAATAGAAAAATTATAAGAAAGAAAATGAAATTAATTTTATAATAAACTTAGCCTTCAATTTAATAAGTCAATTTTCAAGATAAATAAAATCAAGGATAAATTTATAATAAATTAATCATTTATTTATTTTTTGTTGTTATATGTTAAGAAAACCTGTTGATAGGCTTCATCCATTTTTTTTATTCTTTCTTTCATTCCTTCTCTACCTTACAACAAAATAAAAAAAGTGTTATTTATTGCTTTTTTTTTAATTTTGTTTCCACTCATTACCTATAAAATCACGCAAAACCTTTCATATAATGCGGGTAGATGTAAAATTTCCATCACACTTCCAAAATAAATGAATTTTTTAACTTTGAAGGGAGAGAAAAAGTTTTCACCAATCAATCATATTTAAAACGGCTCACTCTGGATCAACATTATTTTAATCCTTTTTCTGACTAATTACCAATTTAAATATTATTATTGCAAGAGATTATGATATATTATTAATGTAGTGATGTACTGATATATTATTAAATTTTATTGTACATTATTTTTACATTAATATCCATAATATATGACAATAAATATAACAGTCTAATTTAATGATATACCAATTCATCATTAGTCAATAATGTATCATAATTATTTCCTTAAAATCTCATGTTCTTCCTATTCTTCATTAGTTATTAGTTGCCCTGTAACGGGTTGTTTACATAATAACTTCATAGGTCATGTAATCACAATCCACGTCAAGGTTTGAACAAGCCAAGCTTAAACAGTGAGCTTAATTAATTTATAAATCGAGTTTTAATTTCTTATTATTCAATTAGAATGCTTCCTGAGCTATTGCTAATTTTTAGATTCATATGTAAAACTCAACAACCCTCACCTTTCAATTTGAACAAAAAGAATTATATTACTAATTTAATAATAATAATAATAAAGAATATTATAATAAATTTACTACTAATATTAATTACTTTCATTAATAATTGCATTAAAATTAACTTTACTTTTTCTCTCTCATCTTCACAATAAATATACTCATTAATAGAAATAGTTGGTATTAATAATAAATTGATTATAATACTCTTTATTATTTTATTATTAAATATATAGTATAAAAATTTTTTCAAATGAAAGAGTGAAGGTTGCTAACTTCATATCTACATAAGAATATGATGGTAAGCAATCCCATATATATATATAATATTTTTATTATATTTAAATAATATAAAATATAATTTGTAAATTATACACCATCTGTTCCTATTTATTTTTCGTTATTAATTGATTTTACATATATTAAAAAATAATTTAATTTATTTATTTTTAATAAACTTTACAAGATTATCCTTTATGCACAAATTTAAAATAATAAAAAATAAAGAGAGAAATATAAAGAAATAAATACAAGTTAGTTAATAGTGTAGAATATTAAAATATTTATTAATGAAAAAGAAGGGTAGATTGAAAAAAAAGATCATTTAATGCTGTATTAAAATTTTAAAATGACAGATAAAAAAGAACGGAGAGAGTATAATATTTAATTTTATACCATTAAATAAATATAAATAATATAATATATAATAAATAAAATGTTCAAGTTTAGAATTAAAGTTCGTGTTTATTGTGTGTGGATCCTCTCCTTAAACTGTAGATGCAGTTGCTGCTTCTAATCCTCCAAATGAGTAGGGCTTTTTGTATTTTCATTAAATGTTCACTAATCAATGGTTAATGGAACAATTTTAACTGTAATTACCGGAGAATAGATCCAAATTTATTTGAGTTTGTATGAGTCCATTTGAACTTGTTTGTAATTTGAGTTCAACCTTGAACAAAAATATTACACAAATATTTTAAGTTCAAATAGAAATTTTAACAAAATAATGTGTAATTTATTTAAATTTGAGTTCAAAATTTTCAAACTTGATAAATTTAAATTTAAACTTGAACTCATCTATTATTACCAAGCTTGAACGTGATCATGCAAATGTTTGTCTTAGCTTAATTTATTTGTAATATTATTACTACTTAAAATATCTATTTAAATCTCTTTTCACATCAACCACATTAGCTAAGCTCACATGACATCCTGCTACTAAAACTTTAAGCATTTCATTTAAAAGGCGTCAAATTAAAATCTTATAGACAATGGTTGAGATAAAATTATTGGATAGTGGGATACCATATATTATGGTATTATGGCTTTAAATGTTAATATTAAAAAAAGGTTAAAAAATCTTGTCTCTCTCAGATTAGAACCATGAAATAAACGTAGAGTCACGGAGCTGATCATTGCCAGAATTGTGTTAAATAAAGCAATATCCAAAATATCACTTGGAGAATATAATCTCAGATCATTTTTTATGTGTGGAAATTTGAACTTAGAGAGTAAAAAGGGAAACTGTGAACATAATCAAACAAATGTAAGTGTGCTTAGTTTAGGCCTGGTTCCTTGTTTCTTTAAATCTGAGCATCAAACTTCACAGTGACCCGTTAATTGTGGATCAACATTAATATGACTCTCTTTTCAGTTGGACCATACTTCGGTGTCCCTTAAAAGTGGGATAATCAATACAACTTTTGTAATTTTTTTATATAAATTTTGTATTTTTATATAATTCTATAAATTGCTTTATAAAATTTATAATTTTTTTAATAAAATTCCTTAAATCTTAAAGACGCAAATTTCATTATTCAAATTGTACAATTTATGTGAAAATTTGTGACATAATTTATATTATTATGAAAAATTATAAATTTTAGGAAAAAAATTTGAATTTTATGAGAATTTTATAAATTCCATAATTTTCTCGAGGTTCTAGCAAAGGAACCCCATATTCTTAATGTAATTTTCCTCTCTTTATATCTATATTTGCCTCCGAATTCTAAGTGAGACCCCCTCCCCCCAAAAAAATTTTTTTTTTGGCACTCGTTTGTAGCTTTTCTTTTTAACTATTACCTGCTTTTATAATTTGTGAGTTTCTTTAGAAAGTACCTGTCATTTAAGCAATAAACGTTCTACATGGCGAAGGAGTGGTGAGAGATTTAAAATGTATTATTCACAGATTTTGACTATGTCTTTACATCATCAAGTTCATGTTGTATATTGATTTCCTAAATAATCAGTCAGCACCTCATAATTATGATTTCTTATAAAATTGTATGGTTTGAGTTTCTGTCTTTTGCTTTATAAGAATCATTACAGTAAATTTATGTGTTTACTAGTGCCAATTGACAGAATTCTTCTGGAATAAAACCACCAGAATTCTTGAAGCAACTCATACATGGCTACGTGCAAGAGTTCGACTTGAGCAGCAACTAATATAATGCTTGATGATTACCTTTGGTTAGTTATGCTCACCCTGTAACCATACTAAGTTAAAAGGAAAATTTGTTTTTTATTTTTATTTTTTATTTTCGAAGTGATCCTTTATTTTCTACCTGATGTCCTATATAACTCAACATTTATGACATTTTCTTGATCATGCGGATTTTTAATGATTCTAATGTCATCGTGTCAATTAGCTAGAGGGCACATATCAATACGAATAGGTTATTCAGATTATCAGCCTTTGCCCCAAACTAAAAATGTGATTTTTAAAAAGGAGAAATTTGAACCTATGACATAGATACTAATATTGTAACGGCATGTGTTTCTGGACAAAAGAGTTATGAATCCCGTACTTATTTTAATATACTCAACTTCAATTGTTAAAACAAGCAAAATTGGAACCACGCTTTAGTAATGAATAAGATCATAAAATTGTTTCAAAGAATTAGGACTTATTTATAAATAACTTGTGATTATTTCTATCTAAATGAATAAAAAAATCAATTCTCTAAAATATTGTTTCAAAGGGGCGAAGTCTCAGCAAGGTTGGGAGGCCATGGTCCCTTCTAAATTTTTATTTTTTTAAAATATATTTGTATTATTGACTTGGTCTCCTCTAAAAAATAATCAGTAATTTTATATATATTGAAAAGAGGATTTGAAATTTAGTTCTAAATGTAAATTAAAAGTTACTATTAGATATAAGATGATAAGATAAATTTATAAAATTTAATTCAATAGATATTAAGTATTTGCAACTCAAGTTCAAATCTCATTTTTAGTATATATAATATTTTTAAAAAATAAATATATAAAATAGCATAATAAGGAAGAATGTCAATAATTAACTAAATAAACTCATGTTTAAAATTATATTTTATTTATATAGTTCATTAAGATTAAATATTAAATAAAGAAAAGTTTTGTTAAATTCATTGATGAATACAATCAGTCATGACGTATCTTGCAGCAGAATCCGTGGGAGGCAAGCAAATTTTGTGCCTCCTTGGAAACATTAATGTGTATGAATAAAAGAAAATGATAAAAAATAAAAATAATGAAGCTGCCATCAATAATTTTATTATGGTGTGATTGTAATATAAAAAATGGTTTGCATTCTTAGAGTTTAAATTTGGGAGTTAGTTATATGTAGAGAAAGTATTAGCACCCTACAATGTTTGTTTAAAGAACGTTTATCTATTTATTCTAATTTTATCTTTTAAATTGAATTATGATGGTCTTTTATATTACATATGTGCTTTTCTAAAAATGTGATTTTAATTTTAATGAATTTGTTTATTTGGTTATGCAAATCTACCTAACTTCATGATAAAATTCGAATGAAATAAAGTCCCTCAATAATATTAACTACTATCATAATTATATCTGCAATAGAATTACTTAACTTTAATATATTATAGGAACAAATTTATCATTTTTTAAAAGGTTCTTATTTTATTACTTTGAAAGATTTTTAAATAATTTATTGATTTGGTCGTTAGATCCTTTAAACTTCATTACAAGATTTAAATAAAATAATATGCCTTAATAATGTTAAGTATCATCAATATTGCACTTGCAATTTGATTACATAACTTTAGTACATTATAAGTACAAATTTTATTATTTTTAAAATATTTTTATTATATTATTTTTGAAAATTTTTTATTTTATTATGTGGAATATTTTCAAAATATTTTTATTTTATGAAAAATTATTTTTATTTAAGCTGAACATTTCATATTTGCGTCCAACATATAATCACTATTTGTGTTATTTAGGTGAACAGGTGGATTTTTGTGTCTGACTCTCACGTTGTCATTATGACAAGACAATTCAGATTACCAGCTGCACCAAACAAATAACGTGATGCTCTTTCTCTGCAGTATGTGTATTTTTCCAACTATAATCAAATGTATATAAACTACTAGACCTCTCTTACTTATTTGCTTTCTATGTAGGGAAAAAAATGGAGAAAATACAAATAAACTTTCTAAAGTATGATTTAGTATTAGATAACACTATTAAAGTTTCAATACCTATAAAATAATCTCCTGAAATTTTTTAAAATATGAAAATATTAAAATTTTAATTAAATAAAATAGAAAAAAAAAACAAAGATGAGCCACATTTGACCTTTTCAAACTTTTTTTAGTACATTAAAGCAAAAGAAGTAATTGAAAAAAAAAAGAAATACAAATTTTACCTTCCCAAGTGTAATTTAGTGAAATTTTAATAATAATTTACTTAGAATACTTATATCATAAATGTATTACAAAAATTAATTCCATTGTTAATATTTTAATTTAGTAGAAATTCTATTCAAAATCTAATTAAATTTATGTTAAAAATCATTAAAAATAATTACAAGTTACTTACATGCCTTTTTTCCCCTTTTTAAAATTGAATTATTAATATTTTCACTTTTTTGAAAACTTCAAAAGAAATATTTGTAAATTCTAAAATTTCAAGGGAGTTATGTGGAACTAAACCATACTTTTGGAAGTTTTTTTCGTATTTCCCTGTAGAAAAAGCTACTTGTCCTCGTTCAAATAAAAAAGCCCTAGGATTTTTTACTTGTAACCATGCTTAGTGCACACGTCATTGTCTTGGTGGAAACTTGAAGCCACGGAATTGAGACCTAACATGCACAAAATCAAAGGCTAGTAAAAATATTAGAAACCTGTAATCCCAAGCAACTCACTGGAATAAGAGTCTTTCTAGATGATTTTGACAGATTCGATGCTTCAGCATTAGGCATCTAGTATATTGTCATGCGTTAAAGGACCATTCTTTGCCCAAAAAAACCAAATGCCAATATGGTCAAAATCATTAATGTTACACAAAGGTTCAATGACTCTAAAGTCTGTTAGCATTAATAATTGTACATCATATAGTGATCAACAGTGCACAAATTGTCATTTAAATTAGGATTTCAGTCCGGCCCCTACATTGGGGGCTTGCATCTATTTAGTCAGTCTAACTAAAATAAGATTGTTGTTAACACACACTGTATGAAGGCATAATCATGAGTACAAGAGCAAAAAATTTAAACATCTTTATTTTAATAAAAAATATTATTCATAAGAATATAATTATAAATTATGAAGATGGTGAAAAATAATTGATATATTTAATATTAAATATAGTCGATTTGGTGAAAAATATTTTTTCTTTTTCAAAGAAAAAATTATTTCTTTCACTGCAATAATTCTAGAAATTATTTATTAATTATAAAATACATATATATATAGTACATATTCATTTATATATAAAAATAAAATTTTTCTATAAAAATTATAAGCAGAGGGAGAGTAAATTTGAAATTGTTAGTAATTCTGATCATTCGGATTTGCATGAGGAGTGAGGAGGACCTTTCATTACATGTCGAGACAGCAATTAAAATCCAAAATCCTTGTGCAATTTTGTAAATTCCGTTGTAATGAACTTTTCGTCTTGAGAAGATCTTATATTGTTGAAAGGGTCGATCACATTATGAAAACAAGTTACAGTGAAATGGACCATTCCGTGAAAAAAATTCTTAAATATAATTTTTTTACTCTAAAATATAAATCATATGGTTTTAGTCTCTTAATTTTAAGTAATTTATTTTGACTGCTCTAAATATTGAAATTGTGTAATTTTGGCTTTTTTATTTGATTTTTGTCAATTTTTTGATATCACAAGACTATTTCTTCTTACTGTTTCATTCATATATATTAATAAAAAATAACTTATATATAAGTATAAAAGGATTTTTTGTTTGGATATTAAAAATTTTATACAAAATCAATGAATTACATAGGAAACTTTTAATCTTTGCCGACTTCATTGTTTATAAAAAATTTTAAAATATATGATTTATTTAAAAAATAATATAGTGAATGCTTAGATATCAAACATGAGTTGACAAAAATTAATAAAAATTTAAGAAAAGGATCAAAATTGCACCAATTAAATATTTAAGAAATCAAGATAAATTATTTTAAATTAACAAATCAAAATTACATAATTTATATTTTAGGAACTACATTTAAACAAAAAAAAAATCAAATGTTGCTTTGTCTTTATTATAACCACTCTCCCAACTATGCATATATTATCATTTGGATTGAACTGAGTTCACTTTTTTACACCAATTTTATGTATTTTCTAATTGGTCATACAAATTTACTGAGATTGAGTCATGTGCAATGTGAGCAAAATTTTAGAATAGTAAAAATAAGAGTAAAGGTACTCATTGCGAGAATCTATATCATAATAATTATGATCAAAATTGACTTAAGTTATATTTTATTGTAGTAAATAAAAATGAGAGTAACGTTACCTTTAATTACAATGTATATTTCTTAGAGACAAAAATACAATGTATATTAATATTTGCTATCATCTCATAACCACCAACTGAAAAATCTATAAAATTGCAAAAATAGTGTTGGATGTAAAGACATAGGAGGCTTAGGGTAGAACAAGAAGATTCTGCATGGACTCCAAGATAAATAAATAATCATTTATGCAACAATTTGACACTTAGAAATTCTTATCATCAAGTCATGGCTGTAAAGCATAATATTCATCGAATTGTAGCATCTACTCTAATTTCCTATGCTTCAATAACAATTCTCATCTCCTTCCTCTTAATCATGATATTTAGACCTACTACTCCACTATCCTTTGATTACAATGGTTTTAATGAAACTATTGTGAAGCTGGAAGGAAATGCTTCTATTGATGCAAACTTAGATATACAACTCACCACAAGTGATGTAACAAATAAGCAAATGTCATTTAGTGTTGGTCGAGTTACAAATTTGAAGCAGGTGCATCTATAGGATATGACCTCAACGAGCTTAGCAGACTTCACTATTGAGTTCTCCTTTAACATTTTTACAGAAAGTAAACTTTATGCAGATGACATGACATTTTTCCTTGCATAACCAAATCTCACATTTTGCAATCATTTATCTACTAGACTTAATCTTGGGATCACCTTTCTCTTAAATTTCCAAAATTAATTTGTGGTAGTTGAGTTTGATACCAAGTATAGTCAAGGGATTGCTCCAAATTACAATAATGATGCACATGTAGGTATTGACATCAAATTTGTTATATTTAAAGAAAAACTGAGGAATGGTTTGTTGATATTTTGGGTAAAAAAGAGTATGAAGCTAGAGTTGCTTACAATTCTAGTACACATAACCTTACAGTTTCTTACACTAGATACAGTAATGGGAGACAAATACAACAATACCTCTTAGATAAAGTAACTTGAGAGAATATTTGCTAGAGTGGGTTGTTATTGGCTTCTCTGCAGAAAGAGGAACAGATTATAAGCTTCACACTCTAAAATCATGGTCATTCAATTTAACCATACTCATTAAGCAAAATGGCCCTCCTAGTCTTAAGCATGGAAGCAAGACAAGATAATGGGTAGGGCTAGGAATTGGACTAAGTTTCTTTGGTCTATTTCATAGGATTAACTTGGTTTCTAATAAGAAGGAAGAGGACAAGCGGTGAAAAAAAGGAGTTTAGTCTTGATATGAACATTGATGATAAATTTGAAAAGGGCAATGGACCAAAGAAATCTTCCTATAATGAATCGGTAAATGCAACAAACAACTTTGCAGACATAGAAAAGCTTGGACAAGGTAGTTTTGGTTGCATTTATAAAGGTTTTCTGAAGGACTTAAATTCCTATGTTGCTCTCAGGAGGATACCAAGAGGATCCAAACAAGGGACCATGGAATATGCAGCCGAAATAGCAATTATTAGCCAAATCTAACACAAGAATTTGGTACAACTCATAGGTTGATGCCACTGGAAGAATTATCTCATGCTTTTATATGAGTTCATGCCAAATGGTAGTCTTGATTTCCATTTTTTTGGAGAACATAACTTCTTGATATGGTAGGTGAGGTAAATATTGCTCAGGACTTAATTTGAGCATTGCTTTACTTGCAAGAATTATGGGAACAATGTGCTGCATAGGGACATCAAATCAAGCAACATTATTTTAGATTTAAATTTTAATGCTAAACTTGGTGATTTTGGTTTAGGTAGGTTGGCTGATCATGGGAAGGGGTCCTAAACCACAGTTGTAGCTAGGATAATGAGTTATATAGCCCTTGAATGTCTTATTAGAGGTAAGGCAAGTAAGGAATTTCACATATACAACTTTGGGATTATTGCATTGGGGATAGCATGTGAGAAAGCTCATTGACCCTAAAGCTAAGGAAGGTCAAATAAGAATGGTGGAGTGGATTTGGGAGCTTTATGACACAAGGAAGCTTTTTAAAGTAGCAAACCCTAAGGTAAGTGGAGAATTTGATATGAAGCAAATGGAACATTTAATGGTGGTTGGCCTTTAGTGTGCTCACTTGGATTGCAAGCTAAGGCCATCCATAAGGTAAGCAATTCATGTGCTTAATTTTGAAGCTCCATTGCCTTTACTCCCAGATAACATGCCTATACCAACATATCTTCCATCTCTAATCATTGTGCCATTGCCTTCATTTCCATTGTCCATGGATTCTACTCTACTTAGGCACAATAACAAGACAACTCAATCTTTAAGAAATAGTGGCTATACTATTGGTTCATTTAGCAATTTTGCTATATTATAATAATTCGCATTTGATTGTGATAATTTCAAGCAGCTAGATTCAGATTGCCTTAAATAAGCAACACATGATACAAGGAAAGGAAAAGATTTATTCTAACTCTCATTAAATAAGATTACTTCACTTACCTACAGATTCTATTATTGTTAGACACGATGCAATAACAAAAGATAAAAAGAATGGACAAAAAAAGTAGTGGAGGAAGGGCCAACAAACGCTGGTTGTCTTTCTAACAGCTCAGTTGTCTGCCATATGTCCTACACAGTAAAAGAAGGAATATTTGGGATGCACTTACTATGTAAATTTATGTTTTTGCTAGTGCCAATTGACAACATTCTTCTAGAATAAAACCACTAAAATTCTTGAAATAGCTCATCCATAGCTAAGTGCAAGAGTTTAAGTTAAGCAACAACTAATAGAATGCTTCTTGATTGCCTTTAGTTTAGTATGCTCATCTTGCAACCATATTAAGTTAAAAGGAAAATTCATTTTTTTTAATGATCTTTTTTTTAACCTAATGTTTTACACCAAACTAAAAATGCAATTTTTAAAGAAGCGAAGTTTGAACCTAAGACATAAGTATTGATATTACATGGGCATGTCATATTTCTATGAATGGATTTTAATAGTAACAAGTCATACCTCAATAAAAGAGTTATGAATGAAAACACTCAATTCATGTAAAACCAGAATAACAAAAGGGCAAGAAACAATAGGAACTACTACTCATCCTCTCTTGTCAAGTGAAACCAATTCCAAAGACACGAAGTTCTAACTAATTATTGAACATATCAACAACTGGTTTTCTTATGGCATTCAATCATTTATTTTTCTTACTTATTTTAGTTTCAAGCAATTTAATAAACTTACGCCCAAAAAAGTATAATAATATATTGTCATACACTTCATTATAAATTTGATAGAAACCAAAGATCAAAAATTGATTGGTGAATGTTGAGACCAACCCAATTTGGCTAACAATGGGTAATGCTTTAGTTAAACTAAGAACGCTACTCTTTTACTCTTTATAAGCCCACCGACATCCTGTCAGTTTGCCAAGCTAGAAAACACTAGCTCGTAACCTAAGTGGGAGCATTAGAATGATGGAGCATAACTTTGGCTTTAGCTGGATTGGTGGGTGTGCTCTACTGGCCAGCCCACTCCAAGTTGAAAGTTTAGTCATAGGACCCAACCAAGGCTTAAGCTTGATATCTCCTAGACTGGTGGGCACTACGTGAGGAGCAATGAAAGCCTCTGCCTCCTAACTGTGGAAGGGCCAATAGGCTGCTGCACCTCCGGTTCATATAAGCTTGTGAATGAGTCGATCATGGTAGACCATCATTTTTTGGTGGAGGCTATGGTGTCTTTAGGCTGGTTTGGGTTTAGGAACCCAAAGCACATAGAAG
Source organism: Sindora glabra (assembly GCA_020226215.1). NCBI lineage: Eukaryota > Viridiplantae > Streptophyta > Magnoliopsida > Fabales > Fabaceae > Sindora > Sindora glabra. The sequence goes on along the minus strand of CM035225.1, from coordinate 17,992,480 downwards.
GTTGTAGATCTACCACATGTATGAGTTATAGATCAGAATTTATTTTCAAACATGCTATGTAGTTTGGCAAAAATTAGAGAAAAAGAACTTGGGATAAAGAGACAATGAAAGATGAGCCTCAGGGATGTCCAAATCATATATACGAGATTTTCTTGAAATTCCAGTCAATTAATTTTATTCTATTTACTTTTTTAATAGTATGAACTTGAGCAACATAAATTTAATTAATTTTAAGTATACATCTAATTAAGAAAAAAATAAAATATAAAAAATAGAAATTATTAAAATTATCAACATATAATAATGAATTTGTTATGTAGCAATCATATGCAATTAATTATTAAAATTTATTAGCCATTAGGTGATTACTTATTTGTTATAACTGGGAGTAGTGTTTTTTCCACAACCATGATGCTAGTGGTTTAATTTATTGAAAAAAAATTAATTTTGTCTAATAATTACTTTTTTAGTGAATTAATTTAAAATACAAGTTTCTTCCTCTACTTTAAAGTCAAACTAAATAATTAAATTAATTTATTAAACTAAATTCAATTAGATTACTCCTTTAATTTATACTAAATAAAAAAAATTGTTCATCAATAATTGTATTTCTTTCTTTAAACCAAGTGATTGGTTCTATTTGTTATGTCTCTAGTTTCACTTGGGAATTATTCTATAGGTGTAATAGATAGTTAATAAGATAATCAGTAATAAAGTTAACTAATAATTGATAATTAATAAATTAATTAATCATGTATATATTATTTTACAAAATTAGTTATTAAATTAGTTAAAAATATACAATAATATAAAAATATATGTTAATATAAATAAATATAAAATGATATAAAGGGACATAAAATATTTTATAAAATTAACTATTCACAAAATTACCCACCTATGACTTCACCTTTTTACACTTAACTCACATATAATTTTAAATATTATAATTTACCTAAATTACTTTTAATCCTTAATATTTTGTTTGCCTAAACTATTTTCCTCCCAAAATTTAATCAAAGACATCTTTACTTATTTTGATTTAATTTTACATTTATTTAAAATTAATTTATTTTTAAAAAATTGATTTGATATCTTTTATTAAGCAATTATAAATTAAATTGTAAAAAATAAATAATCAATAAAAATAAGCTTTTTAAGGTAATTTAGTTTCGAATGAACATTAAATTAAGTTAAAATTGGAAAAAAATAAAGATAAAATGTAATGCATGTAAGTATTTTTGTTAAATTTTAAATAAAAATAATTTAAATAAACAAAGTGTTAATAATTAAAAAAATAAGTAGATGGCTTGTAACATTTGAAATAAAAAATGATTAAGTAAAAATAGGTGAAACTATATGTGAGTGAAGTGAATTTTTTATATTATTCTTAACGCATTAAATCTGCAGTAGAAAGAAACCTAATATATTTATTATGTTATAACTCCATCGGCAACAGTGGCTATTACAAATTCTTCTTTTTGGGTTGAAATTATAATTTTTTAAATTTAATATCCTCATTAATAATTTTGCACAACTATCTAAAATCAATTTTTTAAACTTATAGTTGTGATGAGACAATACAGAGTAAGCGGCTTATATTTTGCCATGTAACCCAGGGTTTCAAAACCCCTTGGGCACAGTAGAACTCGCCTCATTGTTTTATTTATTTTTTTATTTTTGATAATAGTAGGAATGTTAAATTACTCATTGTATTTACAATAAATCAAATATCGAATCCATATCTAGGTACATTAAAAGGTACAAAAATTTTAAATTTTATTAAATGTCATTCAAGTTATGATTTATTTATGATAAATTAATATGCAAGAATTTTGTTAGAATTGAGAGTTTTATTAGATCTTGGCATCATTTTTCTTAAATGATAAAAACAATTATTAGTTTCGATCTGCTAAACTAAATCTATCAGCAAGTGGTTAATAGTAGAACATTTTTATATATCCTACAGGAACTGATTGACGAGAAATTCTTATGTCCCACGTGCATTTATTATAGACGATAAATAAAAAGTATTTGTCGATTTGTATGATTTTTAATATTTTAAAAATTGAAATATAATATTTCTAATGTGTATGAATTAATAAAAGTGATAAATATCTTTCATTTATTAATTATGATTAAATACATATTATATAATACATATAAGAATACCTCTTAATTGACAAGTCTTGATTAAGCAGCTAATTTGTGAGTCGAGATGGAATAGCAGTAATTTTATATTTTACAATTTTTTATATATTCATGGACGCGTATAATATTTTTGTATTAGCCCTCCAATATATATATATATATATATATATATATATATATATATATATATATATATATATATATATATATATATATATATATATATATATATATATATATACATATTCTATTAAGATTTTGATATTTCCCTTCCTGGGGCTGTAGAACTCTAATTCCACCATTGGTCTCAGATCTGGAGTTTACGCACACCAGGATGAGCAAAAAATGGGTCAAATCATGCTTACATAAATATTAAGGCATCCTTTCATAATCCTCCGGTCCAAAATTTTTTTTAATAGTTTTTATAGCCAAGTCCGACCATTTTTGAGATAGAAATATTTAAGTCTGGACCTGTTTGGAACTGATTTTAATATTTAATATATATGATATAATTAAAACATATACCGGTATAAAATGTATTTACATTTATGTAGATATTATATTTAATAAGAAAAAAGTATAAAATACTCCTTCAAGTTTCAGATAATTAAATTTTACCTTCTTCAATGTTAAGAATTTAGAAATAACTCTCTTTAGGTATTGTAAGCCTTGAAATTAATATTTATTATCCACATAATTAACCATTGTATCAAATTATATAATTTTTTTAAAATTTTTAAATAAGAATTATAATATTATAGTATATTATTTATTTCATCATTTTATTCACACATAATTTCTATGTCATATAATTAATAGAAATTAAATTATACATATAGGCTTTTAATTAAATACTTGTAAATAAGATACAAAATTATATGTAAAAAATGATAAAATAAATTAACATTCTATAGTATCTTGAATCTTATTAAAAAATTTCATAAAAAGTTACATAATTTAATAAAATAACTAATTCAATGGATAATGAGTATTAATTACAAATTTTATAATGTTTAGGCATGTGATTTTCAACTTTTTACCACCAAAAATTGGAGGTATTTTATATTTTTATTTAATATATATTTATAAAATATCATGGAAAAGGCTGTTATATATAGTAATAGTAATTATTTATAATTAAGATTTGTGTCACAAAATTTATAATATAATAATTATTTAATATGTAGATATAAAAGAGGACAAAACCGTATTAGCTCAATTTTAACTATATAAATCTAAATTTGGCTTAATTATAAAATAAAATTTAAAATTTTATCCAATCTTAATTTAATCCAAATCATATTTATTCAAAGCTGGATCCGGATCAATTACCGATCAAATTACACTTGCGACCCCGTTAACACGTGAATTGTAAAAAAGGCACTGCACAGGATAAATAGACAACTCCTGGAAAAAATGAAGCCCATTATACGTTCCCTGCTTGGAAGAGACAATGAAGTGAAGCCAAGATCCATGGGGGACCGTCATTTTGGACCACGAGGAGGCCCCACGCGAACTCTGGCTTTGGAAATTTCTGCAGCTCTGACGACGATGATAACAACGGCAGCTCTATTTTCTTTACCTTATAAGTTGTTGACGACTTATTCCTAAATCTACTCGTCGTTTAACGTAATAAAAAAATAAAATTTTATTTTATTTTAAATATTTTTTAAAATGATATTTAATTTTTAATAAAAAATTATTTTATTTACAATTCTTTTATTAATTACATTGGTACCATTATAAAATTTATCAAATTTAACAATAATTTCAATAAAATTTAATTTACTTGATTTAAAACATATATTATATAAAAGACTTACTCTCTTTTTAACATTATATTTATTTTGATACTATTAAAATTTATTTTTTAATTGAATTTTATGCAATTTTCAATATGTTTTAAATAAAATAATTTATTTATAACTGAATTAAAATTATTATTTTTGATAAAATTTTTGAATAATAGAATTTATTTATAAATAAATTAAAATAATTGTTATTAAAATGACATAAAATTAATTTTAAAAATGTTACATGTCAATCCGATCAAGCACCAAGATTTATTGGGCGTCGAAAATTAAGGATTCAGAGGCAGTGGAGCTGATTCGCTGAATTGTAGGAATGGCTTAGTTGCTTGCACAATACAAATGCAGGACTGCGCACGTACCGTCAGAATTATATATATTTTAATACGAGTATGATCTATTGACTTTTTTTTTTCAAATTTTTATCATAATTATGCGTGTAATTTAAGATACTTCCATCCAACCAAGTTGAAACTTTATAAATATCATTTTTTGATGAATTTTTTGATAAATGTTGATACATTTAGGAGCTTTCTTACGAATGCTTCACATTAAAATTTTGAGTTTTTAAAATGAAAGTAATGAAGTCAAACTTTACTAACATCGGATTAAATTATTCATATTCCATGATCAGTTTAAAGTTTCTATAAATGCACGTTACTTTCAAATAAAAAAGTCATTGTTTTCAAGAATATATTTTTATTACACTTTTAAATTATTCAAGACCCTTATTGACAGGTCTTAAAAAAAGAAATTATGAATCTATTTGGATTTCATTTCAAAAAAAAGTTTCTATTTTTTAAAATATTTTTTTTGAGAAACTATTTTTAAAATTTTGCTTTTAAAAACTATAATCAAAATACTTGTTTTAAAAAACTAAAAAAATGAGAACTATGTTTTTGGATATATTTTTACTTTTATGTTTTTCAAAAAATGTTCTCAAATTTTTTAAAAAATATTTTTAAAATTTTTTTTGAATTAAAAGAAAATAAAGAGTAAAAAGTAATTGATATTACAAATAAAGAAATATTTTATTTAATTATAAAATTGACATTAAGAATAAGAAAATATCTAAAAATTATTTTTATTTTTCTATTTTAAAATTACATATTCAGTGTTAAAGTTTTTAAAAATAGATATAAAAATATGTTCATAAATATGTTCTTCTATTTTTAATTATAAAATTATTTTTGAAAACAACAAACAAATAAATATTCGTAACTTTTGTTTTTGTTCTATTTTCTTCAATCACTATAAAAAATTTTTTCAATGACAACATTTGTTATTAGTATAGATATCTTGATTATCGCTAAATGTAGAAGTTATCGGAAAAAAAATGTAGGAACCAACACTGATGACATAATAATCATCAATAAAAATAGGAGTTTCTACAACAACAAAATTATTGCATAAAAAGTTTTCAATATTGAAAAAAATTAATTTTTATTTTTTAGCAATGACAAAGTTATTGCTATAGAATTCAAATTTAAAAAAAATTATAAAATCATCTTTAGCAACAACAAAATTGTCACTGTAGGGTTTAAATTAAAAAAAATGAGAAAATAAAATATAGCTTTTGGTGATGACATTGTCGTCATTAAAAGATATTTTATAAATTTTTAATTTTTAATTTAAACCCTATTGTGATAACTTTGTTATTGCTGAAAGTATTTTGAAAAAATTAAATATTTTTAAATTTAACTTTTAGTGATGATAATATCATTACTAAAAATTTTCATAATTATATTAAAATATAAATGAAGTTAAATAAAATTTAGAAATGCTAAAATAAAGTATATTAAGTTAAAATTGTAATTAAATTAATATAATATATTTGATAGCATAAATAATAATATTTTTCAACTAAATTAAATTAATTTAATATTTTTTAATTTAATTTTATCTAATTTAAATAGTGCAAATAAATATACTAATGATATTAGTAATAAAAAATGATCTATAAAAAGAGAATAGTCCTAAAATGAATAATTCTTAAATGAATAAAAATATCAATTAAATAATTAATATAATAGATAATTAATTCTATCAATTTCAAATGAAATAGGGAAGCAATATATAATTTTTTATTTGTACAATTGCATATTAAAATAATAAATAATAAGAAAAATAAATACAAAATCGTTAACAAAATACTACAATAGATATATAATGAATATATTTCTCTTTGGAATTAAAATTTATTATAATTATATTTATGATAAAATATTTAATATTTATTTTATATAATTTTCTACAATATATATAATAAATATATTTTTATTAAATATATTTGTAGGAATCTAATTTTTTTATTTATACAATTTTATTAAATATAGTTACTAAGTTATATTTTTTAATATTTAATTATATATTTAATATTCTATTTTCATATTAATGAGGATTATGTAAAATATGTTTAATTAGTCATTATATTTTTCATGATATCTTTATGATTTTAATTTTATTAAAATATATAATCATATTTAATCTTATTGTTATTACTCTGTGTGCAATTTACATGTATTTTTTTATTCTTATTATTTATTTATATAATATCTAATGCTATTATTGAATATGTAAAAGATTTATTTTTAATTATTTAAAATTATCTATTTATATATTTAATATATAATTATTTAGATATATTTCTATTATTTGAATTTTTTATATTAACACATTTTCATTAATATATATTTATTAATTTGTATTAATAAAATATGATTATATATTCAAAACCTAATGTTCATATAAATATATTATTTCAAATATATTTATATGGTCGTTATATTTTTATAAAGCATATTTGCATTATATAATTGTTATTATTGTTTACTATTGATCATTGTATAAAAATATTGAATTTTCCAATCTATTGAAATGATTTATTTATATATTCAATATTTTTTTACATTTTCTATTTTTAATATCTTAATATTTTCTAGCTTATTTAATACATAATTTTGTTCTTTAGATATATAATTGTTCTAAATTTTTAAAACTTTCAAAATATCTAAATATTTTCATTAAATATATTTAAAATTTTTGATTTTTTATTATACATTTTCATTAAAATATTTTTACTAAGTTATATTGAAAAAGCTTAGTTACATATCCAAAAGTTTATTCTCATATCAATATATTTTTTAAAATATAGTTATATAGTTATTCTAATTTTATACTTTACATTATTTCAATGTAACTAAATATTTTGTATCTTAAACTATGCTCAAAACCTTAAACAAAACCTTATAACAACTTTGTTTCATATTAACTGAACTAAATATTTTATACACATATCTTATTATGTAAAATTATAATTTTACTCAGTAACATAATAACAATAAAATTTGAATTTATAAATTATATATTGAAATAAAATTACATAAACATATTTAACATTTGTAACATATAAACCAAATAGGATTTATTTCATATCAAAGTTGTCGTATCATTGAAGTAGATAAATTCATTTCATATTATTCATTTCATAAATTAGGCATTCAAATCAAATGCTGTAAAATTTAATTTACATATTTCAATGGAGTAAATCTACTGATTAAATGCTTTCCAAATATCAAACACCAACAACAAGAAATAGCAATAACAACTAATAATAAAAAATATACAAATAAGAAATTATATTACATTATAAAAATATATAAATAAAAGAATACTATATTATAAAAAATTATAAAACTAAAACTCACTGCATCTCTTATTGTTGCCTTCCCTCTTCTCTACGGAAAATGAGAGTCAAACGACACTTGGGGGTGTTTATAGGCAAACCTTTCAACAACGAAAAAATCTCATTCACTGTTGAAGGATCGTCAGTAAAAATTAAGAATATTTACCAATGACATTGTCGTCCATATAAATTAGGACATTTACAAGCACAATTTCTTGTGCCCCTTTTCAGTAATGGCCAAAGTCGTCATCAAAGAATGGCACTAGAAATTATGTCTAAATCTTCAGTGACAACTTTTGTTATTATTAAAAGTATAACCCTTCAACAATGACATTATCATTGCTAAAAAGCCAAGCACAATTTTTCATGCCCTTTTTTAGTGACAACAATGAAGAGTTAGGCATAATATCTTGTGCCTTTCTTTAGCGACAATATTATCATCATTAAAAGTTTAGACTTTTAGCGATGACCATGTCATTACTAAAGAGGGATATGGAAAATTGTGCCTTTATTTTTAGTGATGATTTTTGTCAATGTTAAAATGTCACTGAAAAGCCAGGCACAATTTCTTGTGCCCTTGTTCAGGATGATATTATCGTTGTTTAAATCTTAGACTTTCAACAATGACAAAAATCATTACTGAAAACTAAATTCTCCCACTTAATATTTTAGAATAGTTTTTAGCGATGATAATTGTTGTTGGTGAAAGAACATGTGTTTTATAGATGATATTTATTGTGGTTAAAGGCTATTTTTTTTCGCCAAAACTTTTTCCTTATAGAAAAATTGCACCTATGGTTTTTTTTTTATATATCACTAATAACTTTGTCGTTAGTGAAAGTCTAACAAAGAATCATCAATGACTGAGTTTTTGTTCTTGTAAAGAGTCATTGGTGTTAACATTATTTCTTGTAGTAGGTGGTAATTTTGTAAATAAGATAAAGACAAAGTTGATTGTCATAACTTAACTTGATCGTGATAGGTAAAGAATTTATTATCAGATTTTCATAAACTTTAGTAACAAATAATGCAGACTTTGAAATAATAGAAATTTGTTTATTTTGGTATAAAGTAGAATTCAACATAAATCTCAAGATAAACTAACATATTTTCTCTATTTATAGGCACTTTGAGAGGGTCATTTGTCCCACATGTCAAACCTATGACTCATTAAATAGATAGTCATAATCATGAATGGAAATGAACTAAATTTTATATTCTATGCCTAGAAAATATAATTTACAACTAGCACTTCTCCCTAATTATCATGTTCTACCTTTTGAGTGCTTTAGACTTCCATGAAAGCAGCCTAATTTAATAATTCAAGCTAATCTTGACAATGTAAAAAAAAAATGAAAGGAAGAGTGAATAATATAAACTCAAGGAATATATACCTGCCAATGATCATTATTAATAATTGATTAATGTATAATTTGAGAAATTAAATTAACTAATAGAAAAAAAATTTTACTTGACTCCATACCTAATTTCTTTAACTCACTAAAAATCTATCTATCATGTTTTTTCACCCATATTTATCCCAAAACTACTATAGATAAAAAAGTAATGGGACTTAAGAAGGTTTTCATAAATCTAACAATAAAAATTTTGATCCATGTAAATAAGGGAAAATAAAAAGGTGCTTGGGACGTAGTAAAACTCCCAAATATTATGCACATGTGGAATATTAAATAATAAATTATTTTATCAATTTATATTTTGCAACTAGTATTATAATTACCTTTGCAATTCGTCACCACACACATAGCTTTAGAAAATATAAATAACAATAAGAAAGAATTTAAATATCTTAATGACTCTTGGTTAGCCTTTTCATCTCACAATTCCCTCATTATCCCTTCATGATTTACCTTATTCTCTTACAAGGGATTTCTAGATTTGATACTAATTAAATAATCATTTTGCCCCCATTTCATAGTATTAAACATGCCCATGACATTTCTTTCACATGACATCATAATTCACAATTTATTGTAGTAGTACATATTAATCATAATGATGATACTATTATAAAATAACAATTTTACACCTTTCTTGCATGAGCACAAGCTATCCAATAATAATAAACAAATTTATATAACTACATCTATAATGTATCAATCCAAGCAACAATAATACCATACTTTTATTATATAGCCTCAAAGATATATTTAACATTAATCCACAAAAAATAATATATTATTTAATATGTAGGATATATTTTTTAACACCACAATAAATTAAACAACAAATAACTAAAATTATAATTATAAATTCTCTATACACAGACATATCAAAAATTTATAGTGATATCCATGAAATCTCATATATGCATGAATATATGATTTGTACGGTAAACAATAGAAATTTGAGGTAACCTCATGGTGTTATTTCCTCTAAGAATTCCTAGACATTTATGCTTATTCTTTTTTTTTTTTAAATCCACTCACCCACTCTTAGAAAGGCTTTCGCTAACTCAGCAGCGGCAGATTCATGCTGGTTCACCAGCAAGGAGAAGAACCAATTCCCCTTTTTCATGCTGCTATCTAGCCACGTTTCGATGGCTCTTTTTGGTAGTCGCCGGTGGCCAAAGGTGAGGCGAAAGGTTGCGACATGGTAGATAGAGGTGCTTCGCTGGCTTAGTGCGGGCAACATCACAAAAGGAGGAATAAATTGAACAAGACAAAAGGGGGAAGGAGGAAGAGGCGACCCAAGAAAGGTAGGAAAATTAAAAGGAGTCATGGGAAATTATTGAGTATTGTGGGTGTAACATAAGCTCTTACTCTTTTCCATTTTAACCTTCCATCTACATGACCTTTTAAACACTACAGGAAAAACAAGCTCTAATAATGACAAAAATCACTATTGAAAGTTTCTCGGTCGTCGCAGATGAAGAAAGTTATCACTAATGTTGTCGTCGGTGTAGGTTCATTGTTAAAACCACCTACACTAACAATAATGTTGTCATAAAAAAAGGTTCATATTTCTACAATGACAATGTTGTCACAAAAGATACTTTCAAATTTAAAAAATTTTTAAATTGCAAACTTAGTCATCGCTAAATGTCATCATTGAAAGTTTTAATGACGATTGATTTTCAATGATGATAATGTTGTTGGTAAAAGATTATAATATTTTTATAAAAAACTTATATTTCAATTAATATACTATATTTAATAATACTCACAATAATATTCCAAATAAACTAAATTAATCTAATCTAATTTAAAAAATTTTAATTTAGTTTCATATAATTTAAATTCTATAAATAAAATAAGTTAATGATATTAACAATAACTTAAAATAAGATTGCATGATTCTTATGAAAAAAATTAAATACTTATATAAAATAACTGTAAAATTATTTATACATATGAGATGTATATGATTCATATAAATATCTATACATAAAAAAATCGTAAATATAAAATCTAAGGAGAAGGAAACTGCAAATAACTAGATGTATCATCATCATCGCCAAGACTATCTTTATCATCATCCCTTTGGTGATGAGGACAATGCATAAAGGGTAGTGGTTGGGAGGTGGCTAGATCGGCAGGCTGTAAGGGACTAATTACAAATTTACTTAACCCAGGCGATGCAGGAAAAATGAAGGTATAGGTAGATCAACACCATGTCATCTAAGTAAGGAAGTCAACATCATCAAGTATGACCCAAACTGCTGCTACATCTAGTGCTGCTCTTGAATCTGCTGCTGACTTTGTTGCAACTGCTCCTGCAATGCACTTACCTAGGACATCGACTAGGCACTCATCCCGAAGCTGGAAATGCTAGGTGTACAATATGTTTAACTAGCTAGCACACGATCAACTACCTTCCTGTACCTTCGACGAGTGCCAAGCACCTCATCGGCAATGGCAACCTTGTTGATCCACACATGAGTGCTAGGCGAGCCCGTGGATGATACATTAGACTACCCCTACTGGGTGGCTAGCTCAATCATCCACGTCTTGAATTTTTAAAATAAAAATTAATTACATAAATGATAAAAAATTTATATCATTAAAATATAGAGTTTAGGTCACTTACATACTACTTCATAGGTGTCGAATGCACTCACTCCTCCATCCTATATGTGTGTTGGTTCTTGAAGTTCTTGGGGACTAACTACAGCTCACCAATCTTCTTGTTTCTTTATTAAAATATTATAAAGATGGATAAATGGAGTTCTTAAATTGGTAATAGATTATACAATTAAATAATAAATAATACTTTGAATTACCTTATTGTAACGATGAGTAGTGATGGATTTCAATCCATGCCAATCATTTACCATTTTCTTTGCCTAATTATCTATATTTCTTGTAGATAGCTCCTCCAAATTAAGAAATAATCATATAATATAATTACATTTAAAATTTAGGTAGATAAAATAGTAACATAATTTGGTTAAATATCACACTTACCTTATTTTCATTACTGTCAAAGAAATCTACATACTAATGCCACGTTTAGGGTGAGATAGATCGTGGAACATAGTGCCTAGCATGATCCAGGTGGAAATCTTGGTCTCGATCACCTCCATGCTTTAGAAAGTGCCTGTTCAACCTGTACTTCTAATCTCTGTATAAGTTGGCAGTAGTCCGTACCACGCCACTGAGCATTCTATCTCACTCGACCTTAGTGATGTCTTAGAACTAAAAATCTGACTGCAGTACAAGATATTTAATAAATTAGTAAGAATTATATCTAAAAATTTTAATACCAAACATAATAAAGTTAAGATAGAGAGGCGATAGAAACTTATGTAAACCTTCTATATAACCATATCCTGCAACTACTAAGGCACTAATTGCCATGACTTATAATAAGGTGCTATATATGCTTGAATGATGCTACTTATGTTGAGGGAGAGATGGCTAGAATTCTCTCCAATTGGATGCCATGTACTAGTCACATCGAACTATACAAGCATTGGTCTCCCCCCGCTCCTCTCCATTTTCTTGTGCAGCCTGAAGGACCTATTTGGACATTTCTTTCTCATAGGTGTAGCTTTGATGGATAACAAAAAAGAGACAGTATCATAAATTTATATTTAATAAATACTCAACATAGGTGTTACTATTGAACAAGATACCTGATCCCTCACACTACAAAGGAATGTGAATGGGCCGATGTAGAGGGTCCTTTCTAGCATCACCTCTATGGTATTATGTCTCAATGTCCACCATGGCTAGAATAATACACATTTAAGTATTTATAAGAAATGCTCACAATTAAAGCAGATGGTACAATAAAAATCAATACATTCATAAAATGAAATTACATAACTCTTCTTACACAATTATGAGTTATCATACAAAAAGATATTATTTTCCTAATCTGATTCAGTATTAGTAAACCTAATAGACTTATTCCCACAGTCATCTGTATCTTCACCATCATCATACTGATGTGCATAATCCTTTATATAATCTTCGATTGTTTCGTCTTCGAAGTTATTATCATCATCGATGAAGACGTCCCCCTTTTGTCACAGATGCAATCTTCGTAAAAGGTGAAACCATCGAAGGATCATTTCTTTAATCCCTCAAATTGACTGAATGGAAATCTCCAAGGTCAATTGTGAGGTTAAAATTGAAGGAAGTGCTTCCCTACAGGAATGAAAATTATTATGCATTAACATTATCAACAAGTAGATCCCATATGTTGCAATCTATAATAGTGTGGACAATCTTCCAATTTAGCCTATTGAAAAGATCCTCGATATAAAAGACTTGTTGTGCTTGAGTTGCAAGAATATAAGGGTCATCTCTATACCATTGCCTGTTGACGGAGATGCTTGTAATGTTCTTATCAATGTAAAGCTTCTTCTTTCTAAGATTAGTATCATACCATTTGCATTTGAATAAAGTTATAGTATACTTATTTAAAATATGCTACCATTAGTTCCTGGAAAAAAATTCCACTATTTTGTGTTTTATGCTTCATATCCTAAAATTAAGCACACTTCATTAACAACACACGTTGAGTATATCATTGTAGCAAAATTGGGACCTGAAGCTAATGATAGTAGCTTCGTAGGAATCATTTCTATGTAAATGATACATCTACAAAAATGAGATTTTATAAGAAGTTAGACCAGGACAAAATTATAAGTATGGGATAACATTTACATGATTGATATAACACTTTTAGAAAGAATAAAATTTTTTACCTTAGAGTAAAACCATGAAAGAAATTTTGTTCTATGCAAATCATCTATGTTATCAACACCACTTTGTTGAAGCTCTTCACGATGTTCACTATAAGACAAATATATATTGTAGTTTGATCTAATTAATTGGAAGAAATCTACAAATAAAAATAGAAACTTACTAAAGATACTTCTCAATCTCTGTACAATTATTCAAGATTTACCAGATGACTATATCTCGATCCCTCCTATCAAAGTGCAATATGATCTTTTTTCCCAATGGTCAACATTGCGACCAGAACACTGATAGTGCCCTTTTTGTGTATTTGGATGCTACATCTTGATTTCGATCAGGCCAATTGAATTTAGTTTCCACCCCTTCTAGATACATGGAATAAAACATCAATGCCTCATCAACGACATATCCTTCTGCAATTAAACCCTTGAGTTGAGCATGATTCTTGACATAATCTTTTAACTTTTTTATATATCTCTTGTATAGGTACGTCCATTGAAAATGAACAGGGCCACCTTGTAATGCTTTATTAGGCAAATGCATCAACAAGTGAACCATTATATCGAAGAACCCTAGAGGTTGTATCCTTTCAAGTCTACATAAAATGATGATAATATCTCGCTTGACTTGTAAGATGACCCTCCTATTGAGGGTTTTAGTGCATATTTGGTTGAAGAAATTGCACAATTCAACAATTGGATATGATAATTCCTTCAGCAAAAATACTAATACCAAATGTCCTAACAGTCTTTACATAATAACATGACTATCATGTGATTTTGACCCTTTTAACCTCATATTACATTAGTCACATTCTTTTTAAGATTCTCAGTAAGCTTATCAGGAAATTTTACATTTTTTATAAATTGGTAAAATCATCCTCATTCATGTTGATTGAAGTTATACGCAGTATGTAGCTTGAAGAGCTGGCCCCTCTCTTCATACAAATGCAAATCTAGCCTTATCTTCATGTTTGCCAAATCTCACCTCGCATTATCAATGTCTTTTATCTTATGGTCAATATCTAATAATGTACCTAGAATACTTTCGCATACATTCTTCTCAACATGCATTACATCAATGTTATGCCTCAAATTCATTATCGGCCAACATGGAAAGTTAAAAAATATACTTTGCTTACTCTAATTAAGTTCATTAGAACCTCTCTTTTACTTTAGACTACCAAACTAAACGTGCTTACCAAGAAGTCTTTGTCCTACTTTATCCAACTGGCCTATGATAATTTTATTAGTAAGCAGATGAGGAGAGGCTACCTTATCTGGCTTCCCATTGGATTCCTTTTGATTCTTCCATATGTGACTCCTTGGTAACCAATGACGATGACCAACATAAATAATTTTCCCCTAACTCGAATTGATGGAGTATTATCATTGCATGTAGGACATGCTTTATAACTTTGTCCGCTCTAATCGGATAGACTACTTCGAGTGAAAAAATTATTTACAGTCCACAACAAAGTAGTCCACATGTCAAAAATAGTATTTGTATCAGCATCTCGAGTCTCAACCCCCCTCTCTTAAAGATGCTTCAACTCCTTTACAACTGGTCTTAGGAACACATCCATATCCTTGCTTGGCGATTGAGGCCCAAGAATTGATAGAATCTACATGAAGAAGGATTGATTCATGCAAATCCATGGTGGCAAGTTATAGGTAGTCATAACCACAGGCCACATGCTATATAATGAATTCCTACCACCAAAAGGATTAAATCCATCTGCACTTAAGCCCAACCTAACATTTTACAAGTTAATAGAAAAATCAAGATGCTTCTTATCGAATTTTTACCAAGCTTCCCCATCAATAAGATGTCACATTACTCTGTCCTCCATTAACCCGCTAATATGATACCATATCATATTCTTTGCAGTATGCCTTGACCCATACAGTCGCTTAAGTCGAAGAATCAATTGAAAGTATCGAAGCACTTTCTATGGTGCCTTTTTCCCTTTCGCATTTTTATTCACTCAGCAACTCTCCTTACAAATTGGATAATTATCCTTCAAGGCATCTTCTTTCTAGAAAAATGCACAATCATGCTTACACACATGAATTAACTCATACCCCAACCTTAACTTGTTAAGCCATTTTTTTGGACCATAATACGATTCAGGCAATTTATTACCCATTGGAAGCACCTCTTTCAACAGCTTTAAGAGTATCAAATGACTTTATGTAGCCCCTTCAAGTGCATAAGTTTTACTAGAAAGTTTGAGGCTGAGAATGATGTGCATCCCAGATACAATTTTGTTTGCATTTGTGCAAATAAATCATCATAACTATTATAATCCGTTTCACCACCCACTCCTTCGGGTCATCATCATCACTATGATCTCCTTCATCGTGAACTATTTCTTCAACTCCATGAGGGCTAAGGAAATCATGTATAATATCTACCATTTCATCCTTATCAACAAGAGATATCTATCTTGTTCCATTAAAATTTGAAACATCCGTTTCACCATGATGTACCCAATTTATGTACAATGAATGAAATCCACTATCTATAATATGTGCCTCTAATGTTTTCAAATTTTGAAATAATAGATTCAGATACTTTTTACATGGACACCTCACCAAACCCCATTCATTAACGAAGTTTCTAGGTCTATCAACAAATGCCATCGCACCATTTTAATACTCATTTAACAGGTGGTTTTACAAATGAATCCAACTTTTATCCATAGATATCATACTACTAAATAGGAAATAAAACACTTTTTATGGAATTAAGTGATAGGATCAACATTTGTTATGTAACCTAAATCCACCATATCACTCCAATTCTAAAAGGTAGGAACTTACCCTATTCAAGATATTTCAGTAGTTATCAATTTATCCATGCTTATCATTTTTATGATGCAAAAATTTCGACAGCATCTCTTTATAGTTTTCTAAATGTGTAAACTATATATCAATATAGTTCACACTTGGAGAACAAATAAGATGCCAAATTTTTTTTACAATATCAAATGAAAGCCAGATAAATTATCAATGATAACTATAGGAAATATCTCAAATTATCCAATTTTATAGGACAATTCAAGGCTTGGTTGACGTATGGAGATCAACCAATCCTTAAAAGGGTCTAAGCTTACCATGCAGATGCAAATTAAATTGTATTTAAAATTATTGTAAATATATGTTTATAATAATTTTAAACTTACACTATAATATTTTATTATTACTATTATTATGGAGTGTTATTATCTACACGATTAAGTATTTTAATAGCTACAATATTTTCCATTGTTTAACGATTTGAAATTAGGAGTTCAATCTTTTAACCTACTATATCGCATTCATGGGGAGTATAGTTCAACTCTTCTACCATGACATGTTTTATAGGTACTAAGCTCTTTTGACAAGACATATATTTTATGTGTACAGGTGCGTTTTCAAGCGCTCAAAGTTTTCAATTTTCTATTAGTATATAGTCGTTAAATTCATCTGGATTGCATTTATACAAGAATACTTATTAACGTAAAAATTAAAATCTTCATGATCCTTTAAGATGCCTACTCATATGTAATCCTATTATTACTACACTTCGATTTTGTGAAAATATGCTTCCCTATGTAATCTTATTACTATAGCTTTGTGTATGACTTTCTTGTAAATGTTTTATGTTTTTATTGTTTACAAAATATCTAATTTTATTATTCAATAAACAAGAATTTAAATTTCAATTCTTCAATATTATCTATTAATATATTCATATAAAACATTTGTATATATTTTTATATCAAATATTCAATGTTTTTTATTCACATTTCAAATAAAACATTATCAAATAAGTTTCATCTTATAAAAATTATATATCATTATGGAAAATTTTTTAGATCAATATTAAGTACATATTAATATTATGCATAATAAAAAATTTAGATATTGTATAAGTTCATAGATAGAATTAAAAATTATATGAAAATTACAATAAAACTCAAGTAAATTATTATTGAATGGTTTTTATTTTTAACACATTTCCAAGGAAAACATTGAATATATGAAAATTTTTTACAAAGAATTTTTTTTTACAAAGATGAATTTTTACAAAGAAATATTTATTAACAATTACGTGACAATCATTATTGAGTGATTGAATTATTTTTTTTTATCATTGTACATTATTATGAAATTTTTTATCAATTGTGATCCCTGTTAAATTGTTTAATTTTATGAAATTATTTCAGATTGTAAGAAATTTTTAGGATGTATCTTCTTTTGTTTAATATTATTGTTAAATATAATTTTTTTCAATAATTATAACATTTTCATCAAATATATTTATAACTTTTACTTATTTTATTTTACATTTTCATTAAAATATGTTTAAAAACTTATATTGAAAAATTTATTTATGTGCTTAAAGGATTGTTTTCATATCATTTCTTCTTATCAATGTACTTATATAAGTATTCTAATTCTGTATATTACTATTTTTCAATAAAATTATAAGGTCTTGTATTCCGAAACTACATCCTAGGTTGAATAATCTACACATGTATTTACTTAATTGAACAATCAATGCACATCCAAATTATTGAAAAAGATAATTACACTCAGTAATATAACAATAACATAATTTATATTTAGAAATTATACATAAAAATTAAATTATGCAAGCATATTTAACATTTGTAGCATATAAATTCAATCATCTTCAATTTCATGCAAAAATTGCCATACAAATAGAATAAATTAAATAGTTACATATTATTATAAAAAAATAAACCTATATCATAAACTACATAATTAAATAAAATTGTATAAAGTTTTACACATAACTCACAGGAATAAATCTACTGATCAAATATCTTTTAATCGAACATAAATGCTAACAAACAACAACAATGTCTAACAAAATCATAATATACTATATAAATGAATAATTATACTATACTATTAAAAAATATGAATAAAAAATACTAAAATATATAAAAAAAGAAAACATATTTCTAAAACTCTCTAACTCCCCACCTCACCGCTTGCAAATGAGGAAGATAACTCATAGGAAGGTTATTTATAGACATACCTTTCAGTAATGATAAATTTCTCAATCATCACTAAAGCGTTAGCACAAGTTCCAGTGCTAACTCTTCACTGGCGACTTTGTCATTACAAAAAGATCAAAGTTTCAATGATGACTTTGTCATCATTGAAGGGCTTGCACTAGAATTTGTGTCAACCTTTTATCGACAACTATGTCATCACTAAAGATTAAGGTTTCCAGTAATGACTATGTCATCACTAAAGATTTACATTTTCAGCGATAACAAAGTCGTCATTCAAGGGCTTGCACTAGAATTTATGTCAACCCTTTAGCGATGACAATAACACCAATGAAGGTTGTGTGCCTTTTGTGATGACAATAAGTCATCATTGAAATATTTCATTTCCTACCCTTGCCAAATTTTTTTGGTGCCATTTTTTTACCAATGACTTTGTCATCAGTAAAGTTTATAATGTCATTAGTGAAAACCGAGTGATTGTCATTGCTAAAAATATCGCCGCTATTGAGCTTTTTTGTTGTAGTGAAAACATATTTAAGGGAAAGATATTATACAATAGATAATACAATAACCACCAAATAAAACCAATCCTAATTGATCCTTACTCATGTCAACTCTAATCTTATTATATCAATGCTAGAGTAGAGGTGACTTAGTTGCTTGCACAATAGAACCATGGGGAAGCAATGGAAGCAAATTAGCTAGATGCGGGGGAATTAGGAATGATGTTCGACACACATAAGAATACTCTCGAAGGAAACTACTATTAACACTAACACAATAGCAATAATAGTTAGTGGTTTGAACAGCGATAAGGGAGAAAGATCAAAGGGAGAAGCAAAGATGGAAAAGAAGATGAAGGATAGAGATTGTTTAAAATGATCTAGAAATGAAAAAGGCCGGAGGAAAGGGGAAGGAAACAAAATTAAATTACCAAACAGATTTTTTTAGCAATTATATTTTGAAGAATTATCTCTAAACTAATTTTGGAAAATTATTTTACAAAACATTAAAAAAATAGAAACAAATAGGCCTTATATTTGCTAAGTTTTTTAACTTAAAAAAAATCAAGGCAATATCATTTTTTGCAATTTATTACAACAAGGTATCACACGCTTACTTTCTTTAAGTGTACTTATGTATGAAAATTTATTACAATGTCCAAAAGATAAAATGAAATACTTATAGCCTATTTTGACAAGACTAAAAGTACTGAAATAAAAATTTCTTTTGTCACATATTAAAATTATAGAATTTTTACTTTTATAAAAATAAAAAATAAAAGATTAAAAGCTTATAAGAATTAAAATTGGAGAATTATTAACTTTATAAAAATAAAAATAATATAAATTTTAATTATAAATAAAATTAATAAAAATTTAATTTTTAGTGAATAAAATAAATTTTTAGTTAAGATAAAATAATTATCATATAAGAATTACTTTTTAGTGTCTAAAATAATCTATTTCTTTTACCCTTTTTTTTAAAAAAAAATAATTATCATATATGAATTACTATTTTAAAACCAAACAGTAATGGCAAAATAGTAACACTATCTTCTTTTGGCAATTTAGTTATTAATGAAAGTTAATTTATTTATTTATTTTAAGTTTTTAGTCAATATTACTCTTTTGAAATTAAACAGTAACACCCTTTTCTTTAGCAATTTGATTATTAATGATACTTGATTTATTTATTTTAAATGTTTAGTGATATTACAATTTTGAAATCAAATAGTAATATGTTACTATTTGGAGACGAAATAATAATGTCTTTATATTTAGCAGTTTTGTTATTAATGAGGGTTGATTTATCTATTTATTTTAAGTTTTTTTTTAGTATTACTATTTAGAGATAAAATAGTGACACTCTCTTCTTTTGGCAATTTGGTTGTAATAAAACTTGATTTATTCATTTATTTTGAGTTTTTGATTGATTCTACTATTTGAAGATGAAATAGTAACACCCTTTTCTTTTCATAGTTTGATTGTTAATAAAACTTGATTTATTCATTTATTTTAATTTTTTAATTAATGTTATTATTTTGAAACTAAACAGTAACACCTTTCTTTTTTGTGGTTTAGTTATTAATGAGACTAAATTTATCTATTTATTTTGATTTTTAGCCGATATCACTATTTTGAAACTAAACAGTAATATATTATTGTTTGGAGATAAAATAATAACACTATCTTATCTAGCAGTTTTATTATTAATGTGACTTTATTTATTTATTTATTTAAAATTTTTCGTTAGTGTTGTTATTTAGAAATGAAATAATAACACTCTCTTCTTTTGGTAGTTTTGTTGTTAACAAGACTTGATTTGTTAATTTATTTTAGATTTCTAGTCATGTTATTGTTTTGAAATTAAATAGTAACATATTATTATTTGGAAATGAAACAGTAACGCCCTCTTATTTAGTAGTTTTATTGTTAATGAGACTTAATTCATCCATTTATTTTGAGTTTTTAGTCGATGTTACTGTTTGGAAATAAAACAATAATATGTTACTATCTAAAAATGAAATTGTAAGACCTTCTTATTTAGCAATTTTGTTGTAATGAGATTTGATTTATTCATTTATTTTAAATTTTTATTATTATTATTATTGTTTGAAGATGAAATATTAACACTCTTTTCTTTTTGTAGTTTGATTATTAATATGACTTGATTTATCCATTTACTTTAAATTTTTAGTTGATGTTACTATTTTGAAATTAAACAGTAACATATTACTATTTAGAAAGGAAACAATAACACCCTTTTCTTTTAGCAATTTGTTTGTTAATAAGACTTAATTTATTTATTTATTTTGAGTTTTTAGTTAGTATTACTATTTTGAAACTAAACAGTAACACCTTTTTCTTTGATAATTTGTTTATTAATGAGACTTAATTTATTTATTTATTTTAAATTTTTAGTTGATGTTACTATTTAGAGATAAAATAGTAACACCATCTTATTTTGTAGTTTGGTTGTTAATGAAAATTGATTTATCCATTTATTTTGAGTTTGTGATCGATATTATTATTTTAAAAAATAAATGATGACATGTTTCTATTTAAAGACTAACAGTAATATATTGTTATTTGACAATTTGATTGTTAATAAGACTTGATTTATTTATTTGTTTTAGGTTTTTAGTTCTTTAATAGTTATTTGACAAAAAGTAAAATTTTAAAAAATAAATTTATTTATTTATTTTAAGACTTGATTGTTATTTGACAAACAGTAACATATTGTTCTTTAATAGTTTTGTTTATTAAGAAAGTTATTATGACACTACTAAATATCAAAAGAATTAAGGAGCAAAAGTTTAATATGGGATTCAAATGAATTTGAATTGATAAAAATATGATCAAAGTTGAGAAAATAACAAGAAAATAAAGAAAAATTAAGAAATGTCATTGAAAAAAAACCTTTTTTTCACCAACCAAAGCAAGCAAAGCATTAGTTGGCATTTTAGAAGCATGTAGATCTCAAAAAGTTACTTTGAATAAAATTTTTTTGTCTAAAGTAGATAATCGAGTACAAAGTTATAGTTGTTTAAAGTTTTGAACTTAATTTATATATTTTTAGCTAAGTGAACCTTGTTAAACCTAAATTTTCTTATTTTTTATTGAAAGATAACGGGAAGGCAAATAAAAAGAAGTGGTTATTTACAAATATTTATTAATTAATCATGAAGTTATACCTTTCTAAAGTTTCTAATTTATAATTGCATTCTCATGGATAAAAAAAGATGTTTTGGGAATATAATATTAATAATTCATAAAATTAATACCTATTTAAAATAAAGATTAGTGCTAATACCTCTTTAAAAAAAAGTTCAGGAAATGATACTACGATACAATTTATTGTTTAAATTTTTATTTTGATAAAATTTTCATCTTTTTTTTGCAAGTCCTATGATAGTTAGTAATTTTATTATATTTATATTTATGTATAATATATGATGAAATATTTTTTATTTTTTGCAATTAATGGATCAAATCTATAAATAAACATAGCACATACTTATAATTGATTAGTTTAGTGGAAGCAAACTTCATCCCTTGTCATTCAAAGTTTGACAAATGATTTTGAATTCAATCTTTGATAGGGCTATTTAAGAGATGGGTCAGGTCAAAATTCATTTAAATTTAGTCTATTAAGATTCATTTTTAAATGGTTCCATTTTATTGATCTAATTTGATTTGCATGCCTACATTTTTTTTATATTTTAACTTATATTTTACTTTTTATTATTTATTATTTTATTTTTATGTTTATAAATTTTATTTTATATTCATTAATTGTATTATTTATTATTTATTTTTATTATAATTAATTATTTTAAATATTTATATTTATTTTTTGATAATTAAATTGTATTTTATATTAAATTATAATATAAAAATAATTAATAATTTTTTTAAGTATAAATATTAGTTAAATTATTAAATATAAAAAATTAAAAAATTTTAGTCCGTTTAGGCTCATAGACTAGTTTAATCCATTTAGGACTAATCCATATTGGTCTACTACCTATAAGGCTAACTTATTTAAATTCATTTTTTAACGGACCTAATTTTTTGGGTTTGGTTCACAAAAAACTTATAAACTAGTTTATTTGATTGTAAACTTATAATCCGTTAGGTACACATAATTTTAGAGGTTCCTTGATTTATTGTCTATTGCTTTTATCTAAAATAGAAATTAATATGATAAAAAAAAGTTAGAGGATACCAAAACTTTAGACATAAAAGTGATTATTAACTTAAATTTTATCTTCATATGTATTATACCATATCATGAGAGTTGATAAAAAATTTATGAGGGGCCTAAATTATATTTTTAAATAAAAACTTGTATCAAAATATAGTAACAATAAATTCAATAATCATACATACTATGAATTCAGAGTTTTTTTGGGAAGAGGGGAATTTTTTTTGGACATGTATTGAGCTGGGAGAAAAAGTTTTCCCACCCAATATTGTCCCAATTTTTTTTTTTTTATTTATACTATTTATAATTTAAAACTATTAAATATTATAAATTCAATATAGTATGATATTTTAAGGATAAAAATATTTTAAATAACTAAATATTTTATTTAATTAAATTAATTTTAAATACTACATGTCAAATTAAATACATATTAATTAAGATTTTTTAAGACTTTATACTTCCTAATGTACTATTTCACTTTTTTCTTTAATTTTTTCATTTATATTATTTACAATTCAAACTATTGAGTAATACAAATTTAACATAATAGAATTTCTTTTTATGATAACAACATTTTAAATAAGTCTGATTTTTTATTTAATTAATTTAATATACTTTATTATATATTTTAGTTTTAACTTTCATTCTTTTTGATTCAGACATTTTTCTATACCTTTTATTTGTTCCATTTCATATTTTCGATTTTTCATGTCCACTTTTATTGCCTATAACTCATATGTTAATATTATTAGGTAGTGTGTGTATAAAATTATATATTTTGTATCTAAATTTTATAAACATATCAATTAAAATTTTTTCAAGACTTTATACTTTATGTACTGTATATCTTACTTTTTATTTATATTATTTGCAACTTAATACTAGCAAGTAATATAAATTTATTGTAGTGTAATTCCTTTTTACAGTTAAAATATTTTAAATAAGTTAAAAATATTATTTAATTGATTTAATTTAATTTACTATATATTTTATTTTTAATTCTTATTGTTTATTAGCTCAAGCATTATTTATTTTTATTTTCTTTTTATTAACGCTATTTATTTTTTAATTTTTAGTCCATTTATATTACTTATATCTCAGACATCTATATCATTAAGTATTATAGACATAATACTATATATTTAATTTTTAAATTTTATAAGTATCTTAAACAAATTAAAATTATGGTATAAAAATTAAAACTCCACATTATATTTAGATTTTATTCATATTTTTATATTAATTTTTATGTATTATATGTGAATATATATATATATATATATATATATATATATATATATATATATTAATAGTGAGGATTTCGGAAAGGTTTAGTATTTTATTTATTATTTTTGCTTATTTTTTCTACTTCGTTTTATGTTTTTCTTATTCATTTTTGTTCACTTATAATATTTAATGCCTAAACACTAATATTTTTGCGTAGTATAGATATGTCATATTTTTTATTGTTAAAATATTTTATATAAGTCAAGAATTTTAAGATTTTTATTTATTTAAATATATATATACAGTCTGTTTTCCTTATTACTCTATACTTTATATATTATTTCTTATCTTTTAATTTTCTTTGCTACATTTTTTTATGTACATTCATATAATTTATAATTTAGATACAAATATTACTAAGTAATATAAATATAATATAATATATTTTATTTGTAACTTATTTAAACATTTTAAATAATTTAAAATTTTAATATAAAATTATTTAAAAATTAATTAATTTATATTCAATTTTTAAAAATAATATTTAAATATGTTATAAATTTTTTATTAATTTTTTTTATTTTTTCTTCATAATAATTTTTAAGTGTTATATTTAAAATTTAAAATACATCAATTAAATTTTCATCAAATATTTACAGCTCTTACACTATTTTTTCTCATTTTATCTACTCTATTATATATTTTTATTTTTTTTAATTTTTACTCCTATTATTTAAAATTCAGATGCAATATATTGAATAATATTGTTATAATTCAATTTTTTTATTATAAAATTATTTTTAATAAGTCAAATTTTTTATATAATTTAATTAATTTACTACATATTTTATTTTTAACTCTTATTACATTACAACTCATGCATTATTTATCTTGTTTTAATTTCCTTTGCCACTTATTTTTTATTTTTTATATTTACTAGTGTTATTTACAATTTAAACATTAACATCATTAAATAATATATATACCATAAAATATTTTATTTTTATTATAAAATTTTAAATAAATTAAGGTTAGAGAAAGTATTAATTGAATTAATTATTTATATATCCAATTTTTAATAAAAATATTTAAAAATTAAAATTAATTTTATTTGTTTAAAATTTATCATTTGTATCTTCATATCAAATTTAAAGTTATATATTATAAATTAAATATACATTAAATAAAATTTATCTATACTTTACCATTAACGTATTGTTTCTTTCCATTTATTAATTGCATTGTATAACATATTTAATTTAGAGTAATTTGCATTATTTTTTTAAAGATAAAGTAATATTTGACAGTTTTTGCTTTGAGATTGAAAGTTATTTATTAAAATATATAACATAGACAATGATAGAAATGATTGAAAAAAATATTACTAAGTTATTAAGATCATATTTTATATTTGTCTAGCTAGATGTGTACTACTTTTTACACTATCAATAAATAAGTTATTTACGTTTATTACAAAAAGTATTTTTTAATCAAATTCATTTTTAGATATGACTTGGAAATATTTTTATTATAAAAATATATTAAATAATTTAAGATTTTAATATAAAATGTATGAATTGAATGATTCAATTAGATACTTCATTTTTAATTAAAATATCCTAAAATTAATCTTAAATTGATTTATTTAAATTTTTATATTTTCTTCATGTATATGCTGTCTTTCTACATTAGTTGCAAAAAATTCTTCAAATTAAATTCCTTTTAAATATGATTTGTAAGTATTTTTATTATAAAAGGATTTTAAATAAGTAAAAACTATTTCCTTAATTTATTTTTATTAAGAAGAAAGGTGAATTCATCAATGCAAAATTGTTAAGAAATTATAAAATAAACTAATATGAATTACTAATTAAATACTTTATATAATTTGTTACTATTAAATTTAAATTTTTTATTTGGATGTAAAATTTGAAAAAATATATATTGAAATATACTGATATAAAAATACTGCTTTAATTAATTAAATGATGCCAAGTATGTCTAAATTAATTTGATTTATTGTGAATTAAAAATTATTGATATTATTAATAAGTACAAATATGTTATATTATTAAAAAATAAATGTAAATAAAATTTATATTAAAAAGTAAAAAATAGATAATTTCTTATAATATAATAATATATGAGTAGGCAATGATATAAAACCTATTTATATGTTAAAGTTCAATTAATTATAACTTAAGTAAAGATATGAAGATAGATAATAAATTTTTTAATATATAGAATGAATCAATAATAATGACACATTTTAAGCAAAATTCAAGAATTATACAACTTATAATTAGAAAAATAAGCGCATGCAGCTTTTTTACTTAGGAAAGATAAAAAAAAATGATTATAACTTAGGTATAACTCTACTATTTTTATTCATTGATCTCAAATTAAAATAACATTAATAGTTCAATATTTATTTTACAATAAAAATATTAGAATTAAAATTAATATGGTATCAAAATTATCTTTTTAAATAAAAATTATAGTTTTATTATGAATATTATTTTCATTAAATACTCATTTTTCATTCTATTCGTATATTATTTTCATGTATCAAGCATAACTATGAAAGGATTTTTTTATTCTATTATCATTATTTTTCTTATTTCATCATATTTAATATGACATAAATATTCTTTTCTTTTAGCATTAATTTTTAAAATCATAAAAAATTATGTACAACAATATTTAAAATAATGAAAAATACACATAATTTATATTTTTGTATATTTTGTTATCACTTATAAATTAAATAACTTATTTTAATATATAACAAAATTATTATATCTTTAAAATTTTATTATTATTTTATTAAATATTAGCTTGTGCATAGCACAGGCTTAATTTACTATTTACATTAAAAATGGTCCTTCCCTTCTATCATCAATTTCAACTATTATAATTATGTTAGTTATTTACAAAGAAAAATTAGAATAATACAAAAGCATATATAAATGATTAGATTTTTTAAAATTTCATTCTTTTGATCAAATAAAAAATCATTGGACAAATTTCCAGAATTAGTTTGTGGCAGTTGGTTTTGACATCAAGTATAATGAAGGGATTGATCCAAATTGCAATAATGATGCACATCTAGATATTAACATCAACTCTATCATATCTGAAAAAAACTAAAGAATGATTCGCTGATATTTTGGGTAAAAGGGAGTATAAGGTTAGAATTGCTTACAATTCTAGTACACATAATCTTACAGTTTCTTTCACTGGATACAGCAATAGGAGACAAATACAATAGTACCTCTCAGATCATGTAGACTTCAGAGACTCTTTGCCAGGGCGGGTTATATTGGCTTCTCTGCAGCAACAAGAGCAGATTATGAGCATCATACTCTGAAATCATGGTCATTCAATTCAGCCTCACAAATTAAGCAGAATGGCCCTCCTATTCCTAAACATGGAAGCAAGATAAGAGAGTGGCTGGGCTAGGAATTAGACTAAGTTTTTGGGTCAATTTCAGGGGATTAGTTGGTTTCTAATGAGGAGGAAGAGGGCAAGCAATGAAGAAAAGGAGTTCAGTTTTGATGTGAACATAGACGATGAATTTGAAAAGGGCGGTGGACCAAATAAATTTTCTTACAATGAATTAGTAAGCACAGCAAACAATTTTGCAGACATAGAGAAGCTCAGACAAGGTAGCTTTGGTTGTGTTTAAAATGCCTTTTTGAAGGACTTGAATTACTATGTTGCTATCAAGAAGATATCAAGAGGGTCTAAACAAAGAACCATGGAATATGCAACTGAAGAAAAGGTTATTAGCTAAATCAGACACAAGAATTTCGTATAGCTCATAGGCTGGTGCCACCGAAGGAGTGATCTTTTGCTCATATATGAGTCCATTACTATTTTATTTTAAAATGTTTTACATATGCAACTATTGCAGCTTCTCAGTCACTACTATCAACTCAAGAATAAATTTCTCCTATTTTTTTTTTTTGAGAGCAACCATTATCTTGTTAGAAAAATAGTTAATAGAATGGTGTGGATTACATAGATAGTTTGGTACAAATTACAATATAAATTTTGGTCATAAATATTTATTTTGTTATATAAAAATGAAGCTAATGAACTTAGTGGCTGAATCGGTTAGTAGTTATGTAATAATGTCACATATGATTAAATTGGCTTGTGCAAATTGAAAAATGGTTTTTATGTTAATCACGACCGGGTGAGTCGTGACAATATCAGTAAGGAAGTGGGGTTCTTGGTTTCTCATTTTGAGGCTATTCAGCTTTTCTATAAAAAGACACTTAAGAAGCAGCTAATATCTTAAATAAATGTAGTCTGACAAGTAGGTGTAATAAATGGACACCTATGCCTTTATGATTCTGTAACAAGAAAAAATCTTTCACTTCTTTTTAGAGTTCAAGACTAATTAATTACTACTTAGTGAGAATAGTGATGCGTGGTTAAAAATTAACTTGAACAATATGTGATTTCGACCCAAATTATATAAGGATTTCCAACTATATGCATCTATTGATTCCAAAAATGCGTCATCAATTCCTGTGTG
Organism: Sindora glabra; assembly: GCA_020226215.1. Classification (NCBI taxonomy): domain Eukaryota; kingdom Viridiplantae; phylum Streptophyta; class Magnoliopsida; order Fabales; family Fabaceae; genus Sindora; species Sindora glabra. The sequence goes on along the minus strand of CM035225.1, from coordinate 17,963,145 downwards.
GTACACATCTGTTAATTTATTTTGTTATAATGAATGTTACCATTCATTTCGTTCACTTAATACATATCATTTCAATATACCATTTCTTTATATTTAAAAACCATTTCTCATTATTTGCAAAAACGACCTTTCCCATTAATTCACGTTGAATAAGGTATAGATTAGAACAAATTGCTTGCAAATAAAGTATTTACTATTTTGATTTGTGTAATTATCTTACTCTAATTTTAATTTTATTACAACTTTAATTTTTTCACGCAACAAATTAATTTCATATCTGATTTGTGTAATTAGGAAAATTCTAAGATATCTCAAGTGTTTCTAGATCCTGGGTGGTGTGGCACAATTTTATCCATTGGATGAGATGAGATTACTTAAGCTTTTGGCAATCTCATCCAATGGATGAAATTGTACCACATACCTAGGGTTTAAAAGTTCCCAAGGGCACTGTAATCTTCCCCGTGTAACTATGTCAATTTATGTATGTACTGTCTAATTCAATTTCCAAAGACAACGGGGTGGGAGATTAAGGTCAAAATGTAATTACCAAAAGCCTTTGGGAATATTTTCAATTTTCAACTAAGCAAAGTAATATTGCTTCTTTTCAATGGCAACAATTAGTTTGCACAGATCTTAAGGGTCATGTAATGCCATGTACTCAAGATTTCGGTGCCCTCATTTTTGCTTATGGTACGGTAAATTTCACCTTTTTCTGCGCATTGAATAATTGGACCAATTACTTTACAGTTTTTTTTAGAATAGCCAATCGGAAGGGCTCCATCAAACATAAAAGTGCTAATATGTTTTAGCTCACAAATGAGGTATTTGCTACCGTATTTTAAAATTATTTTATTTTATTTATTTATTTTTATTGAATATATATAATTAAATAACATTAATTTAATAATTTTTAAAATTATCACAATAGTTCAAATATTGAAATTCTAATATTATGTTTGAACGAAATATTTGAAAAAATTTTAAAAAATAAAATGACAGAATTTGAAATGAATTCATTTCAATTCTCTTCATTTGAAAAATAATTTTTTTGGATTGCAATAATGATATGAATTTTTATTTTTTTTATTCTTTACAAACTTTGAAATGAATAGAAATTCATTATTACTGTTAATTTTAAAATTTATTCGTGTATAATAAATAATTGATAAAAATATTATTATGTTTATATTATTAATTTATTATTAAATAGTAGAGATATTTCATTTTTTTATTTATGTAATTTTATTTTATATTATTTTATATTCTCATCAAAATAAAAAATGCTACCAAATTATTAACCAAAATATAATATTTAAAACTATAGTAAAAAAATTGAGTTTAATATTGAAATTATATATATATATATATATATATATATATATATATGACAAATCGACACTTTCAGATCTCAGAGTACCGAACGTAAGACTTCCCATGCTGTCTCATCGAATTGAAAATTCAAACTCCACCTGTGTAAGTGAAATTTCAAATTCCTTGCTCTGAAGTTGACTATCCAAACTAGAGATTTAAGTGTCCAGTAACTTAACTACATTGTATAATTCCTTTTAAAGTGCTCCATCCAGACACACGATAAAGGTATCATAGGTTTGTTTGACATCTTAATTTTTTAAAAGTGAAATTATTTCATTTCAATAAAAATGATCTCAATTTATTTATAAATAAATTCTTTAATTTTGAATGCATTGAAAAATATATGAAATTTAATTAAAAATAAAATTTGATAATATCATATTAAAGACAATATTAAAAAGAGGATAAATTTTTTATATCATATGTGCTTTATGTAAAATAAAATGAATTCTAATGAAATATTTGTTAAATTTGATAAATTTCATAACGACACAAATGTAAATAACATAGGAATTGTAAATGAAATAAAATAAAATGAAATTCATTTTTACTTACCCTTTCCTTGGCACAACTAAAAATAGGATTTCATTTTATTTTTAAAAGGGTGTTTGACTTTAAGTAAAAAATAATTTTATTTTATTTATAATTTCTATTTTAATTACATTTGTACCGTTATGAAATTTATCAAATTTAATAAGAATTTCGCTATAATTCATTTCATTTGGTCTAAAACATATATTATATAAAAAATTATCCTATTTTTAATTTTGTATTTACTATAAAAAATCAAAATTTGTTTTTAATTAATTTCCATACATCTTTCATCTTTAATACATTTCAAATAAATAATTTATTTATAAATAATTTAAAATTATTCTTTTTGATAAAATTTTCAAATAATAAATTTTATTTATAAATAGATTAACATCATTTCTACAGAAGGCCAATAAATATAAGGAAAACCAGGAAAGAATCTGAACCACTGGCTACTAACTGTAATAGTATCCATACACAGTGCTAGTCACTGAAAGATTCAATAATTTACTACGCAATTTCTCAGTTAATATGGAGCTTGGAAATTCATTGGCTAACTTTGTATATTCCTATAAAATATTGTCGTGCACCGTCATCATGGAACCGTTCCATGATAAGACAATGGTATAATTTTCTCTCGGAGTTACGTGAAAAGGTAAGTGAAATTGAAACTTTTCACGTGTGTGATGTAATGCAATTAGTTTGAATTTTTGGTTGGAAGTTCTCTTACTTTACATTCAGTGTATCCTGCAATTTTTTTATTAGGTATAAGATTAATATTTATTTGAAGTAATGGTAAATTTTTTTAATAGACTTCTCTCATGAAACTCTTTAAAAATTAATTTATTTATCAAAACACACCTCAAATATAAAATTTAAGACAATTAATTAAATATACCCCATGAAATATCATGAGAATATATTTTCAATAGTCTTAATCTATTCATTAAAACACACATCAAATAAATAATTTAACATAATTAATTAAATATACCTCGTGAAATATCATGAGAAAAATCAAGTTTTGGTAAGTAAAAGTGATGTCAATCGGGAAAAAAATTGATAGTAATTTTATTAACTATGTTAACAAATAGTCTCAGGAGAAAAAAAAGAAAAATAATTAAATTTGTAAATGATGAAACTGAGATGTGCAATTACAAGATAATCTAGTCCACATTAAATTCATCTTTGCCTAAAAAATAGTGGCTTTATTTAATACTCTCTTCGTTCCTTTTTATTTGTTGCATTTTGAAGAAACTTTTTATTTTTTTATCTGTCGCTTTAAAATTTTAATGAAGCATTAAATATATTTTTTTTCAAATCTATCCTTTTCTTTTATTAATAAATATTTTATTATCCTATACTATTAGTTAACTTACATTTATTTCTTTATACTTTTCTCTCTATTTTCAACTATCTTGAATTTTGTGCATAAAAAATAATCTTGTAAAGGTCATTAAAAATAAATAAATTTAATTACTTTTTTAATATATGTAAAATCGGTTAATAGTGATAGATAAATAGGAAGGGAGAAAATTTTTATAAAGGTATCTTGCTGAAACGGTCAATGGGATTTCGACAACAAACAAAACAATGAAGATGACCTAGATGTCCTTTGATTGTGACCTTAGCGGGCCATAAATTTTTTGAAAAAAAATACAAATATCCTTTTAATGGCATTTAATTTACGAAACCAAAAATTTTTGAGGGTTTTTATCCTTTAGAATTTAATTTTTAAAATTTTAATTCTCAAAAATTTGATTCTATTATATTTAATTTATTTAAAAATATTATTAAATTATTAAAATATTATCATAAAAAATTAAGTAATCAACGATAGTAAGTGATGGTGAAAGTTAATTAATGATAATGGGTGATGGTTGATAATAAGTGGCAATTGACAACAATCATTAATGAAAAATAATGGTATGTAGTAATTATTAGTAATTATTGGGTATTAGTGATAACAATAATTTATAATGGATAGTAGATGATGGCTAGAAGTGATCATTTTCAATAGGTGATGTTGATAAAGATCACTAGTTATGAGGGTGATGGCTATGATTACTTGTAATGAGCAATAGTTGACAATAATCAATAATAATGAGTAGTAGCTGATCATGGCCACTAGCAATACGTGGTAGTAGTGACAATTATTGATAATAAAAATGACTAATAGTGATTAATGATAGCAGGTGATGGTGATAATAATCAATTGCAATAAGTACTAATGAGACAAAGTATCAATATTAATAAAGTTTTAATGAAAAAATGAATAAAATAATTAATTTATATTACTGAACATTCTCATATCATGAAAATATAGAATATTCACGTTCTTGCATAGAAATATTTTGAAGGAATATTAGATTAAAATTATTTTTGAAAATGTGAATATTGCCACAAATAATTCTCTCAAATTTGAACTATATACAGGAATCTTACGTTCCCTTAAATATTTCTTAAAATATAAGAAAAATTATATAAACCAAATACGAATGAGTGTTAATATTACATTTTTTTCTTATATTGGTGGTAAAAAAAATTTTATACTCTAGACTCATTAGCATGTTATTAAATATCTCATCACGAACGTATTACGTACTGGTTTGGATCTTCCGAAGTCATCAAATTACAAATATCAACTAAAATTTTTAAAAATTAATTGAAAAATAAAAAAAGCATGTCAACCAGTCATATAACTCTTTCTCACTGTTTTAGACGTGAATTTCAGCTAATTTTTGAATGGTTTTCATCTCAAATAAATTATTAATGTTGGGAGTGTAGTTTTTATTGCATATACGATATAAGTAAAAATAAACATTTCAAGTAAATTATAATTGAAAATAAACATTTTGACCGACTTACCTAAGGACAACAGTTTGAGTAATTATTCGTAGGATTTAGAATACACTAACCCTTAGTTTGGAGTCAAATGCAAAGTCTTCCATTTTTTTTTTCTCTGAGCCTGCTGATTGCTATGTCCAAAATAAATCCTTTTTAACAGTGACTGATTGGTTCATACGGGAATTAAGTTCCCATGGGAAATAGAATTTCACAGAAAGTTGATTTCTCATATGAACTTCCTGGGAAATCTCAAATTTTATTTGGTTGACATAAAGCAAGTTCCACTTCCCAATAAAGAAATTCCTATGTTTTTGTTTAGTTCAACTTTGTATTTCCTACGATATAACAATGAAATGACCACAATAGCTTCCAAAATAATATATTAACAGATATTAATTGATTTCAATTTTTTTATGTGAAAAATGAGAGTCCCAAGCATTATTACTGTTCTCCGAGACGGGAAAAATGAAAAGACACGACATTGAAGTAACAAAATGCAATGGCCTGAATACGAAATGACGCACGTGATGGACATTTTCGAGGGGCACAAAAAGGCTAAAACAGTAACAACACTTCGCATTCCATCTCAAAGCTCAATACCAGTGATCTCAAGACACAGGAAGACATTGTGCAAATCATCGTCAAATACAACAAGAAAAGACTTTAACAACCCTGAACAACCGGATAACATCATTTCTCGACATCGGACGCTGAAAATAAGATCAAACAGTAACTCCACACAAATGGGTCATCCACAGGTAAACCCACCTCCTCTTTAATATTGACCCTAGTATAGGCATTATACTTCAGTTAGCTTGAATGAAAATGTCATAGTTTCCTTGGATTTGTGTTCCTATGTAAGTTTAAGGGAAACCCTAGAAGTTAGTACGACCACAGTATACCAAATATTTTATTGCATGTTACTGTCACTCCACATAATATTTGCTTGTATGAGAAATAGAAAAATGGCACCATGCATATTTCATTGTCTTTTTGACATTCTGTTCACATAAAAACAAATGGACATTATGGAGTCATCTGATGCCCAAAAGTAAGGTGCTTTTTCCATCGGCATTGCTTTTAATCACGTTTGATTTGTAAGTTTATCACCATAATGTGGTGGGTGTGTACTGTTCTCAGTGAAATAGTAACATCTCGTTTCATTAGTCTTTGATAGGATAAACATCTTGGTTTTGTCAAGGTTTTTCATTTAGTCACGAATCATCTTGTCTATATCTTGTGTTTTTTGGGTTGACGTCTCTGTTTACGGACCAAACACAACCATGTCACCATGTTAGAGGTTCGTAAAATAATTATATCTCGGTTCTTGGCTCATGTTATTATTTTTTGATGAAACAATAACACACCACTACCACGAGGTTGCGTTGTCAATTATATGGCATTTTGTCTACTCATGGTTGTTTTTGCTCATTGTCAACATAATAGAGCTTTGTTGAACATGCATCTCTTGTTTTTTATTCATGTTATGGTTTCTTGGTGGAACAGTCACACATTATTTCTCCTAGGTTACCCCATTAATCATACATCATTTTGTCCACTTATGTTCCTTTTGCTCGTTATCAACGCAATAGAGATTCGTAAAATAGTTATTTCTCAAATCTTGGCTCATGTTACTGTTTCTTAGTGAAACAACAACACATCTCTACCATGAGTTTGCATTATTAGTCAGACCTCATGTTGTCTACTTGTGCATATTTTTGTTCTTTTTCAATATAGTAGAGTGTTGTCAAACTCGCATACCTCATTTTTTTTTCTCATGTTATTGTTTCTTGGTGAAATAGTAACACATAGTTCCTTGGAAGTTCTACTATTAATCACACCTTATTTTCTCAACTTATGTTTCTATTACTCGTTATCAACGTAGTAGAGATTCGTAAGACAGTCATATATCGATTCTTGGCTCATGTTATTGTTTCTCAATGAAACAGTAACACATCTCTATCATGAGGTTGTATTGATAGTCATACCTCATACTGTCTACTTGTGCATCTTTTTTTTCTTTTTCAATATAGTAGAGTGTTGTCAAACTCGCATATCTTGTTCTTCTGGCTCATGTTACTATTTCTTAGTGAAACAATAACACATAATTTCTTTGAAGCTCCGCTGTTAATTATGCCTCACCTTATCAACTTATGTTCCCTATGGTCATTAACAACGAAGTAAAGATTCGTAAAACAGTTATATCTCAAATCTTGGCTCTTGTTACCGTTTCTCAGTGAAACAGTAACACATCTCTACCACGAGGTTGCATTGATAGTCATACCTCATACTATCTACTTGTGCATCTTTTTTTTCTTTTTCAATGTAGTAGATTAATGTCAAACTCGCATATCTCATTTTTTTAGCTCATGTTACTGTTTCTTGGTGAAATAGTAACACATGGTTCCTTGGAAGCTCCACTGTTAATCACACCTCATCTTCTCAACTTATGTTCTTATTGCTTATTATCAACACAGTAGAGATTCGTAAGATAATTATATATCAATTCTTAGCTCAAGTTACTGTTTCTCGGTGAAATAGTAACACACAACTGTCACGATGTTGCATTTTTATTCATACCTCATAGAGTAGCACTTATACATATTTTTGCTCATTGTTCATATTTTTGCTCATTTGTTTAGTAGAGTTTTGTTAAACATATATATGTCATTTTTTATAGTGTGTTACTGTTTCTTGATGAAACAGTAACACACTAGAAAGAATTGGAAGTTGCATTATTAATCATACCTCATTTTTTCTATTTATGCTTGATTTGACATTTACTTGAGCAGAAAGGCGCTAAAGCACTCACATAAGCAGATGATTTTGAAGAAGAAACCTAAAAATTCTAGCAATATAAGTCCAATTTGTTAGCGTGCATAAGGTAGGTTGATCAGCTTCAATTCGATGATAGACACACGATGGTGCTGTGACACAACCCATTTTGGGTCCTAATAAATGCAATAATAATAAAGGAACTGAATCGTAGCATGTGTCGGAAGAGCGATGTTGAAATTCAGTCCATAATTGTTGCCTTCTCAGAAAAGAATAATCATTTCAATATTGGGGGCAAACATCTCAAAATAACACTAACATCAGTGAAGCTGATCTTTAGAATAAGAGATAGAGACTAACCTATCCAGACAACATCTGGCAAAAGGCCACTGTCAGACTTTGACATAAGGTGTTTCCGTGGCAAAGTATGGATGAGTAAACCAATAATATTCAATGCACTTGAAAGAGCAGTGTGAGGAACATCGGAGACTAACGTGCAGGATGTCTCCTGTCTTATGACATTGATGCTTCTAGTCACCTTCTTTGTACCAAACAGGGCCCACGCATTGAGCTGGTCATATATCAAATAAGTAGAAGAAGTAGATGCAATAGAACAATATGGGTGGTCATAACATATTCATGACCAACTAATGAATTCTCTCAAAAAGGACAGCACCCCTAATGTAACCGGCTGTGTCATGCTATTGCCAGTAAGTTAAAGATGTCAAAACTCCTTTTTACTTCGTATCCCTATCCTTTACATTGCCTTCATTCATTTCCATTCATTTGAGTGAATGTTCCTGTCTCCTTATTGTATGTTTGTCGCAAGTCTTGGCTCATGTTACTGTTTTAGACTAAAAATAGTAACATGTCCTTGCTTTATCTGTGAATGATTACCCAAAGTTTTATGGCATTTTAATTGTTAATGTGATTTCAATTAATAGTTATTTTTAAGTTTTTCTTTAATGTTGATGACTACGTACAAAAATAACTTGTTTACCTCCAATTTTTCTTGCTCTTTTTATTACTCCGTCCTTGGATGCAGCCTCCAAAGGAAACTAACATGACAAAATAAATGATTTATTATTGATAATACTAGCTGTGTGAGATTACAAGCGTGCTGAGCGGGCATCACATCGAAAAAGTTTCAAGATGCCTCAAATGGAACCTAAAGCTCCTCACACGCCAATTGAGGGATCAACTTATCAGCCAGCTTCAGGTAACTGTATGAAAATATTAACTTATTATGAAGCCCGATACATGTTAGTACAAGAAAATATGTTACTGTTTATTTTCATGAGAAATAGTAACATCGAACAAGATGTTACTATTTCTACATGAAATAGTAACAGGTCCTTCTTTCCAGGTTTTTATTGTTAATTTGATCCTCATTCCAGCAATTTACTTTATTTTATGAATGGTGTTGCTGTTTCATAACAAACACAAGCATGCCATAGTTACAATGCAACATGTTACTGTATTTTTTGAAAACAGTAACATGCACCCTTCATCGGTTTTAACAGTTAGTAATATTCGATTTGTCAATTTTTTCCCCTTCATTGCCATTGTGTTAGGGTTTCCACATAAAAAAGTAACATATCGCAGGGTTCTCCTGATCTGGAGTGGAAACAGAAACATCTTTTGATTCCAATTTCTTTCCATTAACCATGTATTATTTTATGCATTTATTGTATTTCATAGTTAATAATTTACCCATAATTATTGTTATGCTGAAACTTTGTCCTTTATTTTCATGTTTCTGTTTCTCAGCGAAACAGTAACATGCCGATTTCCCACACTAACAGTGAAAATACTGTTATATTTCAGGTTGTAAATAGAGAAATTGAACCCACAGTACAAGAATACGACCTCTTCTACACAAAAGAAACAAATCTACGATTAATTGAATTTGTTGACAAAATAAAATCACAGGACACACCCTCCCAATCGGAAGATTTGGAGGGCGATACTGAGATAGCATCGACCCAGTACATGATCTAACCCCGGACAACAAAGCTAGACCAGTTTGCCGATATTACACTGCCCCACAAGGACCAACAGCAACAAGACAATGATGAAGTCCTATAGCTTAGGGATCAACTCTTTAGTGCAAATATAAATACTCAAACTAAGGGATGAATTAATGTCCCTCACTAAGAAACTTTAGACGTTAGAATAACAAACACAACAAAATGTAGAGACAATAGCTAAACTCAAACACGATAACGCATAGCTACAGGAGCAACTATCTACTACAACAAGTGAGGCAGAAAACCTCAGGGTGGTCAACGATAGTTTGGAAAATCAAAATAAACAGCTCAATGCACAACTGTCAGAACAAATTGTGCAGGTGATTTAACAGGATAAGGTAGAAACCATTAAAGTTGTTGAACAAGATATAGATGAGGAAAAGCAGCATTCGATGATAGCGAATATTAAGAAGAAAACAAGAAAATTAAAATAGGATGAGGAGTTCACGTACTCGGGACCATTGAAAAAATGAACAAGATAAACAGATGTACGACAACAGACAGCAACTGCTGGGGAGGTCTATGGTAGAGCAAAAAGGCCCCTATTATAATTGATGATGATACACCAGCAGATAAAACTAAGAAAAAATAAACTCATAAGGCACCGAATACTACAAAGTTGCTAGTTGCAAAATACCTGACCCAAGATGTCAAGAGTAAAATGGTGCAAATAAAATTAGCAAGAGACCCACAATAATTCATGTCCTATTTTCTTCTCAATTCTTTGTATTTACTAGAAAGTTTTGCCTATCGCCTTGTCTAATCCTTATGCCAAATCACCATATGCAGTATTTTTATCTGGTCAATCCTCCAGTAGGATTTGTTTATAACCTTTAAGGATTTTGTGGGAGTATTGAAGGAGAAGTCAATCACGAACAATGTATGTATCATCTGATCGTTTAAACGCATGATTGTTTTGTCTTTAATCATACCTCTAGCTATGTTACTATTTCTTCCCTAAATAATAACAGGAACTTACTGAGTTTAATTAATTTCAAAAAGCATGGTTACCACTGTGTGGAGTGTAAACAGTTATATACAATTATTCTTTCTGTTTCAACTGATAGATTCTTGTGCTCATGTTTGGAGTTTGCCACCTTTATCAATCATCTAACAAGAACTAAACAATTAATGCAGATTATAGATGGCTATGCCTACACTTTGAGCCTGGCTTTCACGAACAGTAAAAGGAAGATATTTGCATTCGACAACTACTGCTGGGTAAGATTTTGAATCCATTTCCCAAATATGAATCACAGAAGGCAGCATTGATTCTGACTTAGCTTAAAACTATGTTAATAGTCTTACATTGTGAGCGATGTCAAGTTACTCTAAGAAGCCGGGCAATTCAAATTTGATGCACATATGGAAGAGGCAATGGCTGCAGATGTTGTTATCTTCTCAGTGAACTCCACGGGCATGAATAACATCAGAAACCCCAACCATTTCACACTTCTCATCCTAGATAATAGAAAGTGCAAATAGACACACTATAACTCGCTGCGGCCGAGAAGAGAGGGGGCACCAGATCCATACTTTTGTGATGCCACAATGGTGGTGATTGATATTAAATACTACGATAGAATAGCAAGTGCTGTTACTTTTGATTTGACTGAAGTTGCATTACTAGCCACATTCTTGAACCTTGTACCTTGTTATCTTATTGACGTTACTCTTTCCATCAGACATAGTAACATATCATACTCACAATAAGACAATGTTGTATCTCTTGTATATAGCTCATATCATGGTCTTCCGTTGGAGAAAACATGTCAAGTGTGATTCTATTAGATGATAAGGTATTATTCATTGATGTTTCTGTTTCTCGTAAAGATAGTAACACTTTGTTTTCTCAAAGTTCTATTTTTTAATTAAACTTCATTGGGTTATTTCTATGTTAGATGTGTTTTTTGCTGATATTAGTGTTGCTATAACAAAAACTAATAACTCATAACAATACAAGATGTTATAACTAGCAGTGTAGACAGTTGCATGGAGTTTTCATTTTTTAATTTTTTTGGTTTGCTAACAATAGAAGGACTATTACGAGAAAAACATGAATGAAGTCCTTACGCAGAGTGGACTGGATAAGAGGGTAGAGCCAGCCACCGTAAGTCCACCTTTTGAGATAATATTATACGAACGGGCACCTCAACAGGAAGAAATGTCGCAAGTAGCAAGTTCTTTTCTTATCCAAGGGTAACATATCTAGTAGGTACCAAACTAACTCGTTACTATTTTTCAGGCAAGACTGTGGGATTTTCGTATGCTTGCATATAGAGAATATATTAAGCAATAAAAAGTTTCAAGAATAATTTTTGTTGGAGGAAGTGAGACAATACAGAGCAAAATTAGATACTAAATTCCTCGGGAATTTCAATCTTCCCAGTTGAAATTGATTATTATGCACATATATAACACTAAAGTTGATTATTATGCACATATGTAAAACTAAATTCATGTAAAATCATTATCTTAGATATATTTAAAATTCAACTGTATGTATAATTCAATTGTAAATGTTAATCTTCTATATAGTTTAATCTTATATCCAGTTATTCTTTGCACTCAGACAACACGTTGCTATATGAATTACGAACACCTGTGTTGATGTTACTTTTTTTTTACGAATGCAGCAACATCTAGTTGTGCGGTACTATTTGTAAGACCTACCACCAATGTTAGTATGAACAAAGGACATTCTTTGAAACAGTCCTCAGCGATGAACATGCACCTCTCATACGCACACGGGCTAGTTTCCTGGGTGTTACTACTTTTGTCCAAAATAGTAACATCTCCCAAATAAGCATTTCTTGTTTCTTATTCGAAGAGAAACATGTCAAGTGACATAAATAATCACCCAGACCCGACTTCCAACCACCCGTAACCGCCCGAGCTCAAGACTCAACAGCCTCGATGATGTTACTATTTTCGTCGAAAATAGTAACATCCCATAAAAAGACGTTTCTTAGTTCTTATCCGGAGAGGAACTTGTGAAGTGACATAAATAATCACCCAGACCCGACTTCCAGCCACTCGTAACCTCTAGGGCTCAAGACTCAACAGCCTCGATGATATTACTATTTTCATCCAAAATAATAACATCCCATAAAAAGACGTTTCCTGGTTCTTATCCGGAAAGGAACTTGTCAAGTGACATAAATAATCACCCAGACCCAACTTCCAACCACTTGAAACCTCCCGGCCTCAAGACTCAACAGCCTCGATGATGTTGCTGTTTTCATCCAAAATAATAACATCCCATAAAAAGATGTTTCTTGATTCTTATCCGGAGAGGAACTTGTCAAGTAACATAAATAAGCACCCAGACTCGACTTCTAGTCACCTGAAACCTCCTGGGCTCAAAACTTAACAGCTTTGATGATGTTACTGTTTTCGTCCAAAACAGTAACATCCCATAAAAAGACGTTTCTTGGTTCTTATTCAGAGAGGAACTTGTGAAGTGACATAAATAATCACCCAAACTCGACTTCCAGCCACCTATAACCTTCAAGGCTTAAGACTCAACAGTCTCAATGATGTTACTATTTTCGTCCAAAATAGTAACATCCCATAAAAAGACGCTTCTTGGTTCTTATTCGGAGAGGAACTTGTCAAGTGACATAAATAACCACCCAGACCCGACTTCTAGCCACCTGAAACCTCCTAGGCTCAAAACTCAGCAGCCTCGATGATGTTCCTGTTTTCGTCCAAAACAGTAACATCCCATAAAAAGACATTTCTTGGTTCTTATCCGAAGAGGAACTTGTGAAGTGACATAAATAATCACCCAAACCCGAATTCCAACCACCCGTAATCCTAGGGCTCAAGACTCAATAGTCTCGATGATGTTACTATTTTCATCCAAAATAGTAACATCCCATAAAAAGATGTTTCTTGGTTCTTATCCGGAGAGGAACTTGTCAATTGAAAATAGTAACCACCTAGACCCAACTTCCATCCACTTGTAACCCCTTGGGCACAAAACTCCAACAGCCTCGATGATGTTACTGTTTCAGACCAATACAGTAACATGCATGTTGTTGGCCTAGTTTCTCAAGCGATACAGTCAATGCATAACAAGTTCTACTCCAGAAGTGGAAATGCATCCGATTAAAGTTCATGAGCCATATTCCTGGGTATTACTGTTTTCATCCAAAACAGTAACATCCCACAAAAGAGGTAGTTGTTGGATCTTATCTAGAGATGAACGCGTCAAGTTACATAATTAACTAACAAGACCTACATTCCAGCCACTTGTAATCCACCTAGGATCAATTCTTTATCAGCCGCAATGATGTTACTGTCTCCGATGAAGATAGTAACATGTAGATGGTTAGCTTACTTTCTCAAGCGAAGTGGCCACTGGACAGTGCACAGACCCCCAGCAATAAACATGTTTCTCTCACACTACAACGAGTTGCATTCTTGGGTGTTATTGTTTTCATCCAAAATAGTAACATCCAAGATAATGTGTAATCATGAGCATTTGATGATGTATGAAATGGATTGAGCTGTACTACAGGAGTCTCAATAGAATTGCCATAGGAAAAAAATAGGAATGTATTGTTATATTCCACTAAAAGCTTGAGGAAATCCAGTTTAGTAGCTTATATACATTAACCGGAAGTCACATCAACTAATACATTATGTGCTTCGATGTCAGATAAGTATCCAAAAAATAGGTGCACATACAAAAGTTCAACAACATAACATGAGTTTAGTGAGTATGTTAGCTCCTAATGATTACTAGTTTTCATAGAACTTCACTGATATAGAAGTAACAAACCATGCACATAAGCAGCTCTGAATTCTTCTGGAAGGTTAAAAAAGAAATTAACTTCTGGGGGTTGAGAGCAATTTTCCTTGCCACATTTATAACTTGGGTAAGAGTTAACCCATCAATCTTCATAATCTTACTAGTCACTTGCATCCTTCTCCCTACAGAATCAAATTCATGTTAGAAACAAGAAACTAAGCAGCCTATATGTTTACTTGCATCCTCCATCACATCACCCATTCGTGCAAATCTAGAAGAGAATTCTCTCAAAACTTTTAAATTTTCTATCTTTGCCTTCTTTGACCTACAGTTTACTGGGGTGGTTGAGGAAGAAGTTCCCATCGGGGCACATGGAGGGACTGGGTAAGTCTCATCCACAGAAAAGGAAGGAACATGTTCTTCTTGCTCTTCTTCTTCTCTATCCCTTATTTCATCTTTTAACCCCTCTAATGCATCTTGTGGATTTACAAACTCGTCTCCAATGGCTCTATCCTTCCCAAATATTTTTGGCTAAATCATCAAAAAATGAAAATGGCTTGTTTCTTAACCCCATGGTATTTTTATGGCTCTAGCATAAAAGAAAGGAAAACATAATGGGAGAAGAAGGTAAAACTTTAAAAGTTATCACCAATAAATAGAAATATGCACAGACACACATATGTGCGTAGAAGAAAAAGTATAATATAAAATATTACCTTCACCCATTCATCCCAGACTGATTTTGAGTAAGTTACGAACTTCTCTTCATCATTCCATCCAAATCCGCTGGCAGCTAGACCAAGCATCTTCGCAATAGCATTATATTAATTCCTCAAATACTTGATACAGGACTCAATGTGTGGTTTAGCCTTCATACCACACCTAAGAAGCTTTTGATCCATAAGTTGTTCCAACCTGTTATAAGCACTATTCTTAAACTAGCCATTGTCCGTTTTCCAACCACCCAGCTCCACAAGATCCATCATTGCACTAATTAGTACACGATCCTCAGCACTTCCCCATATTGTGCATCCTCTAGATGGGTTTGCACCTTCACCATCTTGGTTAGCATTTCTTTGAGCTTTTAGTTGACTCATCTGTAAAGAAGGAAAGATAGAGAGAGAGGAAACATAGGAATTCATTAGAGCGGCATTCTGCTCATGATTTAGCAATTTAGGATGATCATACTACTAGTTCAATAAAAAGTGAAGTCATTACTCCTGTCTTATTACAAATTCAGATAAAAATAATACAAGAATAAAGTGTATATTGTCTATCAATCTATAAATGCAATACAAGTGAAACATGCTACATAGTTTTTGCTAAACCCTTTTCAATGATGTGGTGTCATGTAACCATGCATTGTACATCTCACCACCTTGGTTGGCATTTCTTTGAGCTTTTGGTTGACTCATCTGTAAAGAAGGAAAGATAGGGAGAGAGGAAACATAGGAAATCGTTAGAGCGGCATTTTGCTCATGATTTAGCAATTTAGGATGATCATGTTACTAGTTCAATAAAAAGTGAAGTCATTACTCCCGTCTTATTATAAATTCAGATAAAAATAATACAAGAATAAAGTGTACACTATCTATCAATCCATAAATGCAATGCAAGTGAAACATGTTACATAGTTTTTGCTAAACCCTATTCAATGATATGGTGTCATGTAACCATGCATTGTACATCTCATTGGCAAGATAATGTCTGAATGTACTCCATGCAGCACTAGATTTCATAATCCCAATATTAACTTCACCATTGTCTTCTTCCTCACCATCCACAAGCAAGGATTCCATAGGATCCACACTCATGTATGTTTGAATGAAATTGTGCATCAATGCGCAAGCCAAGATAATTCTACTCACAGTTCTCCTAAGGTACCAAGTTGTACATCTTAGAATACTCCATCTCATTTTTAACAATCCAAAACATCTCTCGATAACATTTCTTGCTTAAGAATGCTTCATATTAAAATATTCCTTAGTAGATACTAGTTGAGCACCACTCTTCCACACACTTAGATGAAATCTCTGGTCTCTAAATGGTATTAGAAAACCCTCACAATTCATGTATCTAGCATCACATAAATAGTAATTGCCTATAATTAATCAACATAAGTGTTAAGTACTTTCATCTCTAATAAGTTCCTTGGTTTAGATTGAGCAATATCAAGGTACCTATGTTGTTACCTTGTGAAACTGTCAAAATATTTTTTCTAGAAAGTGCATCTCGAAGCACTTTATTGTCATGTGTGGACCCCTTCCAATCAGGTAATATATAAATAAATTACAAATTCTACGTGCATGCAGTTAACACATTAGTAGTGAGTTCTCCTTTTCTATTCCTAAATCTAGCTTTATCTTCATCCCCAACACGAACCTTAATATGACTTCCATCCAAAGCACCTACGCAATTTTGTAGTGTATATATATATAACTTGTTAATAGATACTGTATATATTTATAAATATTTACACATTCATCTAATCTTCTTAAAAATTCTAACTTTCCTTAAACCATTTCCACGTCTCATCTTGGTAATTCTCTGTCACTGGCTCAGGTTTCTTTAGTAGAATATCATGGCATCTAAGGATAGCATGGAGAACTAAATTGAAGTGCCTAGATATTGTCTCACCACTTCTCCTAAAATACAATTGAGTTCTTCGATTTTTTGTGTCATGAGAAAGTGTGAATAGAAATAAAGCAACCATCTCCTCTAAACTAGTATTCCTATTTCCTTGTAACTTACTAACATCTCTAAGCATATCACATAACTTAGAAAAATAGGCTCTATTCATCTTAAGTTTGTCCAAGCATGCTAAGTCACTTTCTTGAATCATTGGCTTGAGATTTAAAAGCCTAGTATAATATCTTTCTTCAGTACAACTGTCAAATATATAGGATATAGGCTTAAGCAATCTAATGTCCAAAAAGGATAGAAGATACAAAAATTTAGAAACAGCCTCCAAAATCATGAGTATCATCTGTGTGTATAACACAATACATGTAGTAGCAATCTTGTTCTTTTTGCTCAACGGTAAGTGAGCCATAACTGTATGACATAGGCAAATTACATGCACGAATGTTATAAGTTAGAAAAGTAATAAAAATATCGTCAGCCACTTTGAGTAATTTGAATTCAACAAACACCATTCATCTTTTTCAAGGTAGTCAATAGGCAAACAATAATGATATTATATTCAGAACCTCTTAAAAGCTTTGCCATGGGGGTTAGATTAAACATCCCAATTTGCTAAACCATAAGCATACACCCTTTTTTGTCAAATTCTACCATCATTTTATTATTATTCATATTCCGATGCTGTAGCTCCTATTCTTTGACGGAAAGTCGGGAAGGAAGTTCAATTTTCAAATATGAAGGTTGTAGCTTACTTTAATAGAAAAATAGGAAATATAATAAGCAAGGTCATTAAAGCTTACCAGAAATCACTAGTACTGTCGTCGGAAACTACTGCTAAGGTTGAGAGGAGATGGTAGAAGCTCAAGAACCAGAAATCACTAGTACCATTGCCGGAGACTATTGGTAGGATTGAGAGGAGATAGGAGATGCTCGAGAAACAACGGCATACACGAAGAAGTGAATCCTGATATTCAAATTATAAGGGCAAAATTAGTATTAACTAATTTTAATAGAATCATTTTTGTCTATAAATTAATTAAAAATGCAGGCAATAAAACTTACCCAAGGGGGAGTGGGCAAGTAATCTCCTGCATTTTATGGGAAATACAAGTTCCCTGGAAGATCCATTTCCTCCCATTTGCGTAACCAAACAACTCTATGGTAGTTTATATCTTGGGAAATCCAATTTCCCACGTTATTGCTGCAAACCAAATGACCCCTTACTTAGGATTTCAAGAAAAACTAGAAATTCTTCGAGTTCTCACTTAACTTATTACAAGAAACATGTACAAGAATCTAAAATGGAAGTCAGATGGGTCTTTTTCATAGAAATTGCATCTCACATCTTTAAACTTGAGTTTATACTTAGAGTAGGTTTGGTTTAGAAGAAAATAAAATTTTTGAAAAATATTTTCTTAAAAAAATATATTTTTAAAAAATAAATTAATTTTTTATTATTCATTGCATAAAGAAAAAATTATTTTTTGATATTTGGTATGCAAAGAAAATTTTATTTCTTTTGATAAATTTTTTAAATATATTCAATTTCACGAAAATAATTTTGTAATAAACATATACTAAAAAAAACATATTTTTATATTTACTTACATTAAACCTAAAGATAAATATTTACATTTTCATCAGTAAAAAAAGTTACATCCTAAAAAAATAACTTTAAAAAATATTTTTTAAAAAAATTACAGCATATTTTTATTAATATAATTTTATGATCAAAATTATTAATTTTGACTATTAGAAAAAAGTGACACTCATATCTTAACACTTATACAATTTTATAAAAAAATAAAGATTTCAAATTCAAAATAAAAAATTATGAAAAATTGCATGGCTTTTTTCATATTGTACCCAAATAACACTATTTCTAAACAATTTAATAATTTTGAGTAACATAACACCATGAATTATCAAGAAAAATTTACGCATGCCGTGGATCGTTTTATCAAAAATAATATATTTTTATAATATTATTATTCCTAATGTAAAGATCAGGCAAACATATAAAATTAATACTTATTAAAGGTAATAAAAAGGAACTAAGAAAAAAAATAGTACCAAGTTGCAGTCTGCCTTGAATGCAGACAAAGGAAAAAGGTGAACATGGGTGGCTTTGCGCATGAGACACAAAAGCAACCTTTGGAAAAATGGATTCCATTTCTTAAATTGGAAAGTTGCTTTCTGAAAAATTAACATAATTTTCTGATTGACTGATTTTAATTTCTGATTGACCAACTGTTTTGAATGTTCAAATATAGAAAAATTGGAAAACAAATTCCAAAATTCTATTTTCCTCCCAAAAAAACAGACCCTTAATTTAACTGATTTAGAATATAAGAGGGGTTAAATTCCGGAATAGGCTACGGCTGGCTCAGGACAGAGAAATGGAAGACTTTTGCATTGACTCCAAAAGTATGTAATAACTTTTTTCTTTTGCTCAGACCACATTATGCAATCTAACCATGGCCGTGAAGCAAATCCATCTTCGAGCACCAACTCTCTTTGCCAATGGTTCAGTGACAACCATCTTTTTCATCTTAACAATAATAATCACCTCCTCATGGCCAGCTTCTCCGCTATCCTTTAATTACACAGTGTTCAATGATTCCATTGTTCACCTGGAAGGAAATGCTTCCATCCAATCAAACTCCGTGCAAATCACAACAACTAATGCATGTGAATCAATGCGTTCCAGCGTCGGTTGGGTTACAAATTCAAACCAGATGCACCTTTGGGACAAGAGCTCAAGGAAGCTCACAGACTTCACTACAGAGTTCACTTTTCAGATTTCTGCTACACGTAATCATGTTAAAAATATAGACTGCGGGGGTGGCATGACATTCTTCCTTGCAGACCCAAATCTCGAATTTAACGCAAGTCTAACAGCGGGAGCTGGCCTTGGCATTGCCCCTGTCCCCGATCCAAACCAGAAATTGAACTTAAGCAAGTATCCATTTGTAGCAGTGGAGTTTGACACCTTCCGTAATCCACCGTTTGATCCACTTTATCCAGACTCCAGGGGCAATGAACATGTAGGTATTGACATCAACTCTGTCAATTCTAGCAAAACCGAGGAATGGAAAATGAAAATCTTTGATAAAAACAAGAATTATTATGCCAGAATTGATTACAATTCTAGTACACAAAATCTTACTGTTAATTTCAGTGGACCCATGACTCTAGAAGGTCCACAGTACCTATGGTATGCAGTAGATTTAAGAGATCTTTTACCAGAGTCGGTTATTGTTGGCTTCTCTGCATCAACAGGAGCCAGTATTGAGATGCATAATCTAAAATCGTGGTCACTGTGTTCAACGTTACAAATTGACGGCAGTGCACCGTGTCCCACACCCAAATTTGCAGCTTCACCACAGCCTCCACCTAAAAAAAGAAGCAAGCGAGGGTTGTGGTTGGGGCTAGGAATTGGATTGTGTTTTGTCTTCTGCTTCATAGGATGCATCTGGTTTCTACGATGGAAGAAGGTGGTAAGCCAAGAGGAGGAGTTTGTTGCTGATCCGAACTTAGATGAGGAACAAGAGGAGGAGTTTATTTTTGATCCGAACTTAGTTGAAGAATTTGAAAAGGACATCGGCCCAAAGAGGTTTTCCTACAATGAATTGGTGAGTGCAACAAATAACTTTGCAGATGCAGAGAGGCTTGGACAAGGAGGGTTTGGTGGTGTCTATAAAGTTTTTCTGAAAGACGTGAACTCCCCTGTTGCGATCAAGAGAGTATCAAGAGGGCCTAAACAAGGGCCAAAAGAACATGTTGTGAAACAATATGCAAGTGAAGTAAAGGTTATTAGCCGACTAAGGCATAAGAATTTAGTGAAACTCATTGGTTGGTGCCATGAGAGGAGTGATCTCCTACTCATATATGAGTTCATGCCAAATCGCAGTCTTGATTTCCATCTCTTTGAAGAGCACAACTTCTTGACATGGCAGGTGAGGTACAATATTGCCCAGGGCTTAGCTTCAGCTTTACTTTACTTGCAGACAGAATGGGAGCAATGTGTGTTACATAGAGACATTAAATCAAGCAACGTTATGTTAGATTCAAAGTTTGATGCTAAACTTGGAGATTTTGGGTTAGCTAGGCTAGTTGATCATGAAAAAGGGTCACAAATCACTGATGCAGCTGGGACAATGGGCTATATGGCCCCAGAGTACCGAGATACAGGCAAAGCTAGCAAGGAATCTGACATATTCAGCTTTGGAGTTGTGGCATTAGAGATAGCCTGTGGAAGAAAACCCATTGACCTTGTAGCAAAGGAAGGCCAGGTAAGAATGGTGGAATGGGTTTGGAAGCTTTATGGTAAGGGGAAGATCCTTGAAGCAGCAGACCCTAAACTATGCGGAGAATTTGACATTCAGCAAATGGAACATCTGATGGTGGTGGGCCTTTGGTGTGCTCATCCGGATTACATGCAAAGGCCGTCAATAATGCAAGCACTTAATGTGCTTAACTCTAAAGGTCCTTTGCCAAAGCTCCCAAAGAAGATGCCTGAGCCAACCTATCTCCATCCTCCAAGCACTGAGGACACTGGTGCTAATGCATTTGAGATTGAGAACAATGGAACTCAATATTCAAAAAATAGTGGCTGTACTAGCTCATCCCATTTCACCTCATCCTCAGCAGGTTCTGCTTCTGCTGCACATCAGCACACACATTAGTTCTCTATTTAGCAACATTGCATATGTTGTTGTCTTTTTAAGAGGAGTGTGTGATGTGAAGTTTGAATTTTGTAGCAAGTTAACCAGTATTCAAGTTTTATGGACCACCATCATGTCTATTTGATTAGCAAACAATCTTGGTGAACTCCATGAATTTTTGAAATTCAAGAATCATAACAGCAACTTTGTTTGTCTTTAAATTTTCTCAGAAGGTTATTTTGATAACGAAAATTGATTTCTCAAATTTAAATGAGCTAACCAAGAGATCTATGGAAGAAAAGAGACTTATTTAAATAGAATCAAAGAAAACTGGTTTAATTGACTTGCAAAACCTGAGTGTTAGACAAGCAGGAACAAAAAAAAGAGGAAACAGACGCCCATTGCCATTGTCAAGTATCAGTCATTTGCCATATGTCCCGAACAGGAAAGGATTAATTAAAACAAGCAGGGCAGGAGAAAAAAATTAAAAGGAATATTTATGGTTAATATAATTATAAACCTATATGTGTTGACTAGTTCCACATTGACTATACTGATGTAACCAAACGAAAATATCCAAGCACCTGATACAAGACTAAGTGAAAGAGATTGAGCAGCATCTATTAGAACGTTTGATGATTGTAGGTCATTAGAGTGCTCAGCCATAGACATACGAAGTTGATATGCAAATTTTTTTTGTGAAGCAATCTTTCCTACTTGAAATGAAAATTCCATGTTTGTTTACTCTCGCCATTTTTTATTTTCAGGTCATCAAGTGGAATTTTTTTCTTTAATTATCAGATACAAATATCACATAATCATTATGTCAAACAGCTACAGGGCACGCAATGCCAAATCAGGCAGTTTAGACCATAAGCCTTTGCACCAAACTAAGAATCTGATGTTTAAAGAAGCTGTATCAGCAGAATGTGCTTCTTTTTCCTTTCCAACTATGCATGGATTAATTATTTTCTCTTATCTATTTGCTTGGGATTCAATCTATGTAGGAAAACAATATGAAAGACCCAAAAAAAAAAGGGGGGAAAAATGGACTTTTACCTGATAATCAAGCTGGGTCCAAACAA
The DNA here is from genome assembly GCA_020226215.1 of Sindora glabra. NCBI lineage: Eukaryota > Viridiplantae > Streptophyta > Magnoliopsida > Fabales > Fabaceae > Sindora > Sindora glabra. Next base: position 17,940,434 of record CM035225.1, on the reverse strand, counting down.
AATTGTCTTGCTCAAAAACTTGAAGCCACAAAAATGAGACCTAACAAATACAGAAATCATCAGGACAGTAAATATTAGGAGACCTCGAAGGTATCTGAACAGAAGCTATCTATTACATGTGAGGTATCTCGTAGACTCGATTCATGGATGTTTATCTAGTTCAATCGATAATTGAGGCTCTAAATAAAAAAGGGAAAAATTCAAAATAGCTCCTTCAACTTCGATATGTTTACATTTTGACTCTTTCTATTTTAAAAATTTAAAAATTACTTTCTTAAACTTAACAACATTTTTAATTAACATTCATTATCCATTTAATTAATTATTTTATTAAATTATTTGATTTTTTGTGAAATTGTTAACAATAATCACAATAATATTATTATATATTAATTTATTTTATCATTTTTTACGTATAATTTTAAATTCATTTTTATTATTTAATTAAAATTCTATATATTTAATTTGATTCATGTTAATTATACAACATAGAAATTACTTAAAAAATATAAAGATAAATTGATATATTATAATATTGAAATTTTTATTTAAAAATATCATAAAAAATTATATAATTTAATAAAATAATAAAGTAAATTGATGATAAGTGTTCATTCTAAATTTTATATAATTTAATAGGGTAATTTTTGTATTGAACTTTTAAGTGAGACTCAATTTTTTACACATTTTTATGAAGTAATGGGTTTGTTCATACTATAGAATTTGCAAGACAACAATTGATTTAAAAAGGAATGAATGGAAAATGCAGCATGTTGCATCAATGGAGAATTCAAAAAATATTTTACTATTATTGGATCTAATCCAAACTTTATTTGAATTTTTGACTCAAAACAAAAAATCAAAGTTGGGTTGAATTAAAAAATGGATAGAGCCTAATGACTCCAATTATAAGGAAACAAAAGTAATGGGCGTTCGTTTTTTAATTGGAATGATTACCTAGTTTAATTTTAAGTTAAAAATAAATTAGTGCTAAATGTAGAAAAAACTTTCAAGTTTTCAAAATTGAAGGACATTAAATATAACCACCTCAAAGTTGAAAAGAATATTTTATATTTTTCAATAAAAAATTAGGAAAAATATGAACATTAGTGGTCTTTTTCTTAAAAAATATAAAATATCACGTTCAATTTTAGATAATTGCCATTGGAGTCCTCTTCAATTTTAAAAATTTATAAATCATACCATTAAGCAATACAAATTTTAGATTTATCACCTATTGTCAATTTAATTTATTATTTTATCAAATTATATAATTTATTTTTATAAACTTTTTAAACAAAAATTATAATATTATAGTATATTATTTTATCTCATCATTTTTAAATAATTTTCATGTTCTATAATTAATATAAATTAAATTAGATATATAAAATTTCAATTAAATACTTAAAAGTGAGTTGCAAAATAATATGCAAAAAATGAAAAAATAAATTAATATACTGTAATATTGTAATTATTGTTGAAAAAGTTCATAAAAAATTATATAATTTAATAAAATAGTTAATCAAGCTAATGAGTGTTAATTTTATATTTTATATAGTCTAAATAAGTGATTTTCCAACTTCCAAACTAGAAAATGGCACAATCCAACTATTCTAAAGTTGAATAGAGTACATCACATTTTTTTAAATAAAGGCATAAAATGGAAGTAAGCACGTAACCTAATCTAGTCTATTTGTAAATAGATTAATCTTGAACCAAACTTTTGATCTATTTAAAATAGTTATACAAAATTTTAATTGAGTACTTAAAAATGAGTTACAAAATAATATACAAAAAATTAAAAATAATTTAATATATTATAATACTGTAATTATTGCTCAAATAGTTTGTAAAAAAATCATATAATTTAATAAAATAGTTAGTTAAGTTAACGATGAGTGTTAAATTTACATTTTATGCAGTTTAAAAAGGTGATTTCCAACTTCTAAAATTAAAAGGTGGTATAATCCAACCACCTTAAAATTGAATAGAATATATTCAAAGGTGGAGTTATATATATATTTCAACATGAATGTGTGCCTTTACTAACTTTTTTAAAAGTCTACATGTCATTTAAAATACTTGCACTAATTTTTAAATTCTAGCCCCACTAAAATTTTTAGAACACATATGTCCCTACTAACCCTCGAGTCCTGTCTTTTTTACTACCACTGAGTGTATTACATTTTCTTTTAAAGGAATAAGATTGAAGTAAGACCTCAGCCTAATCTAATATATTTATAAATAGATTAATCTTAAACTAAGCTTTTGATCTATTTTACAAAATCAATTAAGTTGGCTATTTGATTGTTTACATATATATATATATATATATATATATATATATATATATATATATATATATATATGTATGTATGTATGTATGTATGTATGTATATATCTATGTATATATATGCATGTATATATATGATATTCAAAAGCAAATATTATACACATTTAAAAAGTGTATGAGAAACTCTAAACACTTATTTATTCTCTTATTTTAACCTATATTATAATTGTATATTGCAATTATTCAAAGAGGAAAATACATTTTACCCATAAGTGGTATGATCTTATTTGCAAAATACCTACTTGTGGTTTAAAGTGAAAAAAAATATCACTTGTGATTTATGTTATTAATTAGGATTTATCAAGAGTTTAAGATGTATATATCATTTGAGATTGGTAGAATTATAACAAAAGGGAATATTATGAATGTTAGTCGGTCAAGGTCATTGTTATATAAAGACAATAAGGCTATCAAGAAGACTAAAAGCCTCTTGCAGCTTATTAGTGTAAAGAGGAAGTTTGATATTGATTTAAAATAAAAAAAAGCAAGCTTAATCTGATGAAGGTTTTGGAGTTATAAATACAAATTTAGAAAAAGTGAGCAAGTCTTGATCCTTATCTTATGATCTAGATGATAAACCGATATTAAAAAAATGAGAGACTATAAGCTTATAATTGATTTGAAAGGAAAGAAGATTGTCAAACAATCATAATAAGCCTTTTAAGAGAAAAGATTAAAAGGAATGCACAATCTAGAGCCATTCTTAAAGGAACACCATTTATAAAAGAGGTTGAATAAACTTGAGTTTGGTTTTAGTTCCTTTTCTAACCCAAAGAACAAGAAAGCAAGAATGGATGACAATAAGCCTACCTACATAAGGATTCTTTAAGAGAAGAAGAACCATCCATCTTTGTTCAACATCTCTATTTGGTTGATCACAATCAAGCATGTTTTAAGGGGGAGCAATTTAGAGATATTGATAATGAATTTTACTTTAATTAATGTTCCTTTCTTGCAAGTGCACCCATAGCCAGCTTTAATGATGATTCAAATGGTATATAGTAAAAGGATCATATTAATGATGCCACATTAAACCTAGCTACTTAGATTATAAATGTGCAACTTATTGTCTAAGAAACTAGTCCAAATGGACTTGCTTTTATTATGCAAAATAAGGTTGAGTAAGATTTGAATCAATTGATAGATGTTACATTTCCTTTGCTTTTCCTCGAAAAGAGTAAGAAACCTTTACCTTTATTTCCACCAAAGTAAGAAACCTTTACTTTTATTACCACCACTCGAGCAATTCCCTACCTTTTTTGACCTTACACTTTTAACCACAAATCCAACTTAGTATTAAAACTCTTTATGAAGAAGTCCAAGAGGTAAGCCTCATTATACCTTTATCATTTCCTACATCTTTACCCTTTACACTACCTATAATGATCAATCTAAATGATTTGTTAGCTCAAATAACAATCCACCTTTTGTACCTATAAACCTAACTAAACCTACCCTTATTGTACCTCTTAATATTGTTCTTGCCATAATTAGCCACCCTATTGTCAATCCTTGGCTAATATCTATCCTTTTAGTAACACATTAAGCCATATTGATGTGGGCATTCAAGTAAATGTTAAAGCTATTGGTGTGCATGAGCAAGCTAGTGAAATTTCTATGAATGAAAAAAATGAATGATCATGATGCCAAACTTAGTATTATAGAGCTTTAATAGAAGATTACAATAATTGAATTGCAAAATTTTAAGGTCATAGTTCAAAAGTTACCAAGGGAAGCATATGCTAAGATTCAAGTAGCTATGAGCACCTTGGGAAGGAATATAAGAAATTTGTTATGATTATTGCCATACAGTGATGTTCTAAGTGGCCTTAGGATGTTACTACATGTAGATGTTGATGTTTAGGCTATTTTTAATATGTTTTAAGTTGTTCTTCATGATGTGTTTTAGGACTTTTCTTATTTAGACAACACTTATGTGTCATATGATCATTGTGTACACTACATAATCATATTTAGTATGCATTTCTTGGAAAAAGATTTAATATTTTAGTAGTTTATACCTTTTGAGGACTTATGGTTTAATTAATAAGATGATCATTTGGTCTTAAATGCTATTAATAAGTTCCTTTAATTATACTATATATGCTTATTGTTTTGTGCTACGAATTAGTCTATAATGCATGTTATTAATGATGCATTAACTTAGAAGGAGTGTATTTATGGTGTCTAATCTCTAACCCCCACTTTTAGTATTTTTACATTTTACCTTCCTTATGAATTTATACCCTATGTTTAACAACACAAAACCCTTTTCCTTACTTAATATGCTCTAATAAATTGAATCAGATTAAGGGTAATTCACTAATATGATACTTAGTCATCATATTTTCTTATGATGAAAAAGGAGAAAATAAGGAAATAGTTGTAAAGAGCTATTAGATCCTACATCTGCTAAAAATAAGTAAGATTGAATAAAAGAGCAAGATACATTGTTAAGTCATGAATATATCATATTATGCTCTAACACTCTAATATAAGTTTTGGTAATTATTTACACTTTTTGCTCTGATACTTGCTAGTTTCTTTTTTACTTGTTTTTCATAAAATTATCCTTACATAAGTATCATCATTAAATGGAAGAGATTGTGAAATATAGGACCCCCAAACATGTTCAATTGGCTAGTTAATTGATTTTGATAATATTAGTGTTAATCGGATAAAATATAATTATTACAAAGATGAAATGTTAATGCTCATATAGTTATTGGGGGTAAATACTTTGCTACCTTATTAGTAAAATATATCTAGTTGGTCTTTTCCAACTATTTTTTGCATGTTTTAATTCTTCAAAAGGAATTGATTTTATGTATGGTATACTGTTATTTTGCGTGAAAAACTTGTGTTTTGAATCATTAAAAGTAAAAAAAAAATTAAATCTATCCAAGTTGCTCTTTATTTTTGCATACTATAGTTTTGCATTATGTAGAATTTTGATTTCTTTGAACGTTGTTCTTTACTTTTGCCATGTCATGCTAACTCAGTTGAGAAGTTTCTAATTGTGAAATATTTTGAACAAGCAAACTAAAGATTACATCAAAAAATGATATATCATTTCAAAAATTTGGATTTTTTGGAAAAAGTGAATTCATTATATTTTCATAATACAAAATGAAAGTCACTTTTCAAGCTAGCAAAGGAAAAGGCAAGCTTAACAAATTCACAGTTATTAACATGACAATGACATTCTAGAATAAGTAAGTAACAAAGAAGACTTGAATGAAAAGGAATCAGTCTTTTAGATAAAGTTGTTCTCTTGAGCTACATAAGTTTTTATTGCTTATTTTCATCGAATCACTATAAATAAAAGACCACACTTCATTGGCAAGATACACAAGCATTTCCCATTTTCTCTAAAATGGTTTTCTTTCTCTAGATTTCTTATTCTTTCTTAAGTTTTATTTTTTAACTTAAATTTACAAATCTATATTATTATAGTGTAATAACCTTATAATCTATCTTAAGACAAAATCTTACTTACAAAGATTTACTAGCTTGAGTGGAGTGTGTGCGAAATATTTATAGACACTTTGTAGTTAAGTTGTAAGAAGAAAATCCTTAAGTGCTTGAGGTGGGATTACTTGAATCTTTAAAAAAAGTGGAAAAAGTGTAAAAGTGTATAACCCTTAAGGTTGGACTTTAGCCTTGGGAGAATGGAATAGATCCAAAGGAATGTGTTTTTCCTTTAAACCGTTAAGCCACTAGACATTGTTCTTTCTTCCTTACTTTATGCACATCATTGCTTATCTTTACAAATTCTTTACTTGATCTTTCATACTTACTAATTAGTTGTTCTTTAGGGAGTTTCAAAAAAGCAAGTTGAACTTAAAGTTTAAATTTATAATTTTTGAGACACTAATTCACCTACTCTTGGTGTATTTTTGTTATATTAAAATAAATGAGGCAACTTATAGTTTATTAATGGCTTATAACTTATTGACTTGATTAGTAAATTATAAATTAGTCTGTGAATTATTTAGCATATTAACTTATTTTAAAAAAATAAGATGTGATTTTATAAGTTTCATAAGACAGCTTTTCAATTTTTTCCCAAACCCATCTTCTTTTAATTGAATGATAACCTATATCATAATTATGTAAATAAATATTTCAATTATACATATAAATTTAATGTAATAAAAATAAGCAAGTAAGTTAATAATAAATAAGTGATGTCATGAAATATAATAATTAAATTTGAAATAATGATAGGTTTTTTGTTTACTATATTTAAAAATAATTTTTTAATTTAAAAAATAAAATATATATTTGAATATATTTTTATTTTTATTTTTAAAAATTAATCTTAAAAGTTGCTTAAATACTATTTTTTTTTGTTTTCAAAAACTAATTTCAATTTCAAGGAAAACAAAGAATAAAGAATGATTGATGAAGTAAATAAGAAGAAGTTTCCTTTAATTATAAAACTATCATCAAGAACAATAAACCAAATTAAGAAAATATCTAAAACTTGCTCTTATTTTTTGTTTTTAAAATAAGAATTTCAAAAACAATTTTTAAAAATAAAATGTTGGAAACATATTACCAAATAAGTTTTTTTGGTGTCTTTGTTTTTAAAAACTGGAAACAAAATTTTAAAAATAGCATGCAAATAGACCCAAAAGTTCTTTCTTGGTTCACAATCTCTTTTTAAAGATTGTAACTTCAAATATATAATTTAAAAATAAAAAAATATGTAGACGAATTTTAGACATTTTCTTTTTATTTGTTCTTTTATATCATTTTTAAAATTAAATTAAATATTTTCTTATTTATAATATCCCCACTTTCTATTCTTTGTTTTGTTTGAATCTGAAAACCTTTTTTGAAAATAAAAAAAATTGAGAATAATTTGTAAACAAATAAAAATATATTCAAATACATCTTGTATTCCTATTTTAAATATCTTAATTATATTAGTATAATTTCATCTCAAAATAAATATGAATTAATTTAATTCATATATTTATTTATATTAATATTAATATGTCATTATATAGTATTTTATAATTTTCAATCAAGTCAACGGTTAATTTTATTAAATACATTTAATACAATTAACTAATATATTAACTACTTGTACTAAATAAAGTCAAAAACTAATTTTTAGATGTGTTTGACATTTTAACTTATGAAAAGAAAAAAGCTCTATTTTGATAAGATCCATAAAACAACTTAGAACTTATCAAAGTTTTCTTTCAGACAGACACACACGTCCCAGCTAACTTGTGAAGTACTTTCTTCAAGCATAGCGTTTATATGTGCTCTTAATCTCTCGTCAATTTTTATTATATTTTTTATCATATTTTCATTATTTTATAGATATTATAGTTTTTTATTATGAAAAAAGTTATAATTTATTAGAAAAAAATACAAAATATATGAAACTTTTTAATAAAACATCCAAATCCAATGCATTTTTTTTACAACGGTACCAAAATAATTAAAACCAATGGAATAGCTATGATATTTAAAAAAAAAAAGAGTCAAAGCAGTCACGTTATTGGTTTAACTGTGGTTTCAACCGGCATTAATGTTATTAACAATAGTTACGCAATATCCGAGGAAATATCGCTGGATCTCGATTGATGGCGGTTAAACGTAAGTGTTGGAATTGGAGGGTCGTAAATTATGTCGATTATTGTTAGAATTTTTATGTGTATTACTATTAATCGTAAATATTTTATTTTTTTAAATAAAATTAGGTGAATAATGATCTAAAAAAACTTTATCTTTTAAAACTCAATTATTAAAGTGATTTATTACTTAATTTTACAGATACTTAATTTTATATTAATATATTTGATAATTAAAGTATAGATTTATACTTTTTCTAACCCATAAAGGGAGGGTTTGATAGAATTTTATTTATATTAGTTACGACCCCTTTTCACTCAAAGCCTAATTTATTCATTAGCTTGTTTTATTGAGAACCATACACTCTAGCAGAAGGAGAATAAGATCTGTGTTTATGATATTTATCTAAATACTACTTTAGAGAATCAAATCTATGATTAAAATATGTTTTCATATTAATTTTATTTTTATGATATCTTAAATTCTATACAAGTTTTAATTTAAATTCTTATATATGATATCAGAGCCACTTTGTATAAATTTAGAATCTAATTGTATGTCATTATGTATGAAAAATACCTAACAATAATTACTATTTATTTTTAATTTTTAATTATTCATAAATAGTAAATTGGTCGTGATGAAGGCTTTTGATTCATAATTTTTTTTATAAAGGACAAGCAATTTTTGTAAGAAATTTTTAGGATTCACAAAATAATTTAATATTCATACAACTATAAATCCATAAAGAGGAGTACAATAATTGTATAAATAAAATAAAGAGTTTTTGAATTATCTGACCCTCCTGCTGCATCTATGATGTCTGATTTTAGAATTGATTGGATCACTGTCCACTCTTCCTCAGGTGAGTCTCGAAGAGAATATTTAGAATTATAAACTGCAATTTGATGGGAGATTGCAGCTCACCTTATAAGGAGGTGAGTAAGGATCCTAACCCTAACCTAATTAGATTGGCTCATCATAATTAATCTAGAATAGGGTATATGCACACATCTTCGAGTTTTAATATAATACAAAGTCTAGGCATTATTATTATATTAATGATATTGAATTAATATTAATTCAATTATATATTAAAATATGTTTAGTCCATAAAATTATTTTACAATCTCCCACTTAGACAAACATATTTTAATGTATAATTTGAATTAAAATATGTGGCCACTATTAAACAATGTCATTAATACAATTCATACCATTACAACTATAGGTCAAATATGAGATTTCATTAAATGCATACCTAATCATCCGATTGGATTTAAAAGATTTACATATATGAAATACCCATTCCAAAAGATCAAACAATATAAAATGTGTGTATAATCGAAATATACTAAACGATCCATGCATCCGCCCAAGATGCCTTATAATAGTTTGAGACATGGTCTTAATGTCTCCTTATACTATCATAATTCAAATAAGTGTACTTCATAACATAATAAAATGGCAATAAAATCTTGAGATTAACATAATTTCAGTTTCAAAATACATAAATACTCCCACTAACTTAAAACATTAAAAGATTCAATAAGGTCCATATCCAATACATATCTTTTAAATATTCCTGAAGCAAAGCCTTTGGTTAATAGTTCTGCAAGCATACAATCTGTCGAAATATGCTCAATATGAGTAAGATGCTCACATGTCTTCTCTCTCACAAATTGAAATTTCACATCAAAGTACTTTGTATGGGTAGAGCTTTTATTGTTTTGAGAGAAACTAATAGCAGCAGTATTGTCGCAATAAATAGTTAAGGGTTTTGAGATGCTTTCAACTAAGCAAAATTCAGAGATAAAATTTCTTAACCATATAGCCTTTTGAGTGGCTTCATAATAAGCGACATACTCTACTTCCATAGTGGAGGTTGCTGTTAAAGATTGTTTGACACTTTTCCACAATATAGCTCCTCCTGCAAGCATAAAGATATATCCAGATGTTGACTTCTTATCATCTAGACAACCAGTAAAGTCAGAGTCTGAGTAGCCTATACAAATTAGATCACTAGATCTTCTATAAGTTAACATATAATTCTTTGTACCTTGTAGGTACCTCATGACTTTCTTGGCTGCTATCTAGTGTCTTTGACCAGCATTGCTTAGGTACCTCCCAAGCACACTGATTACAAAAGCAATATCTGGGCGTGTACACACCTAGGCATACATTAGGCTACCAATAGTGGAAGCATATGGGACCATACTTATTTTAGATTTCTTATCATTATTTTGAGGATATTGAGCTTTGAAAAATACTTCACCCTTTTGAATGGGTGTAGCACTATGCGAACATGAAGCCATGTTAAATCTCTTAAGCACTTTGTCTATATATGCCTTTTGAGACAAACCAAGCAAACCCCAGGATCTGTCATGATGGATCTCTACGCCAAGCACAAAAAATGCATTTCCAAGATCCTTCATATCAAAATTCTATGGTAGTGCTAATTTTATCTCATTCAAAAGATTTATATCATTACTTGCAAGGAGAATGTCGTCAACATACAACACAAGGATCATAAAATTGCCTGCACTCATCATGTAATAGATGCACTGATCCACTGTATTCTCCTTAAATCCAAAAGAGGACACAATCTCATGAAATTTGAGATACCATTGCTTGGATGCTTATTTCAGGCTATATATCGACTTATTCAACTTACACACTAAGTGCTCTTTTCCACTCTCTTGGAAACCATCTGGTTGTTTCATATAAACTGTGTCCGACAGCTCACCATTAAAGAAGGCAGTTTTCACATCCATTTGATGTAGCTCGAGATTAAGATAAGCTACCAGAGCCATGATAACTCAAAATGAGTCTTTAGTCGAGATTGGTAAGAAGGTCGCCTTATAATCAATTCCTTCCTTCTGCGTATAACCTTTAGCTACTAATCTGGTCTTGTATCTTTCAATTTCACCTTTAGCAGTCCATTTGGCTTTGAAAATCCACTTGCACCTAACTAGTTTACATCCTTCAGGTAGTTCCACTAAATCTTGTACATTATTCTTGTACATTATATTTATTTCATCCTCCATGGCATGAATCCATTATAAGGAATTAGAACTCGAAATAGCTTCCGAGAAGCTAATAGGATCAGAATCGTCATTTACATTAAACTTATGTTCTTGCAAATAAATGGCATAATCATTTGAAATTGCCTGATGACGAGTTCTTTGTGATCTTCTAAGGGGAACTTCCTCAATTTCTTCATTTGGTTCATTCACCAGTTGGATCAGTTCAATTATAGGTTGGACTAGATCAATTTGTGGTTCTATGTAAGATGGTTCTTTAGAGGGCACTATCAAAGGAACAATACTATGTTTATCAGGTGTTTGGAAGACATTGCTTTGTTCTTTTCATAGGAAGATCTAAAGTGATTTTCTCCTACTGTCTAACTCATCCTCGAAGTAAACAGTATGATCGGATTCAACAACTCTTAATGAATGAGATGGGCAATAAAACCTACTTCCTCTTGAACCAATGTAATAGCCAATGAAATACCTACTAATAGTTCTTGCTTCAAGCTTCTTAGTATGTAGGTTATAAGGTCTAACTTCAGCTTTGCATCCCTAAACATGAAAATGTTTCAGGCTAGGTTTCTTACCATACATTAGTTCATAAGTGGTATTTGTTACAGATTTGCTTGGAACTTGATTCAACACATACGCAGCTATTCCCAAAGTATCGCCCTATAAAAATTCTGGTCAAGTGGAATGAGTCATTATACATCGTACCATCTCCATGAGTGTTCCCTTCCTCTGCTCTATAATTCCATTCTGCTCCGGTGTGCCAGGCATATTGTAATTAGCTTTTCTTTCACACTCTTGCAAATATTTTGCAAAAGGACTAAGGTTTCTTCTAGTTTCATCATATCTGCTATAAAATTCACCACCTCTATCTGAGTGTACACATTTAATTTACTTTCCCAATTTTAGTTCAATTGTAGCCTCGAACCTTTTGAAGGCTTCTAATGCTTTAGACTTTTCAGAAAGAAGTTCCACCTATCCAAATCTTGAATAATCATCAGTGAAGGTGATAAAATACTTGAAGCCTCCTAATGCACTGAGTGAGATGGGCCTACACTCATCAGTATGGATTAACTCTAGAATACTTTCTTTCTTGGTCCTCTTCCCTTTTCTAGCTCTAGCTATTAGTTTTCTTTTGATGTAGTCTACACAAATGTTGAAATATGAGAAGTCAAGATTTGGTAAAACTTTTTCTTTTATCAATCGTTCCATTCTTTCTTTGGAGATGTGGCTTAATCTTCTCTGCCAAAGCATTAAAGAAGCTTCATTTATCCTTGGTCTTTTATTTCCAACAACTGAGTTGATGGAATTTTTAAAAGCATTATCCAAATCAATTTTATATAGGCCACTATTCAAAGTACCAGTTCTAACAACCCAAGAGTCATAATATAACTTAAAATTATTATTTCCAAATAAACATAGATATCCGTCTTGGTCTAAACAAGTAACAGAAATTAAATTCCTTCTCATGGAAGGTACAAAAATAACGTTTTTCAATTCTAAAATATGACCAGTAGACAGATGTAAAGAAACAACTTCTATGTGTTGAACTTGTATTTTATCTCCATTTCTTAATCTCAAAGTTGTTTCACCCTTACTTAGCCTCCTCAGATTTCTCAATGCCTGCAAGCAATTAATGACATAGATAGTGGCACCAGTATCCAGCCACTAAGTGCTAGAAAGAACTTCAACAATATTAAATTCAAAACAAATTAGAGCCAAAGTGTTACCTTTCTTCTTCTTTTCAAGCCACTTCTTAAATTTGAAGCAGTTTACCCTTTTGTGCTCATACTTCTTGCATAATTTTCAATTTCCTTTGAACATGGCTTTCTTAGGCTTATGTCGCTACTCCCTCAAATCATTCTTCTTCCTTTCATGATTAAATTTCTCCTTATTATCCTTCTGAAAGGGCCTATTTGCTTATCCAGAACTTGAACCACGAGGAACAAAATTTGCTACTTGCATCTTTATTTTCTTCATATCCTTTTCTGCTTGACTTACTATGGAAATCATCTCATTGATAGTCCATTCTCCTTTCTGAGTATTGTAAGATATTTTCAGCACATCAAATTAAGGAGGAAGTGACTCTAAGGCTCGTCAAATCAGGTAACTATCTCCTAGATTAACATTCATGCTCTTCAATTAGTTGTAATAATGCACTAATTTCATTATATGCTCCTGAACATCACTCACTCCATCATACACAGTCTTCTCCAATAAGGATAGAAAATGTCCTTTTTCAGCTTTATCAAACTTAACATACTTTTCAGCCACTGAATCCAAGAATGCTTTCGCCTTCTGATTATCAGGAATACTCTGCCTAATAGTTTTATCCATAATATGCCTTATCACCATTAGACAAACTCTATTAGAATAAGTCCATTTTTCATGTTAGGCTCTTTGAGTAGGAGTTGACTCCTCATTGATCTCCAGTTCCTCTTCATGTAAAGCTAGATCAATATTAGAGACTGCCAGATACAGTCTCAAGGATTCCACCCAGTCCTCATGATTGGTCCCATTTAAAGTTTTCACAGAAGTTAGTTGTATAGGAACAAAAATTGAGAAAAATTATTAAAATTTATGAAATTAATTATAAATTAACAACATTGCATGTTTGAACAATAATCATGCTTAAATTTTCCTCTCAATTATGCAGCTATTTACAGTATAATGCTATAATACTTAGTACCGACAGGATATAAGTATTATAACATAATACAAGAATTACATGCTAAATTCCTAAAACCTAACACCGATAAGGTATTTAAAATTTTAAAAAATTAACATATATTTCTAACACTCATTATCACCTACAAACTACATTAATAGAATTATGCCGATAGGGTATAATTTTCATTAGTATAGTATTCTCCTAATTTTAATTATTCAAAAATTTAATTACCATAATAGTAATTTAATCAACACAATATATATATCAAATAAAACATTACAAGTATTTTATGCAATTAACCCACGATTGGTGAATTACATTATTGAAAATATTTAAATTTTAAAAAATGTTTGATTTCATGAATCAAATACTCCCTTGATGGAACAAGTATTTTCAATAGAATGGCCATTTCTTTCCAATAGTGCATACAAAACAAACTTTTTAAACACTCCTTCTCCCATTCTCATTCTGTTTCATTCAACCAAATGCACTATAATAGCATATTGGATGAATTACTTGTAGTATTAGTGTACGATTTGCTTGGATTATGCTTTGGCTTGATATACATATAAGTTTTGGCATAAGTCATTATAAAGTTCCCTTTATTGTTTGGAAGATAATTTTTGTAAAAAAAAAATATTTCTATACCAATGAAGGAATATCATATATTTCTTATCTTATGATAAAAAAAAAATTGGTCCCTAAAACTATAATAGTTGAAAAAAATTTCTATAGAAAAAGAAAAAGTTAATTTCTGCCGAATTCATTATATTCAATATTAAATGTATCGATTATTCTTCATTATTTTATAATTATGGAAGATGTTTTCCATTGAAACAAATGGAGCTTAAATGTCATGGCATGAATGTTTTGAATAGTGCAAAGATCAGAAACCTGCATAATTGTGCACTGTGTCTATATTCAGAGAGTGATGTTTATGCTCTTGTTGTGTAAAATTCTCGAGATTTCTGTTGTTCTAGAAGCTCCGTAATTGTACAATTTTGTTATGCAATATTTGCATTTCTTCCAATTTGCAGGTGTTGCAATGTTGCCGTAGTTGCTATCGCAAATCACAGGCACAATTTAAAACCATAATTGGGTGTTGTGTTTTAAGTCTTTTTATTTCATTCATGTTATCATTGAATGTTAAGCCTTTTATTGACGGGATATTTGTTGAAAATTTGCTTCATGGCAATACAAATATGATAAGTTATAGTTCTTTGGTTTTTGTTTAGTTGCTGACCAGAAGCTTTTTTTATTTACAAGAGATGACAAGAGATAATTTTAGAGGATAGATAAGAAGATCTTCGAGAGAGAACAATGCCAGTGATGATAGCAAGACATTGTAGTTTTTATTGTCTTTATTTGGCTTATTGTATACTAATATATATAAAACAATTTTCTACATTTTGATTATTTCTGCACAATATTTCTAACAATTGTGAGTTGTAAGATATGAGTTTATATTTCAAAAAGATGAGTTTATAATATGAAATTCATTGTTATTGATATTGATATATTTATTGTCAAATATATTTGGTTGTTTTTAACTGTACACTATAAATGCTGGATGAAGATGGCATCATATATAACGCAAATTATATAGGTGCTGCTGTTGCTTATTAAATAAATTCAACAATATTAGGGTAGTTGCAAAACTTAGCGGCGGTTGCCAACCTCAGCAAACATTGCTTTGATTTTTTTCTTTTTTTCTTTTTTATTTTATTTAATAGAAGTTTAAAAATGCCACAAAAATTTTAAAATTTAAAACAATATAAAGGCAATTTTCTTAAAAAGATTGTTAGGATCATTTTGAAAAATGAAAAAAAAAGGATAAAGACAACTATAATTGTAAGAATTTAAATTGAAACTTGTATAAAATTTAGAACACTATGAAAATAAAATTAATGCAGAATTGTACCTTTATTGTAGATTCAATTCTCAAGAATAAAGTAGTATTTAAATGAACATCATAGGCATAGATCTTCCTCTTCTTCTCCTACGGTATATGACTCTCAATCAAATAAGTTAATAATTAAATTAGGTTAGGAGTGGAGAGAAAGTCTAACAAATATAAGTAAAATCCTATAAGGCTCTCCCATTATAGGTTAAAAAATGTATAGGCCTACACTTTAACTATCAAATACATTAATCCAGAATCAGGTATCTATATATCTAGGTAATAAAAATTACTTTAATAATTAGACTTTAGAAAATAAAAATCTCTTGAATCATTATTGAACTAGTTTTATCAAAAATAAAAAATAAAATATTTACAATTAATGGTAGCTCATATAAAAATTCTAACATGCTCCCACTTGGAAAATATTAATTGTAAAGAATTTATTTTAAAACATTTTGTATGGAAACAACTCTCAAGCTAAACATAAAATTTAGAACACATGGCTATGATTTTAAACATATTATCCAAGAAATGATACCTGAAACATGACTCACACTTAAGCAATGAACAATATCAAATCATAGTGGTAATTGCATTATTATCAATACAAGACCTTCCATAGTTGCATATATTATCAACTACTTAAATATGAGTTATTAATATGAAAGTGTAGCAGGAAAAATAGCATAAAAAAACATGATCTAGCAAAACATGCTATTTTTCAAGTCAGTCCCCAATTATTTCTATATAACAAGTTCAATAATAAGATAAAGAAATTTTCTAGCAACAATAAATTTAGTTGTCTCAAATTTTTAAAATAATGTCAATTAAGAGATAAATATCAAACACAAAAGCTAGTGATTGACACTAAGTCCTAATCCCTATAACTCTATTAATTAAAAAGTCTTTAAGTTTTAAAATGATATTAATTAAAAGGCAAATATATATAACTCAAGAACTAATGATTGACACCAAATCTTAGTTCTAATCTATTACTAAAATGTCTCAAAGTTTAGAAAATGGTGTCAACTAAGAGATAAAAATATATATTAGGAACTAATCAATAAATATCAAATCTTGGTCCTAATAAAGTATCATAGAAAACAACATATTAGACTTGACACCTAGCCTTCACCAAAGTAATTTTCATTATTCCAATATGGTGTGCATAGAAATAATATATACAAGTTAAGGAGCTAATGACCGGTACCAAGTCTAGTATTCATAATTATAGTAATCAGTATATTTCACAATATGGAGATATATGTATTTATAAAGAATCCATAAATTGGATATATAAATTCCCAATAATATATCAATATGATCAAGAGCAAATATGATAAAAATTAGCAAATTATGTAATAATATATATGACATATGCACCTTCTATCCCAACAAACATATTACAATTATCAAGTAAGATGAAATGTTCTATATAACATAGAATTCTCACTAATGAAATATATTACAAGAAAACAAAATTAAATATCCATATTTTAATAGGCTATTAAACATTCTATAAACATAAGAACTTTAGTTTAGGAGAAAAATATTTAAATTTCATGTACATATTTTAATGGTATGTAAAATAATGATTTTTAAAATCAACTTTACATACTATAAATAAAATATTTAATAATCAGGAGAAATTAATTATATAATTAACTTTAATATCTCAAACGAATAGTTTGCAAAGCTATCAAAATTGAATATTAAAATTGACGTAAGGTTAATTTAACAAAGAGAGTTTTCCAAAAATATGTTTTTAGAAATCATTTGAACAAAGCATGAATAAAAGTCTTAAAATTGACTTAAATAATTTGAAAATTTCTCATGATAGCAATATATACTATTGACCAAAAAGTATCTAAAAAAAATGGATTCACAATGCATATATCAATAATTTTATAAGTTACCTTATACTATACCTAAATAAACACATAATAACTTGTTTGCCAAATTCATTACTATTAGCAAAAATATACTGGATAAAAATTATTTCAAAATTCAAATACTATGTACATAAAAGAGAACTTAAAAAATTTTCACCTCTTTACCATATATATTTTCGTGACAAACAAATATATGTAATAATATGTAACTTACTAAAAACTAAACTATACAAACAAATTTTAATATTTAAGTGTACTTTTACAAAATAAAGCAATTTCAAATATCATCAAATAATCTTTAATCAAAATAAGCTCTTGAGCATAGGTATCACACTTTGTAATACAAATAAAATTTTATAACATTAAATCAAGTTCTAACTAATGTGAAGGTTTAGTGTAATTCCTAAAAAAATTGCATGCTATTTTAAAATATAATTATATACACCAATTATTTAATAATTTATATATCAAATATACATATTTTTTAAAAGAAAGTTATATATGATTTCACCCTAAAGAAGGAAAGGAAAATAAATTATATTTGATAATTAATATGCCATAATGTCATAAATAATATAAAATTCAATTTATCACCATGTACACAATAGTATATGTCATTTTCAAAATTGATTTATCTAATAACTCTTCAAAATATAAAAGAGTTAAATTTGGTTGCACAAATTATCTAATAATACATAATAAATAAAAAATTATACATTAATAAGATTTACATAAGAGTTTCTAATACATAACTATAAATTTTTCTTTAGGCAAAACGTAAAGTATGTATTAAGTTTTTTTCCAATATATATTAACTCAGATAGATAGAAGATAATATGATATACAAAAAATTATCTTTTTTAAGCAAATAAACCTTCTAGGTTAGTTTATCCTTATAATCAAAGTAACATAACATTTTTTTATTATGCCTTAAAAATAATTAATTAAGGAGATGACATTTTTACTATAAAAGTAAAAGAAATAAAATTGAAAGTAAGAAAGTAACTTCTAGTTCATAGACATAGGAGTGATGTAAATTATTATAATTTTCCTTTAAGCAAAAAATGTAGCATATAAAATACCCTTCTAATCACAAAGCCAACCAAGAGAATACTTTAGCATTAAAAATATGTCCCTTTTAGGGCAAACATATTTTTGAAACTGAAACAATTCTAAAAATTTATTTGATTTATAAAATATTTCTAATTAAAATATGCAATAACCCCCTTTAGGCAAATAGTTACATATAATAATCATAAACTAATCTTGTATGATATAACCCAAAAACTTTATAATTAATATGAATAATTTCATTGTAGTGATAATTATTCATAACAAACCATAAACTTTTCAAAATATTTTGAATATAAAAAATTATTTAAAACCATAATTTTTTAAGCACAAATAACATGTGATTTATTCTAATAATAAATGATCACAAAATCAAAATATTGTTAATCCAAATTGCCTTAATTTTAATATTTTTGCAAATAAACATGCCTTAAATCTATGCAATTAAAAAAAATGAAGTTTAAAATATAAATTTATTTTGAAAATTGAAGCTATCATTAACTCAATACAATATAGGAATAAATTTATAATTCCAACTAGATCCCTTTAACATGTCTCTTTTAGAAATAAAAATTAATTTTTAAATTAAAATAAAAATATTCAAAATAATATTAATATAATTTAATAATGTACTTTACTTGATCTATGTAAGACTCATGGTAAAAAAATTATTTATAAATATAAACACCATGTGTGAAAATGATAAAAAAAAATTATAAATACCATGTGTTTAATAATATATATTTACAACAAAATAGATTATGTAAAAAATTAAAATGTAATATACTAGTTTAGGGCAAAATAATCATACTTAGAAATATATAAATATCACTATGTTCTCTTATTGAAGTTGACTAGGATAATACATTATATTGCAAATTTATCCTTTTGAAGTAGATAAAATATATAATAATAAAATAAATTCAAAAATTAAATTATTTCACTAAATTAATTTCTAATTATAATAGACAGCAACCCTTTTTGGACAAGTTATTGTATGAAATAATTAAAAATTATTTTATTAAATTCATTTATAATTATAATACATGCTTATCCAATTTGGGTAGGTAAATATATGAAATAATTAAAAATCAATCCCATAAGTACTTATTAATAGTTCGAAGACTTATGAATTAGTATAAAATAATTTCACTTTAATGATAATTATCCAAATTAGCTTGTAAACTTTTTAAAAAAATTGAAATATTAAAATTATGCCCAAAATTATAAATTAAATTATTTAATATAATAATAACATAATCAATCCATTCAGGAATATTAAATAATATACATCAATACTGATCATCAAAATTATATTGCATTACAATATAACTTCAAAACTTTTTTTTACTTTAACAAAAGAAAATATTGCTTGATCATTACTGCTACATCAGTAAAATTATTTTAAATAATAATTTTTATAAAATATCATCACCTTGTTATGATAAAGATGAAATAGAAATCAATAATCTACTAAATTAACTTATAGCAAATTACTATCAAGCAAGATAGTTAAGGTATAATATTTTTTTACCTTATACTCCATGTAATAATTATCTTAATATTTAATTTAAAAAATAATAATATTAACAAATAACTAATGAAAATATAATTTTTAATTTTCCTTTTCACTAATAAAATTCCCTTTAAAATAGTAATCATCCAAAATAATTTCAATAATAAAAATAAATTAATAAAGTAAAAAAAATATTATACATGATATTAAATATAATATGATAGTTCATAGTCACATAGATAACGAAAATATTTAGGAATATATAAGAAAATTGCTATATTCCTTCCTCTTTGGATAGAAAATATAGTATATAAAGATCCTTCTATTGTTGAAATTAATGGGAATAATACTTTAATATTGACAATTTATCCCCTTTGGGTAAATAAATTTTCAATAATAAAATATGTTCAAAAATATTTTAATAACCTAATTTCTAATTAAAATGCATAATTACTCCTTGGGATAGGTAATTATATTAAATAATCAAAAATTAATTCTATAAATATTAATAACTGAAAAATTTTGTATATTACGATCATTTTAGTGATAATTATTTAAAATCAATCCAAAAATCTTCTAAATAAAAATTCTAGATAATAATAAAAAAATACACAAAACTATCATTCAAATAATTTTTAAAAATTAATAACAAGCAAAAATATGATCATTTCATAATTCAATGTTGTATAAATTGTACCTATATTGATCGCAAAGCCCTAAATTGCATTAAATTTCATAATTTTAAACTTCATTCAATACAAAATATTTAGATAATTGTTTTGAATGATTTAAATATATATAATTTATAAACAATAAAGATTAAATTGCACACATCCTAACTAGCTAAAAGGTTTTTTATATTACTACCAAAACAAATAACTCATAATTAATATTGGAAATAATAAGTTAATAAAAAGAGATAGACGAGAGTAATTTTGATTTATTACTTTTTATTTTCTTTCAACTTTCTACCATTTAAGCATGAGTCAGGCTCAGCCAAAAATAGCAAAATCCAATCCAAAAAATGTAATTTTAATAGCAAACAATGCATTATATATATATATATATATATATATATATATATATATATATATTAAAACTTGATTCATTCACATAAAAATCACAAATTAAAAAAGAGTATTTATGATAAAATATAAGTGATAATTGATAAACTTAACATATATCAAATTCAAATTTATCATAGAATAATTTTAAAATATTTCCTTACGTTATCTAATGAAATCAAACAAATTTATCGAATCATAAGATTAGGATTTGTTTATCATGAAATCAATTTTCAAAATAATAATAATCTTAAATTACTGTAATTTTACAATCATGAAATTATTTAAAAGTAATAATAAAAATTGATCATATAACATTGATAAAATAATTAAATCAAAATAGAAAATAATTTTAAACAATCTGATAAAATTAATCAAATAAAAAAAATGGTAAAATAAACATATAAGACAAGAATAACCCATATCAAATCAATTAAAGATTTTTTTTACATTACATATATAATTAATTCAAAATAGAAATAATTAATGTTTATTTTAGAATATATGATGATACTATTGTTTTAATCATATGGGCATATAATGTTTGGCATAAAAGAGAATTAGACAATCCACAAGGTTATAGTCATCCTCTTTACAATTTATTTTTACTACTATCCAGTTATAAAATTTGAATTCAAGTAAAACAAAGAATGTTGAATCATTATCTTATAAATGCATTATATATTAACATTGAAATTTAATTTATACTTGTACACATGTAATAGCTAAAATCCTATTTGCCAAATATATTTGGAGGACAAAATTATAAAATAATTTTATGGACTAAATATATTTTAATATATAATTGAATTAATATTAATTCAATGTTGTTAATATAATAATAATTCCTAGACTTTGTGTTATATTAAAATTCTAAAGTATGTGCATATACCCTATTCTAGATTAATTGTAATGGGCCAATTAATCCTAATTAAGTTATGGTTAAAATCCTTACCCACCTCTTTATAAGGTGAGCTACAGTCTCCTATCAAATTGCAGTTTATAATTCCAAATATTCTGTCTGAGACTCACGTGAAGAAGAGTGGAGAGTGATCCAACCAATTCTATAATTAGACATCATGGATACAATAGGAGGGTTAGGTAATTCGAAAACTCTTTATTTTATTTGTACAATTATTGTACTCCTCTTTATGGATTTATGATTGTATGAATATTAAATTATTTTGTGAATTTTAAAAATTTCTTACAATTGGTATCCGCGCCTGAAAATCCATATTAAAGAGTCGAATTGTACAAATTATAATATTTTATTATATCTAGTATGAATTCCTTCTATGCTTCAGCCATAATACATTAAAATCAAATTATAACTATTACTTTAGATTTATTGTTTCTTATTTATGTTAATTGGTATGTTATTAATTTTGAATTTGAATTAAATTTTGAGAATGATTTTGAATTTGTTTCAGAGATATGAAAACTTGATAAACTTCTGAAACTTTATATGAATTTTTTGGTTTTTTGAATTCAGCATTTTATACATAAAACAATATATGAATTTCTTCTGACCTCATATATATACTTTTTGACGTTTCATATATATATATATATATATACACACACACACACACACACGGTTGTGCACCACTCTTCGGGCCTAATTTTTGGTAATTTTTTCATAATTTTTTAGAAATGAAATATTTTATTAATTTTTGTTTTAATTTTTTGAGTATTAATTTAATTGAATTTTGACCTGAAATTTTTTACTTTGTAATCTTTGTATAATTGTGAACTGTGTAAAAATTTTTCTGGATAATTTATATACTATATGCATATTTTCTTAATTTTGTCATTAATATACAATTGTTTTTAATTTATACAAAGATTATAATTGCTCATGTTATGCCTTTAAATTTTATGTAATCAAACTCACCAATCGTGGGTTAATTGCATAAAATACTTGTAATGTTTTATTTGATATATATATTGTGTTGATTAAATTACTATTATGGTAATTAAATTTTTGAATAATTAAAATTAGAAGAATACTATACTAATGAAAATTATACCCTATCGGCATAATTCTATTAATGTAGTTTGTAGGTGATAATATGAGTGTTAGAATTATATGTTAATTTTTTAAAATTTTAAATACCTTATCGGTGTTAGGTTTTAGGAATTTAGCATGTAATTCTTGTATTATGTTATAATACTTATATCCTGTCGGTACTAAGTATTATAGCGTTATACTATAAATAGCTGCATAATTGAGAGGAAAATTTAAGCATGATTGTTGTTCAAACATGTAATGTTGTTAATTTATAATTAATTTCATAAATTTTAATAATTTTTCTCAATTTTTGTTCCTATACAACTAACTTCTGTGAAAATTTTAAATGGGACCAATCATGAGGACTGGGTGGAATCCTTGAGACTGTATCTGGCAGTCTCTAACATTGATCTAGCTTTACATGAAGAGGAACTGGAGATCAATGAGGAGTCAACTCCTACTCAAAAAGCCTAACATGAAAAATGGACTCATTCTAATAGAGTTTGTCTAATGGTGATAAGGCATATTATGGATAAAACTATTAGGCAGAGTATTCCTGATAATCAGAAGGCGAAAGCATTATTGGATTCAGTGGCTGAAAAGTATGTTAAGTTTGATAAAGCTGAAAAAGGACATTTTCTATCCTTATTAGAGAAGACTGTGTATGATGGAGTGAGTGATGTTCAGGAGCATATAATGAAATTAGTGCATTATTACAACTAATTGAAGAGCATGAATGTTAATCTAGGAGATAGTTACCTGATTTGACGAGCCTTAGAGTCACTTCCTCCTTAATTTGATGTGCTGAAAATATCTTATAATACTCAGAAAGGAGAATGGACTATCAATGAGATGATTTCCATAGTAACTCAAGCAGAAAAGGATATGAAGAAAATAAAGATGCAAGTAGCAAATTTTGTTGCTCATGGTTCAAGTTCTGGATAAGCAAATAGGCCCTTTTAGAAGGATAATAAGGAGAAATCTAATCATGAAAGGAAGAAGAATGATTTGAGGGAGTAGCAACATAAGCCTAAGAAAGCCATGTTCAAAGGAAATTGAAAATTATGCAAGAAGTATGAGCACAAAAGGGTAAACTGCTTCAAATTTAAGAAGTGGCTTGAAAAGAAGAAGAAAGGTAACACTTTGGCTCTAATTTGTTTTGAATTTAGAATTTAATATTGTTGAAGTTCTTTCTAGCACTTAGTGGCTGGATACTGGTGCCACTATCTATGTCATTAATTGCTTGCAGGCATTGAGAAATCTGAGGAGGCTAAGTAAGGGTGAAACAACTTTGAGATTAAGAAATGGAGATAAAATACAAGTTCAACACATAGGAGTTATTTCTTTACATCTGTCTACTGGTCATATTTTAGAATTGAAAAGCGTTATTTTTGTACCTTCCATGAGAAGGAATTTGATTTCTGTTACTTGTTTAGACCAAGACGGATATCTATGTTTATTTGGAAATAATAATTTTAAGTTATATTATGACTCTTGGGTTGTTAGAACTGGTACTTTGAATAGTGGCTTATATAAAATTGATTTGGATAATGCTTTTAAAAATTCCATCAACTCAGTTGTTGGAAATAAAAGACCAAGGATAAATGAAGCTTCTTTAATGCTTTGGCAGAGAAGATTAAGCCACATCTCCAAAGAAAGAATGGAACGATTGATAAAAGAAAGAGTTTTACCAAATCTTGACTTCTCATATTTCAACATTTGTGTAGACTGCATCAAAAGAAAACTAACAGCTAGAGCTAGAAAAGGGAAGAGGACCAGGAAAGAAAGTATTCTAGAGTTAATCCATACTGATGTGTGTAGGCCCATCTCACTCAGTGCATTAGAAGGCTTCAAGTATTTTATCACCTTCACTGATGATTATTCAAGATTTGGATGGGTAGAACTTCTTTCTGAAAAGTCTAAAGCATTAGAAGCCTTCAAAAGGTTTGAGGCTACAATTGAACTGAAATTGGGAAAGTAAATTAAATGTGTACACTCAGATAGAGGTGGTGAATTTTATAGCAGATATGATGAAACTAGAAGAAACCTTAGTCCTTTTGCAAAATATTTGCAAGAGTGTGAAAGAAAAGCTAATTACAATATGCCTGGCACACCGGAGTAGAATGGAATTATAGAGCAGAGGAATGGAACTACTCATGGAGATAGTATGATGTATAATGACTCATTCCACTTGACCAAAATTTTTATAGGGCGATACTTTGGGAATAGCTGCGTATGTGTTGAATCAAGTTCCAAGTGAATTCTGGGGTACTCCCCAGTATTTCACCATAAATTTAAAGAACAATCGAGCCGTCTCTTCTGCCGAGCAATACTTTGGAGCTGGTATGAATGTTTCATACTTCAAAAAGTGATCTACTACCACCAGGATAGTGGATAGATCCCCTACTTTAGGAAGACTAGAAATGAAATCCAACGACACGCTCTCTTAAGGTTGGCTGGGTATTTGTAATGGCTCAAAAAGTCCTGCGGTCTTCTCTCTGACACCCTTATCTTGCTGGTAGATGAGACAGGTTTTAGTATGATTAACCACATCATCTCACATTTGTGGCCAATAATAACCCTACTTCAGCAAGGCATGAGTTCTTTGCCATCCTGGATGACCTGCCCACAAAGTATCATGGCACTCCTTTAGAAGTACCTTTCTTAGATCGCCAGCTTTGGGAATGAAAAGTTTTCTTCCTTTTGCCCACAATAGATCATCTTTTGCCTAAAATTGATGAGTTTTGCCCTCTCTGGCAAGGTTCATAATTGTTTGGGTCATCGAGTCCTTAGGAAGATTCTCTCGTATGAGCTCCCGCATGGTAGACGTAATTTGGCTTCTTGCTGTGCAAGCCATTAATGTCATTACTGTGAGCATGGCCTTTTAATTGAGAGCATCCGCCACTTAGTTGCTTCGTCCCGCCTTATGCTCAAATTCGAAATCGAATTTTGCCAGAAATTCTTGCCAACAGCCTTACTTTGGGGTTAACTTTGGTTAGGTGAAAAAGTGGCTAGTTGTGAGCCCCAAAAAAGATCTCAGTTCAATCACCTTTGTGGGGGCTTCCCACTCTTGGATAGCTCTGACCTTCTCCAAGTCCATTCGAATCCCTTTGCATTCGATGATATGCCTAAGAAACTTAATATGTTTTTGAGCAAAGGAGCACTTTTCTTTCTTTACATACAATTGGTGTGGTCTCAGTCTCTCAAACACCAATCACAAGTGTTCAATGTGTTCTTCTAGTGTGGGACTAAATATAACAATGTCATCCAAGTAGACCACCACGAACTTGTCAAGAAAGTCATGGAACACCTGGTTCATGAGATTGCAGAATGTAGCTTGGGTATTGGTTAACCCGAAAGGCATCACTAGGAACTCAAAAGCCCCACAACGCGTAACACAAGTTGTCTTCGCTACATCCTCCTTTGTTACTCTCACTTGGTAGTAACCTGATCTAAGGTCTAACTTGGTAAAATATCTAGCACCGCTCAACTTATCAAAAAGATCTTGAACCAAAGGGATCGGGTACTTGTTCTGCACAGTGACTTTGTTTAAGGCCCGATAGTCCACACACAATCGAAGGCTTCCATCTCGCATTTATGGCCAATAATAACCCTACTTCATGGCCAATCCTGGATGACCTGCCCACAAAGTATCATGGCACTCCTTTAGAAGTACCTTCCTCAGATTGTCAGCTTTGGGAATGAAAAATTTTCTCCTCTTTGCCCACAATAGATCATTTTCTACCCAAAACTGACGAGTTTTGCCCTCTCTGGCAAGATTCATAATTGTTTGGGTCATCGGGTCCTTGGGAATATTCTCCCGTATGAGCTCCCGCATGGCAGACATAATTTGGCTTCTTGCTGTGCAAGGCATTAACGTCATTGCTGTGAGCATGGCCTTTTAACTGAGGGCATCTGCCACTTGGTTACTTCGTCCCGCCTTATGCTCAAATTCAAAATCGAATTCTGCTAGAAATTCTTGCCAATGGCCCTACTTTGAGGTTAACTTTGGTTGGGTGAAAAAGTGGCTAACCGCCAAGTTATCAGTCTTTACCACAAATTTTGACCTAAGTAAGTAATGCCTCCATACCCTTAAGCAGTGAATAATTGCTAGCATTTCCTTCTCCTATGTCGTATATCTCCGTTCAGCTTCTGACAACTTATGACTCTCGTAAGCAACAGGATAGCCCTCTTAGAGTAAAACTCTGCCTAATGCGAAGTCCGAGGCATCTGTCTGAACCTCAAAGGGCTTTACTATATCTGGTAAGGCGAGCATAGGATCCTTAGTCATAGCCTGTTTTAAATCTTCAAATGCAGCTTGGCATTTTTCATCCCACATCCAACAACATTCTTCTTGAGAAGGTCTGTTAAAGGTGTCATCCGTTTTGAGTATCCCGCTACAAATCGATGGTAGTAGTTTGTGAGCCCTAAAAAAGATCTCAATTCAGTCACCTTTGTGGGGGCTTCCCACTCTTGGATAGCTCTGACCTTCTCCAAGTCCATTCGAATCCCTCCACATTCGATGATATGCCTAAGAAACTTAATACGTTTCTGAGCAAAGGAGCACTTTTCTTTCTTTACATACAATTGGTGTGGTCTCAGTCTCTTAAACACCAATCACAAGTGTTCAATGTGTTCTTCTAGTGTGGGACTAAATACAACAATGTCATCCAAGTAGACCACTACGAACTTGTCAAGAAAGTCATGGAACACCTGGTTCATGAGAGTGCAGATTATAGCTGGGGTATTGGTTAACCCAAAAGGCATCACTAGGAACTCAAAAGCCTCATAACGCGTAACACAAGTTGTCTTTGCTACATCCTCTTCTGCTACTCTCACTTGGTAGTAACCTGATCTAAGGTCCAACTTGGTAAAGTATCTAGCACTGCTCAACTTATCAAAAAGATCTTGAACCAAAGGGATCGAGTACTTGTTCCATCTTATTTCTTTTGAAATAACATCAGTGCTCCAAACAGTGCTTTTGAGGGTCGGATGAAACCTGTATCTAATAGTTCTTTCAATTGCTTGTGCAATTCAGCCAGTTCTGGAGGGGCTATTCTATACGAACTTTTAGTAAGGGGTTTCGCACCAGGTATCAACTTAATTTGGTGGTCAACTTCCCATTGAGGAAGGAGACATGGGGGCAACACATTGGGCATAACATCTTTATATGCTTCTAACATGCATTGAATTCCATCGGGTGTTGCTTCTCCCTTCCCATCCCCTACAATTATGGCAACAAATGAGGGCTCTCTCCATTTTAGACCCTTCTTAAACTGCATAGCCGATAAGTGTCTCGTCTCTTTCGGTTGCTTTGTTTGGACAAGTACCACGCATGGATTATCCCCCATGAACAAAAGGTAGCTAGCTGCAAGAACCAGCATGACCTGGTGGCCCAAGAGGAACTCCATTCCCCAATATTACATCAAAATCATCCATCTTAGTGACCACAAAATCTGCTTTTCCTTGCCACGAGCCAAGCTTTATAGTTGCTTGTCTCGCCACTCCCATGGTGGTTAAGGCCTTGGAATTAATAGCTTTCATGTGGCCTGAACCCTTCTCTAACTTCAGACCGAGCCTTTTAGCTTCTGCTTTAGAGATGAAATTATGAGTGGCACCAATATCGACCATCACACTAAAGGTGGTCTTTCCTGCTATTTGTCCCTTTACATACCTGAGGCCATAGTTTAGGCTATTTCTCCCTTTTCCAACTTATTTTTTCAAGGCACCAAGGATCCGCAATGCACCCATTCTCGAAGCTATATCCTTTTCGCTTTCACAATCATCCTCTTCTTTGTCTTAATCTTTAGGGGAGACTTACATAGCGTTGAGGCCAGCTTTTTGTGGGCAATCAGCCATTTTATATGGATCTTTACATAGAAAACAAGCCAAAGGTCTTTTCCCACCCATGCTAGCAATATTCCGGGATAAAGCCGAATTTGGGCTATAGGGACTTCTCTTATTGTCTCCTCCCCCACTTTTACTCTTGCTAGACTTATTAGACTGTCCTCCACTTCCTGTAAAAGAAGGCCCACTATTTGTTTGGGACTTCTTATTAGGGTTTTCAGCGTAGTAGTCAGTTAAGCATTTAGCAGCAGCCATTGCAGTAAGCAAGTCCTGAACTCGCTGTCTCTGGAACTCAGTTCTGGCCCAGGGTTTAATACCTTCGAGAAAGAAGAACATTTTATCCCTCTCGGACATATCCTGGATATCCAACATTAGGGCAGAAAATCTTTTTACATATTCTCGAATGGCACCAGTTTGTTTTAGGTCTCGAAGTTAATGCCGAGCCATGTACTCAACATTTTCAGGGAAGAATTGGGCTTCAACTCTCTTTTCAAGTCCTCCCATGTGTCAATGATGCATCTTCCCACTAGAATATCTTCATATTTGGTCCGCCACCAAAATTTTGCATCGCCAATTAAGTACATGGTTGCAGTTATAACTTTTGCCTCTTCTGAATCTGGCCTTATAGCTCGGAAATATTGTTCCATATCAAAGAGAAAGTTTTCTAACTGTTTAGCATCTCGTGCACCCGCGAAACAGCAGGGTTCGGGCACCCTCATACGCCTACATTCTGGTGCTCCATGGTTGGGGCCTTGGTTCCCTAATGCTCTTGTGAGAACTCTAAGTTGGGTCTTCACATCAGCTAGTTCAACTCTCAATTCTCTAACCAAGTCACCCAAGTTGCCTTCTGCAGCGGCACTTGGAGTTTCCCGATCAAGGTCCAAATAAGATTCAACAGTCGCAACTCGAATGGTCACACCTTCCCATTCCCTAGCTCGTTCAATAAGCTTGGGAATGTCATGACTTTGCATCTCTTTAACAGCTTTGTACAATTCTTCCATCTGCCCCATTCGATTTTTGAGTTCATTAATGCGCACCATGTTCGACATGGTTGTTGTTGCTCTTTAAATTTTCCAACAATTTCAAGCGATCTCCAAAGCAGGTCAAACTCGCTCTGATACCAAATGTCACGAGCTAGCAACTTCACTTGCTAGGCCATGCGGCGCTTGTTATCAACAACCTGAAAGCAAGCTAGCCAAAGATTATACCCACGACACCCAAGTGGGCTAATATACTGAGCAACAACAAAATTAAAGGGCACAACAGAAGATAAACAACTAAGGCAACCAAAACACGCTTAAATAGGGGCAACAATGGCACAACACATAGCACAAAGCATATTAAAGGCAACCATGAAGCACACAAGTGCAAAATATGCAATGCGGGCAAATGCGGCCAAGATCAGCTAAAATTCGAGACATCGTAATTTAGAAGAGGTGTTACTTCTTTCATTCATATAATCCTCCATACAGTATTGGAAATGTGCAAGGGAGGTACAAGCCGCACATTCCATCCCCTAGACTGGTGCAAGGTTCCCACCATGGTCACTTTACACTCCCCTCCTAAAGAGCACTATAAGCAAAATCCAAAATTGCCTAAGATGACATATTTTTTCCGAGTTGTCATAAGGGCTTTTTGGCTAGCTCCGGGTGGAAAATTGTTACCAAAATACACTGATAGAAAGCTAAAAATGTAAGGATCACAGCCAAGTGCTTTTCTACTCACACTGGACAAGTTAGCTTGGTCAAAATTACACGAAAAGTGTAAATACATAGAAAAATAGCAAAAATAGTACACAAGTTGGAATGACCCCAAATTTGAGCTACAAGGTCTCCATCCTATGCTTGAATTATCTGTCATGTTATAACTTAAACGGAGCTTGTTTGCTTGGTGAACTGATATACAAGGCCGACTTGTGACAACAGGCCGGGCGACATTAATCAATTTAGTGCTTCAACAATTGCCGATTTATACTATGTCCACACTGTGCATCCCCTCCTCTATTTGTCAAAAAATGGACTCTTTATCTCGCCGCTTTTAGTGGAATGCAAAACAAGACCATGCCCATTTCTATTCTCCCGTAGCTTGGTCAGAATTGTGCAAACCAAAGAAACTTGGGGGTTTTGGCTTTAAATCTTTTGGGGAACAACATGTCTCACTTTTGACTAAACTTGCATAGCAGTTGGAAACAGAACACGACAAGCTATGGACCACTAACTTCCGTCGAAAATATCTACAATGTAGATCCCTTTTGGAAGTTGAAACTCCACGATCCTGTTCCTTTATTTGGAGTGGTATAGTATCGTGTCAAGCAACCCTTAAACTCGGAGCCTGTTACTTGGTTCGTAGTAGGGAGTTATCCTTAACTACCAACCATCCCAGGTTTCCCACTATCCAAGGTTTTCGGCCGACGTTCAGAGACCATATTGTGCTGCCTACACATCTCACCATAAAAGACTTATGGCTCCCGCATTCAAAACAGTGGAATGTCAATATGGTGTATCACATTTTTATCGCTGAAGATGCTGAGAAAGTGATTCTACTTTGAATTCCGGAAAGAGGCCATGATGAAATGAAATGGATGCTGGAATCCTCCAAGGAGTTCTCTATCAAGTCAGTCTACCATGCTCAAAACTGATTTTTACCCGATGAAAGGTCTACCAAGATTTGGAACACTTTATGGAACTCCAGGATTCATTATCGTTTGCAAGTGTCTTTATGGAGATTCGGTCGTGGGTTGGTCCCTACCAGAATGTGGGTGCAACGTTTTGCGCAGATTACTGATGTACGATGCCCATTGTGTCTGCAGGAAGCTGAAACAGATCTCCATGTGCTTACAAGTTGCGATCTCGTAAGAGCACTTTGGTTTTGTTTTCATGGTATTTATATTTTGCAGATTCCCTTTGATTCTGTGCAGGATCACATGGAGGCTATACTTGGTATAAATCATAAGATGCTACAGAGGAGTGCAACACCGCAAGAGCGATTCTATCTTTTAGCAGGTGCTATCTTTATCTCTCGCCGGGTGTGGGAGGCCCGCAATGATCTTATTTTCTCCGGACTCCCTCCCAACCTTGAGCACCTGTTTGCTTTGATTGATGATGATTTGCGCATGGAGCAATTAAGAGTACAAACAGAAGGCGTCACACTGCCAGCCACTCTAGTTAGCCATGCTTGGATCCCACCTCCTGTCGATTGTCTCAAGCTTAATGTTGACGCTGCATGGCAAAGGGGAGACACAGCCATCTCAGTGTTGGCACAAAATGAATTTGGACAGGTTTTGCAAATGTGGTTTGAAAAATTACAATTCAACACTGCTGGGGAAGCTGAGTCTTATGCTATTTTAAAGGCTTGTAAAGTGGCGGACAATTTGGACTATCCTAGAATTTTTATTGAATCAGATTGCAAGATTGCTGTGGATGCCATTCTTGGTTTTATCAATTGTCCATGGAAAATATCAGGATTGGTGGAAGATATCAGACTACATTTAGAGGCATCAACTTATTTATCTATTGTATGGATTTCTAGGACTGCTAATAATGCAGCTCATGAAGGGGCTTCTTGGGTTTTTAATGTAATTAGGACTGGAGATAGTTCGGTTAGTGATGTTAGAGTTAGAGAAGCCTGTACTCATGATACTGATACTGCTTTTGACTACTAAATAAATTTATGTTTCATATCAAAAAAAAAAAAAAAACTCAATAGGTTGACATAATAGCACTCATCAATCTCAACTCCTAATCTACTTGAGTTATCTAGTCCTAATCCCTCTCAAGTTAGGTTAAATAGTCCCATTGTCTTATTAAGTCAAGCCATTGTTATTGCTTTCTATACAAATTTCAACTTCAAACTAGACAAAATTACACCTTATCATTAGTGTTTTAAAGTTTATTTGGATATGTAATCAACTCCTTATCATAAATAATTTAAGGAATAGTTATAATTTTCTTATTTATGATTTCACCATTTTTATGTAACCAAACTGTGATTTTGAGTATTGAAGTACATGCTCATATATATTTTTCAACTAGTGGCACTTTGTTTATGTAAAATATTTTCAATCACAAAATTGATGGAGAAGGCACATGTAGCACATATGATCCTCTGATTCAATCAAAACCTATTTTACAGTAAGAAAATGCATCACGATTTATTGTCTTAATAAATAGCTCTTCATTATTATTTCATCATGTAATTAATTACAAAGTAAAGATAATATCTAATTTCTTATTTTGAATGGTTGCGACTATTATATCATTTATATTTCATAATTAGTTTTTATAGTCCCTTATTTTTTCTTTTATTATAATTATGACAAATAAAAGTAAAATAAGGGTTAAATAGTATAAGTTATGAAATTTGAAAGATGTAATAGCTACCATATTAAAAAATGGGACTAGTTGGTGTATTTACTCTTAATTATATGTAAGTTTATAAAATGTTTATCACATTAAACGTAAAAAACTCTAAATTAATGAGCTAGAAAGTTATATACAAAAACTAAAAAAAATAACTTAAAAAAGTTAATTAAGTATAAAAATTATAAATTGAAATAACTTTAAAAAATGGTTTAAATTATCTTAAAAACACATTTCAACAAATAAAAATAACTTGAAAAAGTCCTAATCCCTTGTATAAAAAAACTAGTAATCAAGCTTGTGAGGATTTGTTATTTAATAAAAATTGAGTAATATATATATGTATAGTGTATATTAAGTGAAATAAATACCTATATATGAGAGTAAAAAATGTAAATCATGTCAATCAAATCTAGGATTGAAGATCTAGAATTAAAAAGTAAAATTATATGCATTTTATGTAGTCATATTTTCTATTTAAATGATCACGTGACTTTGAATTATATTTCAATTATGATCATTAGTGTAAAATCTAATAATTATGATTCACTCTTCTTATCTTTCATATAAAAACACTCTTCTCACTTAATATATTCCCTATATATATAAATCAAATTAAAAAAATAAAAATTTATATGACTTTATATTTATTGTCATAATTTTTATGTGTAATTTACATAATTATAATAGATGTAAGTAATGACATAATAAAAAATCCTTCCTTAATGGAATGTAATTTCTAACTTGATAATATTTTTAGGACAACTTTTTATTTGAAAACACAATTTGTGCTATTTATGATTTTTTTTAATCTACTTGCATGATATCGATCCACCTGAAATGATCAAGTTTTTGTCTTGTATTTACTTTAATTTTTTGGCTCATTAATAAAAATTACAAAAAAAAAATATAAAGTATCTTCTTCAATTTTAGAGTGGTTAGAATTTTCTCTCAACTTTAAAAACATCAGATCAAATCCTTACACTATACAAAAATTAAATTTAACTCTCATTATTCATTTAATTAATCACTTCATTAAATTGTAATTTTTTAATATGTTTTTAAAAAAGAATCACAATAATATTGTGAAAAAGAGCAAGATAAACCAACATACAATAATATTGTTATTGTGTAAAAATAATAAGTAGATGACAATTGTTTGTCCAAGTTTTGTTTTATTTGAGGGTTTGTTTTTAAAAATTTTAAGGTTGAAAGAGATAAAATCCAATTATCAAAGTAAACATTTTTCATTCGTTTGCTAAATATAATTATAGTAAAATTACTTTCTATCATTGGATTTTTTTTAAAAAAGAAGAATACTCAAGGAAAATAATAGAATAAAAAATTTAATAAATATGATTTTTTTTATTTTCTTTTCTTACAAACATCAACAAAAGTCTTGAATCTAAAAATTATCTTCTAGAAAGCAAAGTTTTTTTTTCTTAGGGGGATGAGAAGTATGTATCAATAGAAACTTTAATCTAAATATAAAATAGGAATAAGTTTGAATCCAATACTAATGAAGTTTGATTTCATCACTTTCATTCTAAATGTTCTAAATTTAAAAATCACAAATTACAACAGTCAATGATAATAATTATGATAAAGATAATATTTTTATAATTTTATCTGTTGGCATCACTTGCTCTTCTTTGATTTTTTTTGTAGATAAACTTATTGATCTATTAATCATCAACAAACCTACAACTAGTACAAAAATATATGAATTGACTTTATAATATAACATTTAGTACTACAAATCCTTATATTTTCATGTGTATTATTTTATTTTTTATGTATTTGTTAAAATAAGATTGATATTTTTTATTTATTTACCTAAGATTGAAATTGATATCATTTATATTAATACAAATAAATAAATATAAGATTATTCATAAAAAATAATTATTTTTTAAAATTTATTTGTGATTATGTATTGTAATAGAAAGTTAAAAAAAATTGTAATTTAAGTATGGAGCATGCTAGCTGTATAAATTTAAAGAGTAAATTATTAATTATAAAATTTTAGAGTATGATAGAAAAAATTTTCACTTTAAGACAATAACTTTTAAGAGATCAAACCATGTTTTAATAATAATAAGAATAATGTCAAGAGCCTTTGGGCTTAAATGACACTTTATGTCTCTTGAAAATTTTATATCTTTTACTGCATTTAGGATTCAATCCCTTGTTCATACATATGTATATTTGGTAGTTTAATTATGACCAAAAGTAATAAGAATGAGAAAAATATAAGTACTAAACAACAACTTTCCACAAGAAATGTTGTAGTAGCAGTAAAATATACTTAAAGTTGTTTAATTGATAGTAAGGAATTAATAATTTCTAGGAATTAATTTATTATATTTTATTTGATTTAATTTTAATTTTTTCATGAAATATTATCAAAAATAACTATTATACCCTTTAAAACTGTAATACAAAAAAATTGAAACATCAATTAACCTTAATTAAGATGACATTTTTAAGCTTGTAATTTCTTATTTTTAATTTTCTAAAAATTATGAAATTGATTTATATAAAAATTGTGAAAATATATATTAAAATTTTCAATAAATAATGTAAAATAATTATTACAGAACAAAAAATTAAAAATATTAATGAATTTCAATTAAGATGACTTCTTTTTAAGCTTGTAATTTCTTATTTTCAATTTATTATAAAAAAACCAAAATTGAGAGAGAGAGAGATAGAGGATAAGATGGTTATTAATAAATGTATATTTATATAATTTATACTGCACTATTTAAAAATTAACATTAACAAAACGTCAATAAAATTTAAGTAAAAAATCTTGGTATTAATTATATATATATATATATATATATATATATATGTATATGTATATGTATGCATAGAAATACTCAGTTTCTAGTACATTTCTAACAATACCATGTTGCCTCCCGTTCCAATTTTTATTCTTTTTTCTGTTGTGAACATCCCTTCCTTATTTTTTTATCCTTTTATATAATTTTTTTAA
The DNA here is from genome assembly GCA_020226215.1 of Sindora glabra. NCBI lineage: Eukaryota > Viridiplantae > Streptophyta > Magnoliopsida > Fabales > Fabaceae > Sindora > Sindora glabra. Next base: position 17,904,111 of record CM035225.1, on the reverse strand, counting down.
TTCCTATGGTACTTTGTAATTTAAGTATTATTAATTATAAAATTTGAGAAATATAATAGTCACCATCTTAAAAAATGAGGGATCAATTGGTATGTTTACTCTTAATTATATGTAAGTTTATAAAATCTTAATCACGTTAAATGTAAAAATATCTGTAAATTAATGAGCTAGAATAATGATCAGAATAAAACGTAGTGATAACTCCAAAAACAATATGCAGGATGATTCAAAACCAAGGTTTTTCACGGAAAAGTAAGATTATAAATCTGCAAATATTTTTTTTAAAGAAAAAACAGTATATTTGAATCTAAACGAACTGCAAGACGAAAACCACCCAAAAATCGGAATCAGAGTATGAGAGAGAGCAATAGAGCTTAGAATACGACAGAGATCTTTCCGCTGAATCGGTTTCGGACCTTAAATGCTAGTGTACAGCGATAATTGTGTTCAAAACCAGTCAGATTTTAATGTTAAAACTTGAAAAAGAAATGAACTAATGCAAAAACCATTTTTCTGGGCAAACCTCTGAACTTGCTCAAAAATGTCATGCAACTCCAAAGCTCTTCGAAGAATGATCAGAATGAAACATAAAATGCAGTGATACCTCCAAAAACGATGAGAAGAATGATCCAAAACCAAGGTCTTTCACGAGCAAAATAAGATTAGAAATCTGCAAATAGTTGGAAAAAAAAAAAATAACACTGTATTTGTACCAAAAGGAAGTGCTAGATGAAAAATATCCACATAACCGGAATCAGACTATTAGAGAGAGCAACAGAGCTCAGAAGACAAAAGAGACCTTTGGCTGTGTGTTTGTTTCTCAAGAAAAGAGAGCTCGAAAATTCTCGGAGAGAATGAGTAGAGCGAAAATCAGTTATGCAGCAGTGAAAGTTAAAATGATTATCCCGCGGCTGTGTATGAAGGAACACCGAAGATTGGGAACCTATAATCGTAATGATTCTCACCGGGACGTGCTCCATCTCACGTGCGCAAATTCGTTACCTATTTTTTTATTTTCTAAATATACCCTCCGAAAAAATACCCCTGCTTCTTCTGTCCCTTTTCTTTATAACTTCAAGAAATAAATGGCATGTAATTTCTAGAGAACCTCACAAATTACAAAAACAGGTAAATATTTAAAAAGCAGAACTCCAAGGCCAAGTGCCAGAATTGAAGAAAAACAACCTCTCACTTATAAAAAATTCAATGCCAAATATAGATATAAAGAGAGGAAAATTACATTAAGGATATGGGCTTAATAGCGAAATTTTCACAAAGGAAATTTTAAAAACTCTATGAAAAAAATTATAAATTTTAGAAAAAATTACAAAAATTTTGTAAAAGACTGCAAAGGCTATATTTATGATTCTTATATTTTCATCAAACAGTTGCCTTAACTTATCAAGTGAAATATATATTATTTTAATAAATTTTATTAAAATATTTTTTTGTATATTAATGTTATAAATATTTTTATATAATGTAATTGTTGAGAGGAAAAATAGATTAGATCCACTGTAATTTTTTTAAATAAATTAATCTTAATATTTAATTTTTTATTAAGATCGATGTTGTAAACATAGTGTAAATCATTTACATCTACATTATTATTATTAATGTATCCCTCCTCTATAATTAAATAAATAATTAAACTAATTAATGTAAATACCGTTAGCAGGAATATATATATATAATTTTTATAAGTGATAAGTGTGAATACTTTTAAAATATTTTTTACCAAATGAGTTGATAGATTTTTTGAATTTTGGAGGAAAATAAAAGTATGACAATTTGACACCTTAGTAAAGTAGAAAATTTTAGTAGAATGCATAGTTTTGTTATTTGTTATATATTATTTGGACATATTGCAATGTAATTTTTATTTGGAAAAAAATCAAACCGATACCATTTGTTATAATTTATTACAACAAGGTGCTCCAAGTGCACTTTCTTTCATTCAAGTGCAGCTGTAAAGGTCAAATTACCATAATACTTAGGAGACAAAATGACGCAACCATAGCATGTCCTGGGAAGAACAAAAATCATGAAACAGAAATAATGAATCACATTCCATTAAAATGTAGTACCAGTGAAGAAACTTAATGGATCGAATGAAAACACTATACAAATCACTAAAAAATTGCATCAAACAAACTCAAACGACACAATATAATAAAAAATCAGCATTTCCAGGCTTTGAAAACTTTAAACTAGTTACAAATAATAACTTCCCACAAATCAAATGCATCAGAAGGGATCATCAAGAGGTAAACCCACATCCTCTTAAAAGATTTAAGTATAGGGATTATCCTAGAATTAACTTGGTGGAAAATGTTACTGTTTTCGTGAGTGTGTGTGTGTGTGTGTATGTTGAATCGAAACCCTAGACGTTAGAATCATGAACATGCATCACACTATTTTATTGCATGTTACTGTTACTAATCCCACATAATAATTGCTTGTATGACAAATAGAAACATGGCAGCATGCATGTTCTTTTGTTTTTTGGTATCTTATGCACATGGAAGCAAATAGAAATACCTTACTCCCTCGATACCAAATAGAAACATGCAATCCAGCACAATTTTTTGTGGATAACAAACTCTTCATTATAATGAAATTCATAATAATATGTTATTTTAGCCATGTTATTATTAGTATGACAAAAAGAAACATGAAGCATTGCATGTTCAAAATGTGCATGTTTTGTATCATTTAACATCATATTACTATTTGCACACTAAATAGTAACATGTCAGAAATTGTGCAATACTAGTATTTCATTGATTGATATATTGTTTTTGTACAATGTTATTTTTTAATCTAAAAATAGTAACATGTTTTTTATCAGTTCATTGTTAATCAAGCTTGATTTGTTGATGTATTCCTAGCTTTTGTTTAATGTTACTATTTCCAGACAATATAGTAACATGTTTTTTGATGTTACTATTTTTATGCAAATAGTAACATGTTTTTATATCAAAGTTTCATTGTTAATTATACTTTCTTTATTTATTACATTTTTTGGTTGATGTTACTATTTCCAGACCAAATAGAAACATATCAGTACAAGAAAATAACATATTATTGTTTGTTTTGAAAATAGTAACATTATATTTTTTATTAGTTTTGTTGTTAATCATGCTTGATTTGTCAATTTATTCCTACTTTTTGTTTGATGTTACTTTTTCATGTGCAAATAGTAATATGTTGTTTTAGATAAAGTCTCATTATTAATCATACTTTATTTTTTTTTTGAAGTTACTATTTGTTAATCATACTTCCTAATTTTTGTTTGATGTTACTATTTTTGGATAAAATAGTAACATTTGTTTGATGTTATTATTTCATGTGCAAATAGTAACATATTATTTTTATTGAAGTCTCATTGTTAATCATACTTTGTTTTGACTATTTATTGTATTTTTTTTGTTAATGTTGCTATTTCAAACTAAATAGAAACATGTCAATACAAAAAAATAACATGTTACTATTTGTTTTAAAAATAGTAACATGTTATTTTTTAATTGACTTTATTATTAATCATACTTGATTTGTCACTTTATTCCTAGTTTTATTGCTTTTATTCTTAATTATGCTTGATTTATCAATTTATTTGAACAGAAAGACAGTAAAACATCCAAACAAATAAAAGAAGCTAAAGAAGTAACTACAAGATTCCAATAGTACAAGTCCAATTTGCTGGCATGTATAAGGTAGATTGATGATATTTAATTCAATGAGAGCCACAAGAGGGTATTGCAAAACAAAAAAACTTTTTCTAGATTCTGCTTAATACAATAATGATAAAAGAGCTTGATTGCAGTATGTGCTAAAAGAGCGATCAAGAAATACAGGCAGTAATTGCCACCTTCTCATCCAAGCATGAACAATTCCTAATTGGGAGTGAAGGTCTAAGCACCATACCTATATCAGTGAAGCTTATTTTGGAATAAGAGATGGAGATATCCTTCAAGACATAACACCTGGCAAGAGGCCATAATCAGATTTAGACACCAAATGATTCCATGGCCAAGGATACCTTATGAAGCTAATAATATTCAATGCACTCTAAAAGGCAGTGAGAGGAACATCATAAACTAATGTTCAAGATGTTTTACACCTTGTAACTTTAATACTACTGGTGACCCTATTTATACCAAATAGGACTTAGACACTAGCTTGGTCCTACCTCAAATATGTAAAGGATATAGATGACATAATAGAATATTAGTGGTCTGGACACATATATGAACAATTAATGAGTTATATTACAAAAGACAGCCCACCAAATGTCATCGGCTATGTTATACTATTATCAGTAAATTACATTTATCAAACTTGTATTGCTTCATGTCATTTTCTTCGATATTGTCTTCATTCATTTCTATTCATTTACTTGATTGTTTTTGCCACTTTTCTTACATATTTTTTCATAATTTTGGTTGATATTACTATTTGGAGACTAAACAGTAACACGTAATTGTTTGATGTGTAAACAGTAACTATACATTTTTTTGACAATTTGGCTATTAGTGTGACTACATTTATCCATTTATTTTGAGTTTTTTTGCTAATGTTACTGTTTGGATACTAAAAACATATTATTGTTTGTTTTACAAATAGTAACATATTGTTGTTTGGAAGTTTTATCATAATTAAATTACATCCGTCCTATTATTTTAAGTTTTAGATTATTAATGCGACTTAATTTAAATATTTATTAATTTTGAGTTTTTTGGTCCATGTTACTCTCTACAAAGTAAACAACAACATGTTATTGTTTGTTTATAAATAGTAGCATATTATTATTTAACAGTTTTGTCATTAATGATACTTCATTTGTTTATTTATTTTGGATTTTTGGTTCATGTTATTGTCTTGATACCAAATAGCAATATGTTACTATTTGGTCCATAAATAATAACATGTTATTTGCATGTATTTTTTTTGTTAATGGCACTTAATTCATCTATTTACTTTATATTTTTTGTTTATGTTATTATTTGGAGACTAAACAACAACATGTTATTGTTTGTTCTGCAAATGGTAACTTGTTATTTTTTTAGCAAATTTTTGTTAATGACATCAAAAGGGCCCTTTTCTTCCTACATCTTTAAATGCAACTTCCATTGAAATTTGATATGACAATGTGTACAATGTATTGTTGATAGTATTTGACTGTGTTAGACAATGAATGTGCTTAATGGACCTCAAATTCAAAAAGTGTCAAGATGCCTTAAATAAGACTTGAAACTTCTCACATGCTAACTAAAGGATAAAGTGGCTAGATAGCTTCAAGTAACATTTAGAAGACATCATTTTCTTTACCTTTGTTATTGATATGCTACAACATAATTTTTCTCTTCATATTATTGTTTCTCACTAAAACAAAAACATGTCAACTATTTACACTAATAAACAATCACTATTACATTATAAGTCGTCAATAAAGAGCTTCAATTAACAATAGATGAAATAAACCTCTTTTACAACTTTGACACACAAATATCACAAGAATTACAATTAATTGAATACCATTGGTAAACAAAAACACAAATCACACCTTCCTAATCGGAGGAATCAATAATTGATGATAACACGGGAATGACCCAGTCATAATTCAAACCCGAGTAACTAAACTAGACTAGTTTGCAGATATTGCACTATCTTATAAAAAATTAAGAACAAGAAAAAAATGAAGTACAACAACTAATGGATTAACTCCTCAACGTAAATACCAGGATAAATGAACTGATTGATGAATTGAAGTCTTTAACAGAGAAACTTTTGAGGTTAGAGTAAACAAAATAAACAAACAATCACATGCCTCACACATGAAAATGTACAACTCCAAACACAACTATCAGACACAACAAAGTAGATAAAAAATCTTAAAATGATCATCAAGACCCTGGAGAATGCAAATGCACAACTCATAGAAATGACTAAGTAGGTGGTTGGACAACAAAACATAGAAACCACAGAAGCTAAAGAATAAAATAAGACTGACCATAATCAAAGAGTAATGATTAGAGGTATAAGTAAAAACAAGAGAAGAAAAATGTGACATGGACTACATATACTCGGCTAACACCAAAAACCCATAAAATAATAACAAGCAAGACAACAAACAACACCTGCTAAGGAGGACACTAACAAGGGTAAAAAGGCTCTTGTGTTATTTTTAAAGGAAACAACAATGAAATGGCCAAAAAACTGCAAACCAAAAAGTTAACTAAAGGTACAAATTGGCCAGCCCCAAAATAACTCCCCCAAGATATTAGGAACAAAATAGTCCAAATAAGAAAAATGAGAGACAAAATGCAAGTCATCTCTTATTTTCTTGTTGATTCCTTTGATTAAATTAATATTATTATTGGTGCCTTAACTCATTTCTACATCACATCATCATTTGTAAGACTATTGTTTAGACATCTCCTCAGTAGGACATGTTCATAACATTAGACAAATTTCTAGATGTGCTTATAGAAAAGATAATAACAAATAATGTATGTATGCTCCTTTGAAATTTTACAATATTATTGTTTTGTCTTATTCCTTTTCTGTAATGTTATTTTTTCAGGCTCAAAAGCATGACATTATTGTTTAGAGTTCAAATAGTAACATGAAACTACTTGTGCTATTATTTATCATCATGTTTCTAGTGTTTTTCTGCTCTTTTTCTTCTTTTGTTTTTCATCATGCAACTAATCGTGTTGTTATTTATTTAACAAAAACTAATCCTTCAATTTCATATAATAGATATCCATGCATCCCTGCTTAGCATGACTAGCACATCTAATAATAACAAGATATTTATATTCGATATCTTATGTTGGGTAAGATCTTAAATCCATTCCCCAAATCGACATACAAAAAATACTTTGATACTAACTCAAGTTTAAACTATATTGACAATCTTATGTGGTTAGCCCGCTTCAATCATATCAGGAAGTGAAGAAGTACAAATTTGATCAAAAGGTAAAAGAAGCAATGACTGCAGATATTGTTCTATTCCTAATAAACTCAACGGGTGTCAATGACTACACCAACCCTAATCATTACACACTATTCATGGTCAATAATACAAAGTGCAAGTGGACTCATTATAACTCAATGAGGCCTAAAAGAAAGAGAGTTACAAATCTATACTTTCATGATGCTAAGATGGTGGTGAGTGATATTTATACTATGATCAAATACCAACTATTATTGTTGGTTGATGTTATTGTTTAGTTTGGAAAAGAATAACATGTTATTTTCTTGCAATTTCATAATTAATCATACTTGATTTGTCTATCTATCTTTTTTTTATTGATATTGCTATTTTCAGACCAAATAGTAACATATCAGACTAAAAAAATAACATGTTACTCTTTGATATGAAGATAGTAACATGTTTTTATTTGCGAGGAAATATATCAAGTGTAATGTTATTATATGATATGTTATTTTTTCTTGATGTTACTATTTCATATGAAAATAGTAACATGTTCTATCAAGGTTTCATTAATAATCATACTTCATTTTCTATTTATTTTAATTTTTCATTGATGTTACTATTTTCAGACTAAATAGTAACATATTAGAACAAGAAAATAATATGTTACTATTTATTTTAAAAACAATAATATGTTATCTTTTTATCGATTTTGTTGTTAATGATGCTTGATTTCTAAATTCATTTTTAGTTTTCATTTGATGTTATAGTTTCTAGACCAGATAGTAAGATATTCTTTTTTCCACTTGATATCTTATGTAACTTGTTAATTTAACAACAAAAGGACTACTATGAGCAAAAGAAGAATGAAATCCTTCGCAAGAATAAGATGAATGTGGGAGTAGGACTAGTAACTGCAAAGCCACCTTTTAGTTTCGTATCATATGAAAGGTCGACATAATAGAAATTAGCATCATAGTAATGTTGGTGTGTGTCCTAGAACTAATCATATAGATGATTGAAGTTATACACAATATATTATGTTTTATTTTAGGCAATTTAATTATTATATTTTTTTTATAATTTTATTATTATTATGCATAATTTATAACTTAATATAATAATTATCCTTGAAATAGCTTCGCTATTCCTAAAATGTCCCTAGTCAAGTATTATTATGAAAAGGATAGTAATAATACATTGAGACTAGCATGTATAGTGACTGATGATTACGAATCATGGATATGTAATATCAACTCAATACATGAGTACATTGCTAGTGAACAATGTACTGGATTGACCCACTATGAGAATATTGCATGGATAGACGTGTCATAAGTTATTCTCATATGATCACAAATACACATAAACCTTTAACCTGAAGTCACTAAGGTTCCTTACATGAGGAATTACTCACTTTAATATTGTCCTATATCATCTTTAATCATGATGACAAGTAGGGCATTGATTGGGTGTGTCATAAATCGTGCAAAGGGAAGTGAGTGATGTAAATGAAATTTTGTAACTCTTGTATAAAAGAGAAATATCCTTAGGCCCCTTGATTGAGTAAGACTTAGAAATGCATGGTCATGCTCAATTGAATTAATATGTGATATTAATCATTTATTTTAAGTCTACTTAGTATCAAGAAATATAAATTGAACATTGACAAGGATGACACATTTCATGCCTCCAGTTCAATTTGGATATTATTACAAAAGGGTTATGATGTAAAACGTTGATCATGTATTAAGTGGATGTCGAATCACAGACATTCTTACTACTTGAGTGGCAGTGATGTATTGCTAGATACCGCTTACTGTCTATGGCTCAATAATGAGTCATTATTAACGTAGTAAGAACCTACAGGGTCACATAAAAGGAGTAGGAATAAGACAATAATTAATTGAACTTTAATTATATTAATATCCAATTAATTGGACTTATTTTCGTGCATACATATATTATTAAAAATAATAAATTCACGTAACATATATATATATATATATTATGTGATATTATTTGATATTAAAATAATATCAAATAATTACGTTATCAGATATTATATAAATATATTATGAGATAATATTATTTTGATATTTGATAACTATATACAATTATCAAATATTAAGACACTTATATTATGAGATAATATTATCTAATGTTAGATAATTAATAGATAAGTCATATCTCTCCTTATATCTCTAGGATAGAGATAAAATAAGTTGTTAAGTGTGATTAGAATTTTGAAAGCATTGTCCTAGTAGGACTAGGATTGTAGCTTGCCTAAGTTCTATAAAAGGGGGCTTGAGGATAATATATTATAGACACGCTCATAAACTTCCTAAAACCCAAAAATCACTCAGAAAACATCAAAATCTTAGTTCCTAGAGAGAGAAATGCATCCTACCAGATTCATGGAGGACGAGAGGTCGTTGTTCACTCCGTGTGGATACCATAGAGACGCAGTACCTTTCAGCCAGTATTTGATTCATCCGCTCTCAAGTTTTGATCAGTAGAAACATGAGTGCCCAATAGGTAAAACCCTAATAATTGATTTATGCTTTTTGCATGGATCCTAGGTAGAATTCGGATCAAAATTTTGAAATTCTGCTGCATGTAATAATCCAAATTCCTAACAAGTAATACCTTCTTTACTAATCCAAAAGTACCATAATTGCATGGTACCAAATTAACTCATTCCACAAATTTACAATTTCAAGCAATACTGTGAAAATTTTAAGTGCAAACAAATACATGATATATACAACAATAAAGAATTTGAAAAACAATTTTTGTTGGAGTCTGTGAGGAAATATAGGATAAAATTAGTGAATAAATTTCTTAAGAATTTAAATTGTTCCAACTGAAGATGATTCTTTGTATATCTGTAACATTTTGCTTGTAAATCGAATTCAATTATACATAACATTCAATTACATGTAATATCTTACATTCAATTATATGCAACATCTAATTGAAAATATTAATAAAAATTAAGCATATTCTTCTTTCTAGTTTCTTTTAACATTCAAAACTCATTTACCATATGTTTACAACTTCTACCTTGATGTTATTGTTTTGAATTAAAATAGTAACATGCAAGTAATTGTATAGTTTTTTCATTGATGTTACTACTAAAACTAGTAAAAATTGAGCATATTTTTCTTTCTAGTTTCTTTTAATATTCAGAACTTATTTACCCTAAGTTCATAACTTCTACATTAATGTTACTATTTTGAATAAAAACAGTAACATATAAGTAATTGTGCAATTTTTTCATTGATGTTATTACTAAAATAAATAAAAATTGATCATATTCTTCTTTCCAATTTCTTTTAACATTCAGAACTCATTTACCCTAAGTTTACAACTTCTACCTTGATGTTACTGTTTTGAATCAAAATAGTAACATACAAGTATGCAGTTTTTTAGACGAGAAACATGTCAACAACTAATGCTAATTAATAAGTAATTGTGTTACTATATATAATGAAGTTAATATTTCTTTTCAAACGGGAAAAGAATCATAAAGAATACAATTGTGCCATAAAAGAAACTACATTCAAGTTAGCTCCTAACAACTTTTCTTATTGTAATGTCCTAGTTCGCCATATTTTTTGCATCTAATTTTCTTAACACACTCATCCCTCAACCTAATCTTTATTTTCTTAGGTCTATTTGCTTGTCTTTCTAAAATCGAAGGTAAGATAGCTACTTTGTTATCTATATCAACTTCCTACCTTAACATTGTAAGAATGGGGCTTATGACTTGTTCATAAATCTTCCTATACGTGCTCACATGGAAATAATTCTCAATAACCTCATTCAAAGAAATCCCATATCTTTTTATAGTAGTAACTGCATGAACATAAGGAAAGTCATTCAGTTGCCACTGGTAACAAGTGTAACTATGCTAAGAAATATCCACACATATGGTTGGATTTATTAACACTTCAAAAATAATTTTTAATGACTTCCTAACAACTCAACCTTTGCACTTCCTTAATTGTGCTGAGAAATATCCACACACATGATTGGATTTACTAACACTTCAAAAATAATTTTTTATGACTTCCTAACAACCTAACCTTTGCACTTCCTTAAGTGTAATTCTAATCTCGAAAACTAGACTAGATAAATAATACCATTCCAATATAATGATTCTAACCTCCATTTAACAAACCATTCCATCAGCTTCAAATGAATAGTATCAACCATATTTATGATTAACAACTTCCTTATATCACGAATCTAAGAATTATAAGATTTAACTGCATTTGATGTCATCTTACCATAATGACAACTATGATTGAAAGCATTTAACTAACATTCAAGTGAAAGCCCCATGAGAAAATTCTAAGCAATCTAAGCTCATTCGTGTTTGAAAACTTCTAAGTTCTCCTTGAATGCACCTAGTCTTGGGCAATATGCATACATTGCAAATAAGTGAACTATATGCTCCCTAAAGGAATTTAAAACTGAAGCACCACTGAATCTGTCCTTCCAATTTTATTTTAAATGATGCAAACAAAAGAAGTGAGGTGCCGTTGGAAAAACCTTTGGCATTGCTTTGAACAATCCTAAATTATGATCAGAAATAAAAGTCACACATTGGCCTACATCAAATATATCGGTCAACTATAAAAGGAATCAAAGCTAATTTTCTTGATTTTTAGAATCAACCATAATAAAAGCTAGAGGAAATAATCCTGAAATGGAATAGTCACACCAAATAAAAAGATAAGCTATTAAAACAAAAACATAATATGCATTATAACCCATATTAAAGTTTGCATCGAAATACTAACACCAACTAAAAGAAAACACAATAAATACACAAGTAAATTATCATTAATAGCAGAACTCATGAAAAATAATGACATTGCTTCCATGTTCCTATTTCGTCTCCTAATAGTAACATCAATCCAACTGAGACAAACTATGGATAAATAGCCAAAATAACTCTCACTAATAGCAAAACTACAACAAAATAATGACAATGCTTAGATGTTACTATTTACTTTTCAAATGGTAACATTGATAAAACTCAAAATAAAACATCTAAATAAAGAGACATTCTTGATGAAAATACTAACAAAATAAAAAAGGAAAACTTAAGGCCTTCCATGTTACTATTTCTAGTCTAGACAGTAACAAAGGTCAAATGGTTATTGCTACCATGTTACTATTTGTCTCCTAATAGTAATATTAACCTAGTAGCTAAATAAATACATCTAATTATCAATCTAACTAACAAAAATTAAGAATAAATAGCTAACTCAACTCTCATTAATAACAAAAATACTAAAAAATAACACAAATGCTTTTATATTATTATTTGGTCTTTAAATAGTAACTTTAATAAAACTTAGAATAAAACATCCAAAAAATGGGATATTCTAAATGAAGATACCAACAAAAGAGAAGGAAAAACACAATGCCTTCCTATTTCAAGACCATACAATAACAAGGAATGTCATGTTACTATTTAACCTTCAAATAGTAACACCAATCAAAAGGCCTAAACAAAGTCATTCTTAATTAAAAAGACATTCACCTTGATTGCCATCCTTGCTAGTAGTTGATAGGATAACCCTTTTAAACCTAGACTTCAAAAAAGTCCCATCAATAAGCAAAAGAGGTCTACAAAACATGAATCCTCCAATGCAATAAACATCCTTTTGAATATTTTTTTACTATCAGCCACGTCTACCATAATGCAATAACATACCAACTAATCTATTTAAATGAGTCATTAAAATCGCCCACGTCCACCATAATGCAATTACTAAGATTCATTTCCTTTATAGCAATAACATACTAACTAATTTGTTTGAATGAGTCATCAAAATCACAAAACACCATACCCTTTACTTTTTTCATTGTACACCATGCCTTGCAATAGGGAATTGCCAATGCATAATTATTTTAAAAATGATTTACAATTTCACTAGCTGTCAATGATGGGGATCCTGTAAATAAATCTATAACTAATTAAGAAATTAATTTGGAACCCATCCTCCTTGAAATTGAACTGATTAACATAAGACCACAAATGTGATGATTCACTAACTTCTTAATGTAAAAATAAATTCACCTTGGACAATGAGGTGGTAACAGCCCATTCATTACTTTCCTCATGCTTCGTTAAGGATGTAACACCACCTTAGTTTTTGTATTCTTAACAAAATCAAATGAAAAACCTCTCTTAATTGAATACTTGCACAATGCATTCCTAAACTCAATAATACTACCAAAGAACCTCTAACTAATGTGTTTGACTTCACCTGACCATGAATCGGATAATAAAACCCTCTCACTATTTAAATAACACAAACTTGGAACCAAAGCAGCATCACACTCTGTAACATTAGAAATAATAATATGTCTCTCTGAACATAGATTGAGTATGGTGCAGGACTCAAGCCAATATTAACACTCATATTCAAATATTTTAAGCCCAAAACTCTAACTAAGTTAATCATATTTTCTAGTTCTAAACTATTTCTCAGCAAACAAATAGGATGGCCAGGAAGAGAATATGATAGGAAAAAACCATCTATAAATATATCTTTAAAATTTTCACACATCATCTGAATTAAATCATCGTAATCTATACCAGTATTAATCTTCAATATCATAATTTCAACCTTACACTTACATATGAGCAATAAGCACTATTCCATTAACAAATAAATCAAAATTATCTATTAACAATATAATAAAAAAAAAGAGGTAATAAACATAGGCAATGGCAATCAAAAAATGAAGGAGATCGATCAAAGGTATGCATTAAAGAAAGGTTGAGATCCAATTTAGCATACAAAGGTTGAACATTGGATGTGAAAATAGAAGTAGGAATTCTTGCATAAAAGGGAGAAGATTGGCACTTAATTAAAAAGAGTATCTTTGGAATATAACATTGATAATTCATAAAATTGACACCTTTTTAAAATAAAGATTAGCACTATCATCTATTTGAAAGGAAGTCCATGAAGTTGAACTTCAATGTAATTTATTATTTTTATTTTTGCAAGTTTATTTGCTGCTTGTTAATACTTAATTCCTTAAAATAATTTTTCCTTTTTCAATAAAATGTTAGCTCCTTAATTGAGGATATTGTTAATTATACATTTTCAATTAGACTAATTATTTAGGAAAGAAAAATTAATAATTTTGTTCATAAAATTCTATACTAATAGAAGAATTCTAGAATTGTAAAAATTTATAAAACTATAATAATTCTTAAAAAAATATTGTAATAATACAATTTCATTCTTAAAATCATAATTATAATGTTCTAACTATTTATTTAGGAAATCAATATGTGGCATGAAGTTGATGATGTATGTTAGAACATAGTTAGAATCAATGAATAATACATTTTAAACCATTCATCCCTCCTTCACAATGTGAAATCTTTATTACTTAAATGACATGTAATTTCTAAAGAAAATCACAAATTATAAAAGTTGGTAATAGTTAAAAAGAACTACAAAGGCAAATGCCATAATTAGGGAAAAAACCTCTCACTTATTAAAAATTCAAAGCTAAATATAGATAGAAACAGATGAAAATTACACTAAGAATATGAATTTTGCTTTGGCAAAACCTTAAAAAAGTTATGGAATTTATGAGACTTTTTTTACATAACTTATAATAAACTTATAATGTCCTATACCACCTATAAATTACATTCAAAATTTCTTCTTTCTTTCACTCCTCTTTTTATCTTAGGTTTTACTCTATAGTTTCTCTTTCATTCCATTTTATTTATATGGTATAAGAAGACATACAAAATCAATGTTGCTTGATCATTAATTACTAAGATACAAGTTATTGTTCCTAGAGGTAATTATTTACAAGTCTTACATCATTCATATGAAAGTACTAGTGTCAAGAAAAAATAAGTATATAGGTGTTTATTGATAGGAAATTTTTATTTGCAAGTCTTATATTATTCATATATGGACATACTTTGTTAAAATTTGCCATGGACATGAAAGCAAAAGGAAAGGACCATTTCATGGATACTATGCAAACATTAATCATCACTTTTTTTCAAAGTTGTGATATTAAATTATTAATTATAATGTCATTGTACAATATTTATTAGTTAATATTGATAATGTTGCTAGAATAATGATTTATAATTATGTGTTTTTAGAAAAACATTAGGATGTAGAAGTTGTTATAAAAATAAAAAACAAACAAACTCTATCAATTATTTATTATAAAACTAATGTGGATATAATTATGATGATACCATATTGTTTATTTAACTAGATTGATATATAGAAGTATAGCACCTATCACCTAACTTTAATAAAATGGTGGTAGTAAGTATTCACCAAGGATGGCATTTATGAGGTATTAGTATCCAATATCAATTTCTCAACAATTGACATAAAAATAATGGATTTTCCCTTCATTTATAGTAGGTTAATGTTTGATAATCCATTTCATTTGGCATGACATTCATCATTGATTTGCCTTTAACTTATAAATAGTGCTTTCCTTACTTGTTTGAAATAGTTATCAAAATAGCTTTTCTTAAGGTGTTTAATTGCTTCATTTACTATGAGTATCTAAATATTCTTATAAATAGTGCTTGATTGCTTCTAAAAAGATGGTTCTTTCCTCCATTCTAGTAGTTTAGCATACGACAATATGTTTTTATTGAAAACTAACTTCTAAAGTTTGATAATTTATTTTATTCACCACGATTGTTTATTAAAAATTTACACTCATGATAGTTTATCACTAATTTGCTTTTAACCTATAAATAAGGCCTTCTTTGCCTATTTGAAACAATTATTAAAATAGCTTTCCTTAAGGTATTTGATTGCTTCATTTGCTATGAGCATCTAAATGTTCTTATGTCTATATGTTGCATCAAACTTTGATACACATAAAGTAAGCAATAGCATTCTCACACTGAAAAATAAGAACATTTAGATGCTTAAAGCAAATAATTAATCATGCACATCAAGGTTAACAAATACAAAATTATTATGTCAAACTTTGATAGGTTGCAAAGCAATGACAAATTATTATGAGAAGAAGCAATATTTCTAATCTTGCATTAGTGGATTTGTGTATAAAACAAGATTCATGATGTTGCTTTTCTTCTACTATAATTTGTCATCAATTTGCATTTAGGTTCCATCAATGACATTTGTTAAAGATGTCGAAAAAATACAAAGATGATAAAACTAATGAGAAATTGCAATGAGGAGAGTAACATGTCCATTTTTTGCATTGAAGGCTTAAGTTCATTATAAAAATGGATATATTACTTTATCTTACTATTATTTATCATTAATTTGCTACCTAAAAAATCATCCAATTTAAAAATCTTAAGAAATATAAACAAATTATGAGAAAAGATATCTCACTTTTTTCATTTAAAATTTATTATTTATTATAAATTATAGTTTCTTATTTATTAGATTGTTTAATATGTTATTATTTGTATCTATATAATTATATAAAAAAATTGTGTTACAACATTTTTGCATCTATTGTTGTTATATCTTTTTGTTATTTGTTAGATTGTTCATTTAAAGTTTTTTTATATTTATTACTGTTATTATTTGTATCTGTATAATTGTATAAGAAAAATATAATTATTTAATGTAAAAAAATTTGAATACTATTGACTTGTAGAATTATCAAGTTTTTGCTTGATGAATTTTAAAATAAAATATTTTGATTTATAACATCATTTTTCAATTAGAAATAGACATTTAAATCTTTATTGTTGAACGATGTCATTTTACAATATACATTGATTTTTCTTAGAAATCGATATTTAATATTAAAATAGTTCAAATCATAAGGTGCAAAATAAAAATAAAAAGGGTAAAGCCTTAGCGCCATTTGCAAATTTCATTAGAAAACGCTTCTAATTCTAAAATGATTCTCTCTCTATCAAGATATGTTTCCAATTCAATCTTAAGATGATTATCTTCAGTTTTTTATATTTATGTTCACTAATTGTTTTACAGTATTGAAAATTTTTTAGTTGTTGATAAGCTTGTAGGATTGTACGTTCATTGGAAAAGTGCAAAATAAAAATGTAAGAACATTTTTAACCTTTTTTTTTGTTCTTATAACTAAGTTTCTAGTTTCAAAATTAACCATGTTTTTTTGCCTTTCATTTTGATGCAAGTTTTACATGTAAGAAACTTAATTTTATTCTTTTTTCTTTCAATGTGTAGTTGTATTATCTCTTATTTATTTATATGAAATATGTAATATTATACATCAAATTTTAGTAAATGTTCATTGCAGTTGTAGATATTGGACTCAAGATAGCTTTTCTAGGAAATACAAACCTTATATATTTACTAACAAATATTAGATAAGCTTTCACCATTTTCATTCTTTTCTTATAGCTTTTAAAATTGTTAAAATTGGGATTTTGAAATGTCATTGGAGATATCAATTTTTAGTATGTTACCGATTATTTTATAAAATTGTTGTTTAAATTTATAATAAACAACATTTATCAAATTGTTGACTATTATAGAATAAGCAACATTCAATTAACCGTTGCCTATTTATTTTATATTAACAATTATTTTATGTCAACTATATTAATAAAATTTTTGTTTAAAATTTTTAATTTCATTTTTACTTGTTTGAAATTATATTTTAATTTTAGTTCTAATCTTTATTTTATAAAATAATATTATGTTTTAGTAAAATTAAACACACTTTACGTTTATTTTGCTAAGAATTATTACTTTAAAAAAAGAATTTTTTAAAAAAATAGAAGAAATTGTAAAACATCATGAAGAAGAAATTTCAGAGGGAACTCCTTTTTGTTAAGCTGAAACACTTTTTTTTGAAAAATTATTGTCCTATTGTGTTTCGTTATAATGCCAAAACCTATCAAAGCCTTACTCTACTATCAAAGCCTTATTTTCAATCGTTCTATATCTCAGTTATGGCAATTTTGTGTAGAAGGTAGTGGGGCTTTCAAAAACTTTCTATCCCAAAAGGTGATGGTGCTTTCAAATTTTCTCATTCTTTAATTGCTCTCATAATTGGAGAAAGAATTTCTTTGAAGAATTATTACTCTATTATCTTTTTTTATGGTGCTAAAACCTATCATAGTTATAAAGCCCTATTCTACCATCAAAGCCCTATTGTTAAACATTCTATGTCTCAATTATGGCAATTATAGAAAGCAGTGGTGGTTTTGAAACCTTCTCATCAAATCTCAACCCGAGTTTCAAAATTGGTTATTCTTCAATTGTTGTCTTGTGACATTGGGTACTCTTCTCTGCCCATTTATGTTTACTTTCATAGTTTGCTATTTCATTCCTATTATTAGCTTCTTTATGTCTTAAGCTAGAAGGGATGGTATTTCTCTTGTAAATTTAGTTTTACCTTTAATTTTTTGTTTAATTTTGCTTTGGAAATTTGAAGTACTAAAAAATTATTATATACATGTGAATTTTTTGAGTAGTAGTCTTGTTTTAATTTCAAATGTATATCTATGTTGTTTGATTGTGATGCTTTGGCAATTAGGTTATATGCTTCATATATATCTCTCACCTACAAATAGCTACTATAACATGCTAATGGATGTACATGGTATTGTCATAATATCCCATTTTAGTTTACTTTTAATATATGATGTCTATTTCAACTCAAATCTCTGCACTCCTTATTTCAATGTTTTCTCATATTTCTAGCTTCTATGGTAAGAATTTACTTAATTTACTATATATTTTAGTTAGTGTAAGATCTTGAAATGGGTCTTTATATGAACACACAGGATATGTGTAATGCATCTATTATATGATACCCTATAGGGAATAAAAGGACACACTTCTTGAAATTCACTTTTTATGATGATAATTTTTTGGATTTTGGATTTTTTTCTCTCTTTAAATTCATCAATTGTTGATGTATATGTGCAGACCACAAATATTCTACCATATCATGTATGCTCTCAATATATTTAAGGTAAAACTAGGCAAGTGTTTAAGCATTATTTGCTACAAATAAGGTCACCAACAGTATCAAGATCACAAGCCATGAGACGTCCTAAACATCCATTTCTAATGTTCCTCCCATTGCCTATTGGAGTGCTTTGAATATAGTTAGTTTTGTGAGGCATCTTTGGCCATGAAATCATTTGTTATTAAAATCTAATTATGACCTCTTTCCTATTGTCATGTTAAGAGGGCAATTTCCATCTCTTATTCTAAAAATGAGTTTCATGATGTAGGTGTGACATTGAGATGCTCGCCTACAATTATGAATTCATTGTACTTTAAGAAAAAAATGACAATTATTGCTTATATTTCTTGATTGCTCGTCTAGCAAATACTGTGATGAAGCACTTTTATGATTATCGCATTATGAAGTAACTAAAAAGGGTTTAGCTATAGCACCTTTATGTGGCTTTCGTTGAAGTGAAGATCATCGATCCACCTTATACACACTAGCAAATTTGATCTGTATTGTTGGAATCTTCCAATCATTTCTTCAACTACTTCTTTTTGTTTTGGTGTTTTGTTATTTTTTTATTCAAGGATTAAGAAAAATGGCTTCATCAAATTTATCATAAGTCAAGCTAAAAATTGGATAATGTCATGATATTGTTTCATGAAAAATAGTAAAATTAGTGAAAAAATGATGTTACTATTTGCAATGCAAATAATAACATCATGCCAAAAACATAAAATGCTTGAGTAGTTAAAGAATGCTTCTTAATCATTATTAAAAGTATAGTTTCATGCAAAAAAATGACTTCAACTATTACATGTGTATTGAAATAAGATGATAAAAATAATCATTGTGCATATTATTACTTTGCATGCAATAGTAACATATAGAGATTTGAAGCATGATATGATATGTTACTATCTATCTTTATTATGATGAAATGAGTTTAAAAATTGCATAATTGCTTACTTGTTAGTATTTGGTTACTATCTAGTGCCAAATAATAACATCATTGGAAAAGCCAAATTAAGGTGTGGAAAAACAATATGAGGACTATCATACTAATGTCTGGACTCAAGATGGATTGATCAAGTAAAAACTAAAGTTCTTTATGAGAAAAAATCAAAGCATAAATGTGGGATTTGATGTTACTATTTAGAATCCAAATAGTAACATCATGCTAAAAAATATAAAACATGCTCAATGTCAACAAGTGCATTGTAATAACCTAAGAAAGATAATCATTGAGCATATTATTATTTAGGTAACTTTGTTGTGCCAAAATAGTAATATTAGTAGAAAAAGCAAGATTAAATTATGGTAAAGTAAGATAGGTACTATCATGATGATGTTTGTATTAGAAAATGAATTGATCAAGTTAAAACTGAAGTTCCTTATGAGATGTAATGTAAAAACAACACGAGGGATTACATGTTACTATTTGGTATGCAAATAGTAATATGATGCCAAAGAATACAAAACATGCACATTTTCAACATGCATGCTTTCATGTTTCTCTTTGTGATATGAATAGTAAAATGGCTAAAATAACATGTTATTATCATTTTCATTATGATGTTTGGATTGAAAATGAGTGATAAAGTTAAAACTAAAGTTCATTGTTAGATATAATCATAAATAACATATTGGATTGCATGTTTCTATTTGATATCGAAAAAGTAACATGTTTCTATTTGCTTCCATGTGAACATGCTAAAAATAAAATAACATGTGTGCCTCCATATTTTTGTTTGTCATATAAATAGTAACATAAAAATTCTTGATAGTAATGTGTCCATTAAGTGAACAAATAGTTATTATGTAGGATTAGTAATAGTAACATGCAATGAAATAATGATATGCATGTTCATCAACTTCTAGGGTTTTGTTTCAACATATATACTATATATATGTACGCAAATAGTAACATTTTTCCTGAAGTTAAGGTTAAGATAATCCATATACACAAACTATTTAAAAGGATGGATGATTTACTTGTTGATGACCCATTTTGACAGTGTCAATTCATGTGGAGTTATTGTTTGATACTAGTTGAAAGTTGCTAAAGACTGAAAATACTAATTTCTAATGGTACAATATTAGCTAAGTTTGTTTTCTATAATTTTTTGATGATTTATATGGTAGTTTCATTTAATTTGTCAAGTTGCTTCATAGGAACTACATAATGATCATATGGGATTCAATGGTTTCTATTTTGATATTTTTGTTCATTTCATAACATGTTGTAAATGTGTCATTTTAGTCTTCTAAGCCTTGTGGTAGTTTACTATTTGCAGGTGGACTTAAATGAAAGAAAATTGGTTTAGGATATCTTGTTGCAATAAATTACAACAAATAGTATCAGCTTGATTTTTCCCCATTATCATCTTTTAACTTAGCTAAAGCCATAGAAATTTCGAAAGCCAAAGTTTGTAGGGTGTTTCCTTGTGGCCCAAGATAGTGGTCCTCCATAGATCTTGGTCTTCACATCATTGTGTCTTCCAAACATTGGAGATAATATTTTAGGTTTTTCTTTAGCTAGGAGTTTGTCTACTTGTCATGCACAGTGCCTTTTGTTCTTCATTTTTATCTTCAATACATGAGGGAAAGGGGTTGCAAACATAATTTGACTTAGTTTTTTACTTAGATCCCATTCTGAATAAATGACTTAAATTAAAAAATTAGGTTTAAGGATAAGATTTAGACAAAACCTTAAACTTTATTTTATAACTAGGCCAAATTTAAGCTTATATAGTTAAAATCAAGCTAATCCTATTTTGCCTTCTTTCATATCTATATATATTAAATACTAGTCTTTTTTGCATGCACTTTCACATGTGCTCAAGATTTTCTTTAAAAAATTAAAAACTTTAATTACTCTTGTTAATTACTAATTCTTAATTATAATTATTAGTTTCATCAACAATAATATTTTCGTAAAAAAGTAATATATAAAATCAAATACGTTGTCCAATTCATACAATTAAATGAAGTATAGTTCTTTCATATCCAAACTAAAATTATGGATATTGATATCTTGATTGACAAGCTAATAAAATAATGACACATTGCTTGCATGGAAAAAGTTTTTAGGTTAATTATTGTTTTATAAACTTTTTAAATTAGACTTTAAATTTATTTTTATTTTACTTTATCGCTAAATATTTTCTAGCAAATTAATAGTTAAATAAAAAGTAAGGTTAAATTTTTTTCTCTTTATATGAATTTAAAAATTCCTTGCTTCAAATATTTCGCTCTCTCTCTCTCTCTACTTCACACGCAAATATTTCCAAAATTCATATTTATACTTAATCTTAAAATGTATAATAATTTATTATTTTATTAAATAAAATAATATATTAATTATTTGAAAAATTACTGTTTATTATTTAAATGTTCCATGAAATAAAAAATTTATTTTTTTACTATTCAAAACCACTCATTTATCTTAAAATAAATATATATAAAACTTGATACTTCTACATTAAATAAAGAAAATTGTTTTTTATCCAAAAAAAACTAAAAAAAGCTATAAACTATATCCTTAAATACTTTATTTTAATATTTTATCAATAACATTATTTTTTCAATAACAATTTCTTTACTTATTATAAATTTGTTAAATAAAATGTTATTATGTATAATGCAATAAAATAATATTTAGACATTAATGTACTTCGTCCAAATAATTTTAGAACTTTTTATTTTAACTAATTAATTTTTAATAGAAATCATGTTATTATTCTTTATAATATAATGTAATATTTTTTTACTTCTTTTTTAAATTATTTAAGTTTGTATATGAAATTAAACAATACTAAGAAATTCTTAATAAAGAACCAATATACATACTCACATACTTACTTATGTATGTATGTTCAAATACATTCCACCTAAAATTTAGAAATTTAAAAATATAAATAAATTTTTATTATAATTTTAATCTAATATAAATAATTTATTTTCTAAACTTGATACATTAAATTGAAACATGACCCTCTACTCTCTCCCAGCGAATCAAGAAATCAAGTGTGGTTAGTAAATGCAAAATTTTGATTGGAATCCCAGGATTGAGAGGCAGATATTCGCCAGGTCCAATATTGGATCATTTGCCACTGGCTCGAATCAATCAGACGGGTCCCTGGGAATCGATTAGCTTATTAGCTGCTCCGATGCCGCCCTCTATTGAGTGGACAGGGCCTTCATTCGTTGATTTTCTTTCTCGATATTAATTTATATTTTTTTGTAATTTAATACATTACAAAAAAATAATTTTATATCATTCATTTTTTATTATTTTATTTTATTTTATATAAAAATTAATAGTAATAATAATAAACTAAATCAATAAAATAAGTATTTTATTTAAAAATCATAGTATGTACTTTATAAAAATTTATGTTTAATATAATTTATTAGATAAGAAAAGTAAAAAGAAATATATATATATATATATATATATATATATATATATCATATTTTTATAAGTGTGTATACAAAGCACTTCAATTTTTAAATAGAACTTACTTGACATATTTTAGACAAGTTTAGAGAACTTAATTCTAGATATGTGTAAAAAATACTAAATTGAATATTTTAAAAGTTTTTATCATGTATTAATGTGTAAAAAGAAATAAAAGAGACTATTTAAAAAAGAGAAGAAGAGATAAAAAGTAGTTTCATAAAATAAAATTTTATATTTTAATTTAATAACAATTAACTATATTTTATATGTTCAAAATGATTATGTGGTAATTTTGGAAGTTTCAATTTATAATATATTATAAATAAATTTTAGTAAATAATCATTAAATTATGTTTATCATATGCTAACTTGACATATTTTAAACAAGTTTAGAGAACTTAATTCTAAATATGTGTAAAAAAATACTAAATTTTATTACTAAATTGAATATTTTAAAAGATTTTATTTTGCATCAATGTGTAAAAATAAGAGATTATTTAGAAAAAAATAGAAGAAGAAATAAGAAATAGTTTCATAAAGTGAAAATTTATATTTTTAATTTATTAAGTATTGACTATATTTTATGTTTTTAAAACGATTATGTGGTAATTTTTTTAGAAGTACTTTAATTTTGAAAGTTTTAAATTACAATATATTATAAATAAGTTTTAGTTAATAATCATTAAATTATGTTTATCATATGGTGAAAAGGTATAAAAATATACATATAAATTAATATAAATAATTTACTTAAATTATTTATTTTAAGTTATTGGTAAATATAAAATTAAAAAATTATGGTTCAAAATAGAAATATCATACTATCAATTCTTTACCTATTAAATAAGTTTCCTAATTATAAATCTTAGCCATTCATTTTGGTATCACTAAAATCTAATAATTTGCATTCTACCACATAATCGAGATATCAATATCCAAATTTTTGGTTTAGGTATATTAGAATTATCCTTAAATTGCAAAATTGGTTTCTATTAGAAATTTTAGCTAATTTCACTAATTAGTTCCTTTTAATTTATTTCATACAAATTTTACTAATGACTTTCTAGAATTGTCAGGCAGTGAAGGTGTTATGAATTCAAAGGATGCAAGACCTGACCTTTATAGAATTAAGTATCAAGTGAACATAAATTTGATTTGATTTATTGTCGAATATGAGACACTTTAGTTTTAGAAAATTATACTATTCACAAGAGGTTACTTTAGGTTCTATCTAAACACTTTTTTAATAATTTGATTCTCATACTTTCATTTTCCATATGTGTTGTCAATAAGAATTTAAGTTTCATCTATCATAGAGACTATAAAAATACATTCCATCCTCACAATTTAATTTCAAATGCAAGTGTTCTATAGGGCCTAGGAGCCATCCTAATTTTTACTTGATATCTTGTTAAATTTCTTTTAAATCCTTCTTAAAATCATTTTAATCTCTTAATTCCAACATCTTTCATTCTTCATAAATTTTAAAATCATACTTATGTTTATTTTGAATGTTAAAAAATTCTTAATAAATTTTAAAATCATATCTATATTTATCTTTAATGTTTAAAATTTTGGTTTTTATGAAAGTGAAAAATATTATATACATGAATTTGAAAAAAGCCATAAAAACAATGACAAGTAGATCAAATAATATAAATAGATTTGAAAGGAACCAAATTAGTACTCTTATATGAACTGACCAATTTTATATCTCTTGCATTAAATATAATTATGAGTAAAAATAATATGACTTGATATCTTCATATAATCCTTTTTTGCTTCATTAGAAAAAAGAAATATTTACACTCTACAAAGAACTCTCGTTCACTAGAGAACCTTCATCCCATATTAAAAGTTTATGTATGTTGAAAGAGAAAAAGGAAACACATTGAAGGAGTAAATAAGCGTTCATGTAAGTGAAAGCAGAATACAAGAGTATGCTGAGAGAGAAAAAGAAATTAATTTTAGAATTTGATGCATCTTGAGGAAGAGAGAAAAGAATCACTTAGGATAGAAAAGAAATAATTGTGAAAAGATACAAAGTCAAAATAAAGACAATTTTTTAATTACTATTTGAAATAAATGAGAGAGAGGAATGGGTTAAAATTGATAAGAGATAATTATAGGAAATTATAAAATCAAAATAAGGATAATTTTTTAATTGTGACTTGAAATATTTGCAAGAGAGTAAGAGAGAAGAAAAAAGAGAAGAAGTAGTTAAAATAAAAAGATATAATTATGAAAAGTTACAAACTCAAAATAAGAATAATTATTTAATTACTTTTTGAAATAAATTTGAGATTACAAATTAATTCTCATTTTATCAAATTTAAACTAAATAAATATTAATTTTTTCGAAAGAAAAAAGTGGAGTCCAACTAACCTAATCTACTTTATTGTAGTACTAATAGATTATATATAAAGTTATTCTCAAATTGGTTATCTTAGTGGTATTGTGTTAGTATTTTATTTTGAATATTATGAGTTTGAATGAAAATAATGTTATGAAAGAAATGTTGTCACTAAAATAATTAGCTCATTTAAATTGTAATAATCAATGTTCACTATCAAAATAACCATATAAGAAAATTTAGAGATAAACAAAGTTAAGGATATAATTCTTGAATTTCAAAATTTCATAGAGATATCACCAATGTTTGTTAATGAAATAAACATGACTATGATACATAAAACTAGATAACTACTCACAACTATCAAAATTCACAACTCATTCATTTTAAAAATAAATGTCACATTACTAATTATTTTGCAAAAGTGCAATAGAAGCAGCACTTGTTAAGGATAAGGTGAATTGGGATTAGCTAGTATAGCCACTATTTTTTGAAGATTAAGTTACACTATTCTCAATCTCAAATGAATAAGCACCAATGGACAATGAAGACAATAATGTAGTGGCTAGAGGAGAAAGATAGGTTGGCAGAAGCATCTTCTTTGGGAGTACGGGTAATGGAGTTTTAAAGTTAAGCACATGAATTGCTTGCTTTATTGAAGGCATTTTCATGAAATCCAGATAAGCACACCAAAGGCTAACCACCATTAGATGTTCCATTTGGTGAATGTCAAATTCTCCATTTAGCTTAGGGTCTGCTGCATCAAGTAGCTTCTCCGTACCATAAAGCTCCCAAACCCACTCCACTAGTCTTACTTGACCTTCCTTAGCTTCAAGGTTGATGGGCTTTCTCCCATAGGCTATCTCTAATGCAACAATACCAAAGCTGAATATGTCAGATTCCTTACTGGCCTTGCCTATAATAACACATTCAGGGGCCATATAGCCTATAGTTCTAACTGCAATTGTAGTTTGTGACCTTTTTGCATGATCAACTACTCTAACCAATCCAAAATCTCCAAGCTTAGCATTAAAATTTGAATCCAACGTAATATTGCTTGATTTGATGTCCCTATGCAATACACACTATTCGCATAATTCTTGCAGGTAAAGCAATGCTGAGGCTAGGTCTTGAGCAATATTATACCTCATTTTCCATGTCAAAAAGCTATGTTCTTTAAAAAGATGGAAATCGAGACTGCAATTTAGCATGAAACTTATATATGAGTAGGAGATCGCTCTTTTGGTGGCACCAACCAATGAGTTGTACCAAATTTTTATGCCTTAGCTAGCTGATAACCTTTACTTCGATTGCATATTCCTTTATCCCTTGGTTAGATCCTTTTGATACTCTCTTGATAGCAACATAGGAGTTCAGGTCTCTCATAAAACCACGGTAAATAGCACCAAAACCACCTTGACCAAGCTTCTCCTCCTTTGCAAAGTTCTTTGTTACCTGCATCAATTCATTGTAGGGAAACTTCTTAGGTCCAGTTCCCTTGTCAAATTCATCATCCATTGTTTGGTCGGAGATGAAATCCTTTTCATAGCTGCTTGCCCTCC
This sequence comes from Sindora glabra, assembly GCA_020226215.1. Taxonomy (NCBI): domain Eukaryota; kingdom Viridiplantae; phylum Streptophyta; class Magnoliopsida; order Fabales; family Fabaceae; genus Sindora; species Sindora glabra. The sequence continues at coordinate 17,876,817 of CM035225.1, read as the reverse complement.
TCTTCCTTCTCAGAAACTAGGCTAATCCCATGAAGCAGATGAAAAAGCTCAGGCCAATTCCTAGCCCCACTCACAACCTTATCTTACTTTTCTTTTTTAAACTTGCTGTATTCTTCGTAATTTGTGAAGTTGACTACAAAGACCATGATTTCAGAATATGCACCTCATAACTTAATCCTGTTGCTGCAGAAAAGCCAACCATAACCTGCTCTGGTAAGTGCTCTTTTAAATCTAGTTGATAAGAGAGATGTTGATCAATTTGCATCCCATTTGTGTATCCCGTGAAAGTAACACTAAGATTATGGGTACTGGAATTGTAATCAATTTTTGCATTATAATCTTTGCTTTGATCTGAAATATTAGTATACCATGCCATAGATGCAATAGATTTAAATGAGTTGATGTTTATACCCACATGAGGAGTGTTAGTTGGATCATTCTCCTAATTGTAAAAGGTGTCAAACTCTACTGCCACAAATTTGTACCCACTTGAATTATATAATTGGTCCTGATCATTGGAAGGAGGAAAGTAAATACCAAGGGCACCACAAATGTTAGATTTCTCAGAAATAGATCTAGTGGTGCAAGGAAGAATGTCATCCCATCTCCATGAAGCTGATATTTAGCAAGGATCTTAAAGGAGAATTCTGCAGTGAAATCTGTCAGTGAGCTCTTGTCCTAGAGGCCCATCAGTTTAGAATTTGCGACTCATCCAATGCTGAAATTTTTTGTAGTAGTGAGTCAAATATTTGATTCTGCATTGATGAAAGCATCTCCTATTTTAGTTACTTCACTGCTTCTGAAGCCACTATAATTGAAGGATAACTGAGTAGCAACATGGGTTATTGTTGTTCCCAAGAGGAAAAGGATAATTGTCATTGAAGTTGAAAAAGAGAGACCATGGGCTTGAATTTGATGGATGTTATGGTTCATGGCTAGGGCTATATCATAGAGTTTTTTGGTGGGTTTGGGATGAACCAAGAGCAGGCAAGCCATGTCTTCATCTTTACTGGCTGCCGTCGCATTCTTCCTTTTCGAATATTTAGTATTTAAATTACAATGCGGGTCTTTGTAAATAGTCCTCCTTTGGCCTTGAAGAGACTTTATCAAATGCGTTGATATCCCACGTTTGTTTGACTATAAAAAATTTAAATAATTAAGGAAAAAACTTTTTTTGAAGTCTATTTCCTCTGAAAGTTGGTCAATAAAACGGTAGATTCCAAACTACAAAAAATTATATTATATTCCGGGAGGGAAATGATTTCTTCTATTAATTAAAAAAGTACATAAGATATTCATCAATGATTTAATTTCAATATTAAACTCAATTTTTATTATATTTTTAAACATTATATTTTGTTAATTTATAACTTGGTAGCATTTTTTATTTTCATAAGAAAATAAAATAATATAAAATAAATTGCATAAATAAAAATTGAAATATCTCTACTATTTAATGAGAAATTAATATAATAATTTTTTTAAATTATTTATTATACACAAATAAGTTTTAAAATTAAATGAGCATGTTACAAGTACTGAATTCTATCATTCAAAGTTCAATGAAAAAAATTGTTATTATTGTTATTAATAGGGAAAAATGGTTATTATTGAAGCAGAAGAAGGGAGACTAGGGGCTTGAAGTTGATGAATATTATTATTCACAGCCATGGCCAGATGGTAGGAGTTTTGGTGAATTTGGGATGAACTAAGAGCAAGCAAGCCATGTCTTCTTCTTAGCTTCCATTTGTTTTGGCTAATATTTCTTGTTGAAGAGATGACATATGTTCAGTAAAGTAGTAAAGTCGAAAATTGCCCATTAGATATCATTAATGACACGTAGTATCATTCCTATTGGAAATCTATATCATAAACAAAGAAGAAAGTCACATAGAACACATATATTATCACACCACAAAAGATAGGCAAACTAATATTAACAATAAGAAAAAGAGATGAAGTATGAAAGTGAAAAAACAAGTTCGAGGCATGCTATGGTAGGCGCTTTCTTCAGAGTAGATTTTCATTGCTACCTTGGTGCAAATAGCAATTGTTGACATTCTACTCCCAACTTACAATAAACCACTAATTACCTTCTAATGTGCACTCAAATAGAAGATATAATGAACTCTAAATCTATTAACTGCTCTTTTAAGGAATTTTAAAAATAAAGATATATTCTCGTAAAGATTACATACTTTTTTTTATTTCATATTTCCTATTTATATATATATATATATATATATATATATATATTTTCAATGGGTGTGTTTTAACCAATGTGTTGTTTCATAAAGAAACATGTTCCCCCACAAGAAGACATGACTTCTCTTAATAAAAAAAATGGTTACATAAATTTTTGAATCACATATCAAATATATATATATATGTATATATATATATATATATGTATATATATATATATATATGTATATATATATATATATATGCATATAATAACAATCCCCTACATGATTCATAAATTTTAAAGAAGAATATATAAGAGCAGTCTTTTACAATGCTTTTAGTATAGGTGTCTTATAGACTTGAACCTTACTTAGTATGAACAAAATTCCAATCGGAAGAACCATAGTGAACTTGAGTCTTGAACTAGGATCTTTTAGCCCGATCTTCAATTTATCATACACATTGTATGAGATTTTATTGAGTTTTTTAATAGGGTCTCACTTTAATGGCCTTGTGCTAGTATCTTGATTCTTGAGTGCTCTAGAGATAAACTCAACCTCATAGGTTGCAACCTTATAACCACACTTAAATAGAAGAATTCTTCAAGGATATGTGTAACGGAAGCATATCCTACATAATTTGTTATGAATTCATTAAGAGCATGAGCTCTTCCTAATCATTATAATAAGTACCATAGGATCACAATAGGACTAAAATAAATTAGTACTTCTCAAATTACTATGCAGTTTGTTGCTACCACATTGAACCTTCTTTATAGGATCTCCAATTAGAAGGTTGGGTTGCCACTAATAGTATATATATATATATATATATATGTATATATATATATATATGTATATAACTTATAACTTGCAATCCCATCTCTTTTGAAAGTTCTATGACTTACTTCCTTTTGTTAACAGATCTGTAATATTTTTCATAGAAGGAATATATTCCAATGATATTACTCTATTTTTAATTAAACCCATGATTGATTTTTGCCTTAAGCACATATGTCTCGTTTGCTAATTTGAGTTCTTTTGCTTGCATTTTGCAATAGTAACTTGATTGTCACAATGTAAGCAAATCACTGGAATTGGCTTTTCAACAATTGGAATATCCATTAATACATTCTTAAGCCATTCTGCTTATTGTGTTGTTGCGTCAAGGGTTATCATCTCAGATTCCATAGAGGATCGAGAAATGCATGTTTGCTTGGAGGATTTCCATGCAACAACTGCTCTACCTAAAGTAAATAAATATCCTGTGGTGGCTTTAGTCTCATCTGAATTAGAAATCCAATTCACATCGCTATAACTTTCAAGTATAGTGGGATAACCTAAATAATATATACCAAGTGATATGGTACCCTTAAGATATCTAAATATCCTTTCTAATGCTATCCAATGATTTAAATTAGGATTACTCATATATCTACTTAATCTTCCTATTACTTGTGCTATATCATGCCTTGTAGCATTTGTAAGATATATGAGTGAGCCAATAATTTGAGAATACAACAATTGAGAAATAGGCTCTCCCATATTTTTCTTTAGTCTTACATTAAGATCATAAAGAGTATTCATAGGTTTACAATCATACTTATTGGATTTTTTCAATATTTTCTCAATATAATATGATTGTGTAATTGTAATACCCGTAGAATTTCTTAAGATCCTTATTCCTAAAATACCATTTGCCTCTCCTAAATTTTTCATATCATGACAAGAAATTTTTAGTCTCATTGATTATACTCAAATTGCTACCAAAGATGAGAATATAATCAACATACAAACATAATATAACACATCTAAGATTGGTAAATTTACTATAAACACATTTTTTTGAGTCATTTATCAAGAACCCATTTGATAGGACAACTTGATCAAAATTTTCATGCCACAGCTTCGGTGCTTGTTTTAATCCATATAAGGATTTAATTAATTTACACAGCTTATTTTCGTGGCCAGGTATGATAAATCCTTCTGGTTGCTCCATATATATCTCTTCTTCTAAATCATCATTTAAAAAGGTAATTTTAACGTCCATTTGATAGACCTCTAATTTATATATGGATGCCAAAGCCAAAAGTACTCTAATAGTTATCTTTTTTGCAATAGGAGAATAAGTGTCAAAATAATCAAATCCTTCTCGTTGAGAATAACCTTTTGCAACCAATCTTGCCCTGAATTTTTCAATAGACCCATCTAGCTTAAGCTTCTTTTTAAATATCCATTTGCAACTAATAGGTTTACACCCTTTGGGCAAATCACTCAAGACCTAAGCCTTATTACTTATTAAAGATTCCATTTTAGCATTTATGGCTTCTTTCCAAAAAGATGAATCTATAGATGATGTGGCCTCTTTGTATGTTTGAAGATCCTCTTCCATTAGATATGTGTAAAAATCATTTCCAAAATTTTTCTCTACTCTTGCTCTCTTGCTTCTTCTCAATTCTTTAATGTTGTTCTTGCCTTCTTTATCATGCTCTACTAATTTTGGAGTGCAATTAGAAGGTTTAGATTTACTCACCTCAAGGGTAAAATATCCTCGGAAAATATGATATCTTTTGATTCCATGATAGTATCTATATTTATACCATTAATTTTAAATTTTATTACTAAAATCCTATAAGTCACACTATCTTGGAAATAACCTACAAGAACTCCATCAATTGTTTTGGGTCCCAATTTCTTCCTTTTATTTTCTAGAATTTTTACTTTTGCCAAACACCCCCCACATTCTTAAATAATTTAAATTTGGTTTCCTCCCTTTCCATAATTCATATGGAATTTTGTCTAATTTTTTATGAGGAACTCTATTTAGAATGCAATATGCAGACAAAAGTGCTTCATTCTATAAATTGTTAGGGAGTCCAGAACTTGATAACATACAATTTATCATATCTAACAGAGTTCTATTTTTTCTTTCTGCTACACCATTTGATTGAGGTGTATAAGGAGGAGACACTTGATGGATAATACCATTATTATTGAAAAGGTTTGAAAATTCTATAGAAATATATTCTCCTCCTTTATCAGTACGCAAAATTTTGATCTTCTCTTTCATATGATTTTCAACTTCATTTTTATATATATTAAACATACTCAAAGCCTTATCTTTTGTACCAATTGGAAAAGCATAACAATACTTGGTGAAGTCATCAATGAAAGTAATAAAGTATCTCTTACCATTTCTAGAATAAGCTTAAATATCCAAACATCACTGTGTGCTAACTCTAAAATAGAGGTTTCCCTAGTTACAGTTTTAAAAGGTTTTCTAGGTAATTTAGATTGCACACAAATTTCACACTTTTTATGTACATTTAAATCAAATTTAGGAATAAGATCTAAATTCATCATTCTCTTAATAGAAGTATAATTAATATGACCTAAGCAACCATGCCAAACATTGTCATAATGAACAACATAATAAAGAGAAGAAATATTACTAGTATTTTTATTACTAGAATTAACATTTAGGACATTCAACTTAAAAAGACCATCAAGTACATAACCTTTGCCAATAAAAGACTCATTCCTACTAGGTACAACTTTATTAGACTCAAATATTAATTCGTAACCATCTCTAATAAGAAGAGAGCCATTAATCAAATTTTCCTAATGTCGGGCACATGTTTCACATTATGAAGAGGCAAAGTCTTCCCAGAAGCTAGTAACAAATCCATCTGTCCTTCTCCCTTTGCTTGTGCCACAACTGCATTACCCATGTTTGCGAACTTTCCTTCAATGGGTTGATATTTTGTGAATAAAGATTGGTTAGCACATACATGTATATTTGCACTAGTATCAATCCACTAATTAGTAGATGCACAAACTAAATTGGCCATCGGAATGATAGAAACATACCTCTTATCAATTTCACCAGTCATAACATTGACTGGAAAGGCCAGTGTCTCAGAAGTTTTCTAACCTTTGCAATGGCAACAAAATCTTGCTATATGCCTTATTTTTCCGCAAACAAAGCAACGTATCTTTTTCTTCTTTTTAACATTAGGTTTCCTTTTGAAGGAATTGTCTTTTAAAAACTTCTTTTTTTTTAGAAATTGAATTTCTTTCTTCCACAATATTCACTTTATCATCAAACTCATTGGATAATCTATCCTTATCTCTTTGTTTTTCTTCTATTTGAAGAGAAACAATTAAGTTGTCCATGGTCATATTTTCACATTTATGTTTTATAGATGAAGCAAATGATTTCCATTTTGGAGGAAGTTTCTCAAGTAAAGCACCCACATGAAATTTTTCACTTATTTCAATTTTCTTTTAATTTAGTTCATGAATAAGAATTTGAAAATATTATGCTTGTTCCACTACAGATTTATTATCACTCATTTTAAAGTCCACATATTTTCCTATAATATAATTATCAAGACTTTCATCTTCTTTACCTTACTTCTTTTCTAATGCTTCTTACAATTCACGTGTAGTTTTGGTAGTGCAAAAAATATCATACAAATTACTAGATAAAGCAGACAAAATATGACCATGACAAAGGTTATCCTTATCTAGTTCAGTTTGTGAGATGGTTTTGTCTTGACTTTGAGGATCTAGAGAATTAATATTAGAGTTTGTATTCTCAGAAGTATTATAAGTTGAAATTTTATTTGAAAGATCAATAGGGTTAGATATAACAAAGAAGAGACATAAGGTTGTCAACCAATAACACATTTGATTTTGCCATCTACGAAAATTTTGTCAAGAGAATTTTTTTGGTTTTACAAAAATGTGTTCTTCAAAAGAAACCATTTTTTTTTAAAAAAAATAAAGAATCTACTTTGAAAATGTTGGAAATCTACATCATAAACAAAGAAGAAAGTCATATAGAACACATATATTATCACACCACAATAGATAGGCAAACTAATATTAATATTAAGAAAAAGAGATGAAGTATGAAAGTAAAAAAACCAGTTCGAGGCACGCTATGATAGGCGCTTTCTTCAGAGTAGATTTCTGTTGCTACCTTGGTACAAATAGCAATTGTTGACATTCTACTCCCAAGATACAATGAACCACTAATTACCTTCTAATGTGCACTCAAATAGAAGATATAATGAATTCTAAATCTCTCAACTGCTCTTTTAAGGAATTTTAAAGATAGAGATATATTCTCTTAAAGATTACGTACTTTTTTTTACATTGAAAGTACATAAAATAAATATTATTAAATCAAAATATATACACAATTAATTGTTACATTGAAAGTACATAAAAAATTTACTATCATATATACACAACCTTTTCTAAGAGGAGTCAAAATATTATTAAATCATTAAATATTTATTCACAAAAATGATTTTAAAATTATGTGAAGAAGCTTAACAAATCATCGTTTAATGACGTTGTGACATTCCTTTAAAAAATTTATAAAAATAAGTTAAATAATTAAGAAAATGTTCTTTGAAATCTGTTTCCTATGAAAGTTGGTCAATCAAACAATAGTATTTTAAACTACAAGAAGTTATATTATATCCCCCAAGGATGGTGGGGAGTGATTTCTTCTTTTAATTAAGAAAAAAAACATAAGAGTTTTGTCATCTATATATAATTTAATCTCAATATTAAACCAATTTTTTACTACAGTTTTAAATATTATATTGTGGTTAATTAATAATTTGGTGGCATTTTTTTATTTTGATAAGAAAATAAAATAATATGAAATAAAATTACATAAATAAAAAAAATCAAAATATCTCAACTATTTATTAGTAATTTTTTAATATAAAAATAATAATGCTTTTGTCAATTATTTATTATAACAAATAAATTTTAAAATTAAAAAACATAATACAAGTCAGATTTTTATCATTTAAAGTTTCATTAAAAAATAATAAAAATTATTTAATTTTTATATAAAAATTTATGACTTTAGATTGCAAATTCTTAAATAGAACTTACGAGAATCCATATCTGAATATAATTTTTCAAATATGCATCGAAGTATATTTTTGTGTTGATCCATATAGAAATGATGTTTCCAATTAAAATGTCCTGTAAAGCGTTTTCTCTTAATATTTAATCTCGTGTTTTGCTAAAATTTGATGTAAAAATCAAACATAAAGAGATAAAAATAGCATTAAAAAATTATACTGTTATTTTATCTGCTCATTTAATATCCAATGTGAGATAATAATTGTATCCTATTTTGATAGGATAAAAACTAAACTGACTTGATCAGCTAATTAAATTATCTTATTTGATAAGCATTTGTTAAAAGAGAATAGTATAATTTTATACTATCAACTTTCTTTTATACTATACTTCAAATGAGGCTCTAAGGAAAAATAGTCTAACCTGTCAATAGTATTAAAAATATATGCAGATCACCTTTTTATTTTTACAACCTGCACTTTCCCTCATTTAACATTCCTCCTTTACAAATATTCTCTTTAAATACTTGAAATTTCTTCAAAGTTAGAATTTCGAAATGACAATATTGATAATGACTAGAATATCTACAAATACAATTCACTCTAATGTACAACATATATTAAGTTCATTATATTCATTTTCTCCTTGTGGTTACAACACCCATCTTTTCAAAATATCATCCTTATTGCTTGGAAAACACGGTTTAGAGGATCAACCGCCTATCATCTAATTCGTAAATTGGGTGAAGGCCTTAGAAGGATGGGACAAGGAAATTTTTGAAAAACTTAATAAGAAAATTTATGAGTTGGAGCAAACATTACATGGTTTACAAAAGGATAAAATGATGAAGGATGTAAAAAAAGAAAGGCAAGTAAATAGTTAACATAAATTTTATCTACATTGCCAGCAAATTTAATTAGTATTGGATAAATATATAAGATTGGATATAAATCAAATTCATGCATATGAAAATATTAGAAATTCACAATATAAAAATTCAGGATCTAATGTTTGTTTTCACTAGTTATATTAGCAATCGCTCGAAAGGAAAATTTTGTTCACAATAATCTTCTTTTGTTATGTAGAGAGAGAGAGAGTTTCTTAAAGAATTATGATGATGTTTATGTTAACCAATCCCCTAACTTCCTTTTTTTGCCTATTTATAGGCATTTCTTGGATCGAGATATGGATCGAGTTATGGACTCATTTTGAGCCACCTAGATCCATGATCCAACATCTCCCCCTCACACATAATGGGATCCATGCTCTGTCAACATTTCATAAGAGAATATCATCTCTTATTCTCTGTAACAAATCATATAAGAAAATAAGCAATGTAACTAGCATACTTTAAGAGCTCTTTGCTATACATCTGTTAGGAATATATAGTTTCTCAATAAAGAATGGATCTTGAGTAGATTTTAAGTATGCAGCACTCTAAATCATTTTATCACATTTGAATTTCTCAAATAGTCTCATTCATATGTATTAAATATTGTATTCACAATTATAAACACACTATAACTATTATACTAGTGAATACAAAAAATAATGTGATATGTTTAATGATCTTCCTCTTTTCTCAAATCTCTTAATTTTAATTTAATTTATTTTTCTAGTAATGCCCTACCAGACTGAATCTTATAGTCCTTTGGTAACATTATAAAATAGTAATCATTAAATTTAAATCTTAAGAAATAAAATAGAGTCATAATGGTACAAATATGAGGACTTCATTCCCTTAAAGGTCTCACACATCAAAGCTAAGATTTAGACTTTAATAATCTATATTAGTCACAATTTGCATACATGGTTCGAAACATGTGTTACAATATTCTCTCTTTTTTTCCTATGGAGCATATGTATTTATATAATATATGTCAAACATACTTAATATCTAACCTGAGTTCACCAATCTACTCTCTCATTTCCATGAAAACTCATATTTGGCAATTTAGATAGATGAAGTGAATTCCTTATTAATTCACTTATGATCTTACATATGACCTCATCTTGTTTGTTAATAAGGCGACATTCATATTTTAAGCTTTGTTCTTAATTGTTACTTAGATAAGAAGCTTAAAATTGTCTCATCTCTTATTAATTACAAAAAATGATGAGAGACAATTACTCATGTGAATGGGCTAATCTTCTATCTATTCGATATACTTTTTAGTAATTCAAGAATGTTCTAAGAAGCATTTATTTATCTATATACGTAGCTCATAATAAGCATATTTATTATTCAAACATTAATATTCTATAATTATTGTTAAAAAAATTACAATAATTGTATCAATATCTACACAATCCTTAGGATTTCACATGTTTTATGAGTATGTCCTAAAGAATAGGCTTAGTCATGGGATATGCCACCGTCTCACACGTAGAAATATATTTCATGTTCACTTCTTTATGTGTAACCATATCTCTCACAATGTTATGTTGGTGTGTGTCCAAGGAACCAATCATATAGATGATTGAAATAATATACAATGTATTATGTTTTATTTTAGACAATTTAATTATTATATTTTGTTTTCATAATTTTATTATTATTTTGCGCGATTTATAACTTAATATAATAATTATCCTTAGAATAGTTTTGCTATTCCTAAAATGCCTCTAATCAAGTATTATTATGAAAAGAATAGTAATAATACATCGAGACTAGCATATATAGTGATTGATGATTACGAATCATGGATATGTAATATCAAGTCAATACATGAGTACATTGTTAGTAAACAATACACTGGACTGACCCAATATGAGAATATAGTATGGATAGACGTGTCATAAGTTATTCTCATATGATCACAAATACACATAAACCTTTGACCTGAAGTCCCTATGATTCCTTACATGAGGAATTACTTACTTTAATATTGTCCTATGTCACCTTTAATCAGAATGACGAATAAGGCATTGATTGGGTGTGTCATGAATCGTGCAAAGGGAAGTGATTGATATAGATGGGATTTTGTTACTTTTGTATGAAAGAGAAATATCCTTGGGCCCCTTGATTGAGTGAGACTTAGAGATGCATGGTCGTGCTCAATTGGATTAATATGTGATATTAATCATTTATTTTAAGTTTACTCAGTATCAAGAAATATAAATTGAACATTGATGAGGATAACATATTCCATGCCTCTAGTTCAATTTGGATATTATTACAAAAAAATGATTATGATGCAAAACATTGATCATGTATTAGGTGGATGTCGAATCATAGACATTCTTACTACTTGAGTGGCAGTGATGTATTGCTAGATACTGCTCACTGTCTATGGCTCAATAATGAGTCATTGTCAACGTAGTAAAAACCTACAGGGTCACACAAAAAGAGTAGGAATAAGACAATAATTAATTAGACTTTAATTATATTAATATCCAATTAATTGGACTTATTTTCGTGCATATATATTATTATTATTAAGAATAATAATGTGTTATTCATGTATTATATATATATATATATATAATATTATGTGATATTATTTGATATTAAAGTAATATCAAATATTAGATAAATATATTATGAGATAATATTATTTTAATATTTAATAACTATATGCAATTATCTAATATTAAGATATTTATATTATGAGATAATTAATAGATAAGTCCTATCTCTCCTCATTATCTCTAGGATAAGGATAAGATGAGTTGTTAAGTGTGATTAGGATTTTGAAAGTATTATCCTAGTAGAACTAGGATTATGGCTTGCCTAAGTTCTATAAAAAGGGGCTTGAGGGCAGCATATTAGACACACACTCATAAACTTTCCAAAATCCTAAATCACTCAGAAAACATCGAATCCTAATTCCTAGAGAGAGAAATGCATCCTCGTAAATTCTTGGAGGGCAAGAGGTCATTGTTCACTCCGTGTGGATATCGTAGAGATGCTGTACCTTTCGATCGGCATTTGATTCATTTGCTCTCAAGTTTTGATCAGTAGAAACATGAGTGCCCAATAAGTAAAACCCTAATCATTGATTTATACTTTTTCCATGGATCCCAGGTAGAATTCAAATTAAATTTTTGCTGCATATGATAATCTGAATTCCCAACATGTTATACTTTGTGTCTTTATGCTTGGTCTTGCAATGATATTTGGGATCCTTTGTGTATGCGATTACTACTTAGCTAAAATTGGATTAGCAATGTTAGCATTTACACTCAAATGATCTAAGAACCTTTTGAGCCACACCACTTCTTGTACTGCTACTAAAAATGCTACAAATTCAACTTCAATTGTGGATAAGGGTATGCATGATTGCTTCTTACTACTCCAAGATATGATACCATTATTTAGTAAGAAGGTGTATCTAAAGGTAGACTCCCTTTTATCTAAGTTTCCTCCTTATCAACATCGCTATAGCCCTTTTAATTGCAAATCATTTCCTTCATAACATAATAAATAGTTAGCAATACCTTTTAGATACCTTAGTATCTTTTTAACTGCTTTCTAATGTGCTAGACCTCAATTGGACCAATATTGGTTTACTATACCAATGACAAAATAGATATCCGATCTTATGCATATCATTGCATACATTAGACATCCAACTACACTTGTATAGGGAACCTTTCTCATATATGTTTTTTCTTGTGGAGTCTTAGGACATATCCTTCAACTCAAACTTTTACCTTTAGCAATAAGAGTATCTATGAGTTTACAATGCTCTGTTTGGAATAATTTTAGAATTTTATTGATATAAAAGCAATAATTTCTTTGAATGATTTCTTGAAATCTTAACTCCAAGAATATATACAGCGTCACCTATATCTTTCATTTCAAAATTAGGTGATAGCCATCCTTTAATTTCATTGGCATACTCCTTGTCATTTCCAGCTATAAGTATATCATCAATATATAATAATAAAATTATAAACTTATCCTTGGATCTTTTTGTATATATATAATGGTCTTTATCAATATGATAAAATTATTTGATACAATCATATTTTGAAAGTGAATATACCATTGTCTTGAAGACTGCTTCAAGCCATATATAGACTTCAAAAGTCTACAAACTTTATTTTCTAAGCCTTCTTTGATGAAACCTATAAGCTCTTACATGTAGATTTCTTTTTCCAAATCTCTATTGAGAAATGGAATCTTTACATCCATTTGATGTAATTCAAGGTCCATATTAGCAACTATAACCAATATCAAATGGATTAAGGTGAATATGATGAAAAGGATTCCTTATAATCTATTCCTTTCTATTATGTATAACCTTTTTCTACTAATCTAGCCTTATACTTTTCAATAATGCCATCCACCTTGCACTTGATTTTGAAAACCTATTTGTTCCTAATGGCCTTACATGTGTTTGGAAGATTAATAAGTTCCTAAACTTAATTTGATCTCATAAACTCCATCTTTTCTTCCATTACTTTTGTCTAATCTTCCTTATTAGGGCAAAAAAAATCCTTTGTGATATTTCTTAGCTCATCTTCATCTTGTGCTATAAAGGCTTCACCACCTTCAATGTTGAAACGATGATAAAGAATGCTTTTTCTACCATTACATCACAATTGAGGCTTTAGATAAACATATTTCTCTAGGATTCTTAAATTACTCCCACTTGAATTAAGATCATTATTCATTTGAGTATTCCCGTTTGGATTACTCATATGCTGATCAAGATCACACTATCATTCACACTCGAATTTAAAAAAATATTCCCTAAAATTCTCCCACTTGAAGGAAATGAGTCTTGAGCTCTTGTATCCATGGTTTTATATAAGAATAATCCCTTATTTATATCATCCTATTTAGGAAAATTATTCTCTAATAATGTGATATCTCGTGATTCAAATTATGTGAAACTCCCACTATTAAGCTCACCAATGAACACATAGCTTTTCAAATGTCCTTAGTATCTGATAAAGATACATTTCTTTCCTTGAGTACCTAATTTGCCATGTGGGTGTGAGATATCCAAAATATAGGTTGCACATCCCCAAGGTCATAAAATACTTAGGTTAGGTTTTCATTTTATCCATAACTCATATGGTGTAGTGGAAACTGATTTGCTATGCACACAGTTAAGGATAAATATGATAGTTAAGAATGCATCACCCTAGCAAATTATAGGCAAATTTGCTTGTGCCATCCTAAACCTAACTATTTTCAAGAGTGCCCAATTTCATCTATTTGTAACACCATTTTATTAAGGAGTGCATGGATTCGTCAACCGATGTTGAATCCCTTTTTCATCACATATTTTCTGAACTAATCAAAGAAATACTCACGACCATGATTGGTTCGTAATGATTTTATCTTTCTATCTAATTAATTTTCAACTAAGCTCATATAACTCTGAAAGAAACTTAATGCTTCAAATTTATATGTTATCAAATAGGCAATGCCAAATAATGTAAAATTATCTATAAATGTGATGAAATAAAAAGCCCCATGCATGGCTTTCATGTTCAATAGACCATATATGTTAGAATGGATTAATTACAAAGGAAAGTCAACTTTAGATCCTTTTCCAAGTGGTTTTCTAGTACTTTTGCTAGCTAGGCAATGCATGCAAGTAGATAGATCTACTTTATCATAATTAAGCAATAACCCTTCTTTAGCTAGCTTATCCATATGATGTTGACTAATATGGCCAAGCATGTCAAACATTCGCATCAATTTCAAAATTATGTGATGATGTAAACATGGAATAACTAAGATTACATTTATAATGATCAGTATCCATGAAAATAGATTACATTTATAACGATCAGTATCCATAACAATAAAACTATTTATTATATAAATAGATCCATAATGAGTTATTCCTAAAGATAATTCAATATTGTCATTAGTAAGATATAAATTAAAACTAAGTTTTAACAAAACCAACATAGAGATTAAACTTTGATAAATTTGGGGTGCATATAAAATATCATGTAAAAGTAAAGTCTGGCAGGCTCACAAGACTAACTTATATGTGAATATTACTACTCATGCATTGTTTCCCACATAGATCCATTTTGCTCCATGTGATATTTGTCAAAATTTTATGAAAGTGTCTCGATCCTTCGCTATGTGGTCTATTGCCCCTAAGTCTATAATCCACAAAGGATAAGAATCTATTAGAGAAATAAAACTAGCTACATAAAGTTTGCTAACCTAAGTATAGCTTAATACCTTCTTTGGTTCAAGGTAGTCATAGATAAAATGTCCTTTCTTATTGTAATTGAAACACTTGACCTTGGCCATATTCTTCTTCTTAAAAGGATATTTTCCTTTCCTATGTTGGTTATTGGTTGATTTTTTGCTAAAATGAACCATCTTTTTTCTTGCATCCTAGGACTGATTTTTATGTTTGTGCTTTTAACTATAAACTTTTCTTGAGCTTAATGAAGCTATATACATGTTTGTATTAAGCTTAGTAGCCTCAAGCCTTTCTTTTTCTAGCTCAAAGTGGCACACAACATCATCCATCATTTGGATGTTTTCATTTTGGGTTGAATGCATCTTCAATTTGCTCCCAAGAATGAGGTAAGAAGTGAATTACAACTTGGACTTGTTACTCGTCAGTCAACACATAGCCTACATCTTTTAATTCATAGGTCATATTTGGCATTTCTTATAAATGCTTTTTCATTGAATGTTCAAGTTTCTTTTTGTAAGTGTTAAATTTGATTATGAGAGATCTTAGTTTAATCATAAATGTTCCACTAAACTTATTTTTCAGAGCAAATCACATGTCATTAGTCAGTAATAATTCTTGAATTCTTGCATGATGTTATTCTCTATGTTACTTAGCAACGTAATGTAAGCAAAAGAATTTTTCCTTTTCCAAGCTTCATAAGTCTCTCGGTCTTGCCTATGTTAAGTCGTGTTTCATGCCTCAGGCTTATCTAGAACAATATTAAGTGCTTCTAAAACCTCTTGCACTTCCAGCACATATTGGATTTTTGTGTTCTAAATTTTGTAATTGTCACCATTTAGTTCTCACCCTTATTGAGTTCAGTGACAATGTTTTTGGAAGCAATAACTATTATTTTTGTAGAAACATGAAGTTCTAGATATAAATAAAATTGCACATAATTAATGTTTAGCCATCGATATATGTTTACTTTGGCTCTAATTAATTAAGTTAGGACTAATTCACATGTAAGGTTTAGAGTCAAAAGGTTACTACATTTTTAATTATCATCTAAATTCCTAATGTGAGGCTAGTACTAAAATAATTAATTAGGCAAAGTATTCTAAATAAAAGAACGTATAGATATGTAATTTTGATAAAAAAAATACATAAATTGAAACATATTTCAACAATATGATACATAAAAAAAGAAATTTCATAAAACATCAAATATCAAACATTTGCTTGATGTTTATAATGTTTTCAAATGTTTGATTCTACACGAAAAATAGCTACCAAACCTATCATATAGCTCTTAAGGAAACCCTATTTTGGTGTTAGGTTTCTTATCTAACCAATAGTACTGATAAAAATTTAAGTCACATAAGTGATTTTTACACTTTAAATAGTCTAATACAAATTTATGGACAATATTATTATATTATTTGTATCCCTTTGTTCTTTCTAATAAGAAATCTAATATATTTCGTTAGTAATCTATAGGTAAGGTATTTCATAAGGCCTTTAATTTCTTTAAATTTTGGTTTATCTTTAAAGCACTAGCCCATATCAAGTTTTGAACTTTTTCATGAAACTTGATGATATGATTTACAAGATGTACAAAATTATCTTTACAAACTTCTAGGTTAGCTAGGAGATTTTTGAGTTTGGCAGTCAACTTATCAACTTCTTATCTTTATGCTGAGTTCATATGACTCTTGGTGTATGTATGAGTCTCACCATTTTTCTATAACATATATAGAAAAAAAGAACTCAATTAGATCTCCAAAGCAATAATTTGTATAAAAAATTATACTTAAAAAATTCATCATAATTTTTTTAAAAAAAATAATTTTGTACATCATGTAAATAATGTGTAAAAAAATTCTCATAATAATCATATAAGAAAAATTCAAGGTGTGAGGAAAAAAATTTTGCCATATTCCACTGTAGTATTTCAAGATGATTGGGCAACTTACAACATGTTAAGAGGGATGGCTGAGTTATCTAAGGTTCTAGACTTAAGTTCTCGGGTGTGGATTCAGATCCCACTTTTAACAAATTTTTAACTATTTTTAACCCCTTTTCAAACTGAATTTTGACAATTTTCAACTGCCCTTTTGATAGTTTTCTTTTAATTGCCTGTGAACAATTTTTTTTGTTGAAATAACACCAAAAAAAATATTGTTTTCATGTTTTATGAAAAATCATTTTTGTTTCTTAAGTCAAATCGTGTTACATGATTTCTAAGAGTTGAAAATGAATTTGATAATATAAAAGGAAATTAATTAACATTTTTGAAAGTGTTTCAATAAACGGAAATCATTGAAATCTTGTTTTTGAAAGTTTTTTAGTAAATGAGATTTTTACATGATTAAAAGTCGTGAAGAACAAATATGGCTTTGTCTATATGTGATACGAAATCACGTTTTCATTATTTATTATTATCTTCAAACGACAAGAAGATGGTAACCTCCATGGAGCCGGTGGACCAATTAGATTTAAAGGCATTCCATGTTACTATTAGCAACAAATTCTTCATCCACACTTTCTATGTTTTTTTTTAAGATCACTCATATTATAAAGGGTCCTAGTCCGTAGACTAAAGCCTTAGGGAATGGATTTGAAACATCTAAATACTATATATTGGTAAAAAAAAATAGAAAAAACTATGTTGCTCTCTATGCTCAAACAAGTCTGAACGATGCTATCGGCACTTTAAAAATAAAAGGTAAACATTATATTTATTTGTATTGATCAGCAATTTTGATGATCAATTGAAATTATAATATTGAACCACATAATACATTAAATTTCATGTTTTGTAATTGGATTATGGAGGAAGTTTTTCATAGTGTAGTAGTGTCATTTGCACATACAATCATATTATATTGCCATCAACAAATAAGACAAATTATTGCTAGTAATAAATGATTATAATATCATATTTATAAAGCAATAAACAAATTGGGAAAGACTAGAAGAAACAAACAATCATTACGTTGATACCAATGTTGGATAACTATATAAAATTATATATAAATTGGATTCATACATACTAGAATATTAGAAGTTTGCAATGGAAAAATTCAAGATTTGATGTTTATTTTCACTATTCGTATTAGCAATCACTCAAAAAGATAATCTTATTCATGGTCTAAATCTTCTTTTATTATGTAGAGAAAGAGAAAGAGAGAGTTTCTTAAAGAATTTTGATGATGTTTATGTTAACTAACCCCTTAACTTCTTTTTTTCTTTTTTTTTTTGCCTATTTATAGGTATTTCTTAAATTAGGGTACAGATTAAGTTATGAATTTATTTTGGACGACCTGAATTCATGATCCAATAATTAGCTTAGAAGATTAGGTAATTATGATTACGTAATGGAGATAAAAATACAATGTATTTTTATTTGATCGTGAACAATCAAAGAACTAAGATGAGAATCATGGCTTTGAAGGTAATCATAGAGTATGGCAATCAAATCACCAACAAATCAAATCACTAGTCACATGATGATTTAGGGTCTAGTTATGAGCTATTGGATTTGGAACATTTCAATGCTCCTAGATTTTTTGTCAAACATTTAAACATATTTAGTGAAAGGTTTGATGCCAAGGTAGTTACTAATGCAATATTTAGCATGGGTTCGAATAAAAGCTCTGGCCTGAATGGCTTTATTGCCTAATTTTATCAAGTTTTTTAGGGAATTATTGGTTATCAAGTTCAAAGTATGGTTATTTCCTTTTTGGAAAAAGGTTCTTTTTTAAAATCATTAAATCAAATTAATATATACACCTAATTCTAGAAGGAAAAGATCAAGGTACAATGATAAATTTTAGACCAATTAACTTGTGTAATGTTGCTGATAAAGCTATTACAAAAATGGTAGTTTATAGAATGCAAAAGATTTTGGATGATATTATTCTTCCTCATCAAAATGCTTTTATTAAAAGTAGGGTGATAATTGATATTATCACTATTGCTACTAAAGTTACAAATTACATAAGGAGGATAAGGAGTAAAAAGTGACTAAGGAACTTTAAAGTGGATTTTCACAAAACCTATGACAAAATAAGATGAGTACGAATTAAGCAAGTGTTAAAGTACATGCAGTTTCCATAAAAATAGATTCAATAACTGACGGAGTGCATCGCAACAATTTCATATTAATTCATCATAAATGGGGATAAAACTGAGACTATAAAGCCTACAAGAGGATTATGTCAAGGAAATCCAATAACTATTTATATTTTTATATTATGCACAAATGTTCTACCAGTTATGCTTCATTTGAAAGGGAAAACAATATTCATGGCATTCAAATTACAAAGAAGCCCAAAAAATTAGCTATTTACTTTATGCAAATGATTTGATTATATTTTTTTTAAAGCAACTTAACATTCTTATCCATTTATAAATGAGTTGTTGATGAAATTTAGGGATTAGTCTAATTTGCAAATTGATAAGCAAAAATCTAGAATATGGTTCAGTCCTTATACATTAAGGCAAATCAAAGAGAATTTGGCAAATACTCTTATATGCTAGTAGAAAGGAAGTTTAGAAAATAAAAAATTACATACTACAACTTGGCAAAGACTTAAACAACCTATAGAAGAAAAGGGATCTTGGTTTCTTAGATTTAAAAAGCTTTAGTGAAGCTATGTTAGCAAAACAAATGGGGAGAATCATTTCTCAACCACATATGCTATCAATAAGCTTTTTTTACAAGGTTATGCAAATAATAGCCTTAAGGATCTTGATAAAATAAGGAGTTATGCTTTTTAGACATGGAAAGATTCTCAAAGAGTAGAAGTTTTAGTCACTAAAAATTTGTTTTGATAGATAAGGAAAGGTGATAAGATTTAGTTGGGTAGTAGATTTTGATGGCCTATCATGATACTTAAACTTAAGGTAATACTCATGTTACTGATTTGAGAAATCAATAAACTAATGAATGGCATGTGGACAAAGTTCAAATGAACTTTAATCAACAATATTAGAACAAGATTTTATAAATTTCTATGTCCATTTTAGATGTTAAGGATTGGTTGACATGGACGAAAGGTAACTTTGGTTTATACACAATTAAAATGGGGGTATCGTATGCTAAATGTTAATCTTATAGTTATTAAGCATGATCTAAGGAATTTTTGAAGAAATCTTTGAAGTTTACCTCTAGCCAACAGGATTATTCTATTTTTATGAAGATTATGCTTTGGGGTTATTCCAACTACATAATTATTGCATCGGAGGCAAATTTATGCCGAGACGTACTATGCTTTTTGTCACAATTAAGTAGAGAAAGTTTCTCATTTGTTTATGGACTACCCTTTTAGTAAAGCAATTGGATCTAAGCTAGGAATTTAGATGAATGAATAGAATTAGAAAAGTATTAAAAATTGGCTTCAAAGTTTCATACAAGATAGAAATTAAGCAAAAACAGCAAATAGAATTCACATATTATGTCATTATGCAATATGGATTGTTTGAAATGAAATTATTTTCAATTCTCAAGAACTTGATATGCATCGAGTTCTATTTCTTATCAATAGATAGAATAAGGAATATGTTAAAATTAAGAAAACAAACTTATTTGGTCAAATCCAAAATGATTTTCACCAAGTATAGTAAAGTTTCAAGGTTAAGAATAAAATTAGGAACATCAACAACCAAGGAGTTTGTTTATTTTTGAAAATTAGGAAACCACAAATCAAATCTAAGTACAAGACGTTAATTGACTATATCTTAGTTTTAGATAATCAATTTCAATTTGCAAAGTGTTACGAATATCAAGGATTAAGAGGTTGAGATCAAGTGGCTTTGCCAGCATTAAGGGATCTATTAAAGGTTCCATGGATTCAGAAAGAAGCAAATTTGCATGTTTTCTCTACCGCAAGAATTATTCAGAGAACCATTTCTTAGTAGAATTACTTTGTTGAGATGCAAACTTGAATATCTATTATGCCCCAAGTTCTTTTAGAATATTATTTTAACTACCTATTTGTTAATTATATATATGTTCTTGTTACACCCCTTGAAATTATAAAATAATTATTTTCATTATTTATTCAGTAACTTTATATATGTATCGATAATTAGGAAAATATTGTGGAAAGACTTAAGGTAAATAATTAACTATAGAAAATGACATTTTAATAAGAAAATGAGTAGAATTATATTACTTATATGGTTGTATAAAGTTAGAGTTGGAATAAGATGCATAAAGGAAATTTAGGATCATTAGTTACCTAAATCGCCGCTAAATCATCAAAAAAATTTACAGAACTACCTTTTAAGCTTTAAAATAAGCAACACCCTCACTTTGTTTAGATTTTTGCATCAAGATTTATAGCATATATGCAAGTATTAAGTTTCTATGCTAAATATAATAGGGTTTATTGTTTAAATGCTCAAATATTGATGTTAGTTATGAATTTCTTGTTGATTGGAGTTGGAAAATGATGATAATTAATGATGAAATAGTGTTTTGTTGAGCTAAGTGTGTGGCATACAGAACAAGAGAATGGATTGGATGTGTTTCTACATTTCCATATGAATTTCAAAAAATTTAATATTAGTATTTGAGTATAGTACTCAAATATTAGTCCTAAAAATGTTGTATCTAGTTACTATTTTCAAATACAAGGACTTTAGTTCATTTCTACCTCTAAGTAATTGAGTACCATTTCTACCACTAAGTAATTGAGTACCATATTTAAATATGATTCCTTGTATTTAAATATCGTACTCAAATACTTGCTATTTTGAAACCTTGTATTTAGATACTATACTCAAATGCAAAAGCTTAAAATCACCCTTGGATGCAAATATTCTATTATTATACTCAATTACTTCAGTTTATAAAGCTTGGTATTCAAGTATAGTAATGTAATATTTTGATTTATAAAACTTGGTATTTAAGTATGGTAATTGATTGCTTTAATTGTAAAGGTTTAGTATTTGAGTATGGTAAGGGAATACTTTAGTTATAAAGATTTGGTATTTGAATGTAGTATTTAAATACTATAATGGTAAAACTTAGTATTTGAATATAGTAATAACATACTCTAGATTCTAAAACTTAACATACTCTAGATTCTAAAACTAAGTAGTGAGATACAATAGTAGAATAATCTAATTTAAATGTTAAATATGATCATATTGAATCAACATTAGGTAAGTTAATAATGTAGCACATTTATGAATATAAGTAAACTATGAAATAAATGTTTAATGATAACTTGAATAAGTAATAGCTAGTTAGTAATAATATTATGAATGCCACTAAAATGTGGGGATATGATCAAACAACTTTATATTTTATGATAATATTGAATTGCATTATCTTATATTTTACAATAGTATTGAATTGCATTATCTTATGCTTTAGTATTGAACTATACTAACTTATATTTTATTATAATGTTAAGTTATAATATTTTGTATTCTGTTATAGTATGGAATTATATTATTTTATATTACATTGTAGTATTGAACTATACTATTTTATATTTGAATATAATATTGAATTGTATTACCTTATATTCCATTATATTATTGAATTATACTAAAGATATATTTCATTAAAGTATTTGATTATCCTAACATATACCTTATTATCATAATAAATTATATGATTATATGTTAACATATACATCTTTAATTATCACAATGGAATATATGGTCCAATATTTGAATAATGTGATAGACTATATAGGCTTATATGTGAATATTATGAAAAATTATATAAATATATATAGAATACCATAATAGATTATACAGGTGCACACTTAGATTATCATAATTGAATATTGATAGGATCCAATATTCTCTAAATGGTAGAACTTAATCACGATAATTGAATATGGATTTTAAATTTCATTTCTGGATTGCCATATATAATTAGAGTAATCGAATGCCCTAATTATTTTATTTTGAGTCATATTCAAAATTATATTATTAATGCCTAGTTCCTTTTATAATTTAGGAAATGTTATAAGTAAACTATAGAGAGTTATTTAGATTGAGAATGATGAAAACCATGCATTATAATAATGCATCATTTGTGAAATATAAGTGTATTGCATGCATGTGTTTATAAAATATTAGTTAAGATTATTTGATTTATCATATATGCTATTGTGGCATGGTGATATGAATTGGTATGAATTAATATACTATGTGATGACATTCTTATAATTCTTAAATTTTAGTGGGTATATGTGTGTGGTATGTTGATAATAGGTTTTGGATTGAAATATGTATAGATTAGAATAATGACTTATGATAAGTATTAATGTTGAATTGAAATGGGCATGAATGCATATTGTGAAATTGTACTAGAATTAGAGATATCGAAAGGAGATACCGTAAGACCCAAAGATACAAAGTGAATTTATTGATATTATTAATTTGTGTGTATGGTACTAGAACCCAAGTTTTGTTTGTATTGGCATAATAAATTGAGCCTTAAGAGCTCTCATATGCGAATAATGTCCAAGCAAAACTCATCATGCAAAAAGCTCCCTCTTGTAAGAGTTAGAGTGGTTCTGGAAAATGTTGGGGGTTGTCACCTCATATCTTAGAATTAAACACTTGTGTCATGTCACAAACCACATCCCACCCAAGCACTCATGGAGTGTGGAGGGAATGGTGGTAGGCTAACTAAGTAAGTAGGATGGAAGTAACTCTTGACACGAAAGTTAGATGATTTTATATTTATTTTTATGCACTTGTATGAATGTGAATTAGATTTGTTATTTGCTTTTTGAGACTACACGATTGTGTGTATTACAATTGTGTGTGATGGTGACTAATAATAGAAATCAAACATGGTAGATTATATATGTGTCATCTTGTAATTCCTTATTGAATAATGCATATTGTTGTTAATGAATAATAGTGTTGTGTAATGTAAAAGTTAAAGTAGTAGATACATTTGTGGATGTTATGATTATTAAGTAAATTATCTACTTACAAAATCTATAACTCATTATTGTTTTGTTTTAAAATGGTTTACAGATACAATTGTTGTAACTTATTGGTTACCACTATCAACTTGAGAACAATTTTTTTCTAGAATTTTCTTTTTGAGAGTAACCATAATCTTGTTAGAAAAATAGTTAAAAGCATGGTGTGGATTATATAGATAATTTGGTACAAACTACAATTTAAGCTTTGGTTATAAATATTTATTTTATTATATAACAATGAAGCAAGTTAACTTAATGGTTGAATCTATTAGTAGTTGTGTAATAATGCCATGAAAAATTAAATTAGCTTGTGGAAACTGAGAAATGATTTTCATACTAATGTTGGTTAGGTGGGTCATGATAATATCATTAAGGAAGTAAGGCTCCTAATTTCTCATTTTGAAGCTATTCAGTTTTTCTATTAGAACCTTCTGTTACTTATTGAAAGAGAAGTAACTAATATCTCAAATGAAGGTAATCTAACCAGTACATGTAATAAATGTACCCTTACGCCTTTATGATTCTATTTATTGTGTAACAAAAAAAAAAATCTTTCACTTCTTTTTATAATTCAAGATTGATTAATTACTAATTAGTGAGAATGGTGATGCATGGTTAAAAATTAACCACTACATTATGTGAATTCATTCCAAATTATACAAGGATTTCCAATTATATGCATCTATTGATTCCAAAAATGTATCATCAATCCTTGTGTTGTACACATCTATTAGTTTATTTCGTTATAATGAATGTTACCATTCGTTTCTTTCACTTAACACATCATTTCAGTACAACATTTCTTTGTACTTAAAAGCCATTTCCCATCATTCACAAAAACAATTTTTTTTCCATTAATTCACTTTGAGTAAGGTATAGATGCAAACAAATTCCTCGTAAGTACTTACTACTTGATTTGTGTAATTATCTTAGTATAACTTTGATTTCATTACAACTTCAAATTTTCCACGCAACAACTTTAATTTCATAACTAATTTGTGTAAGTATGCCAGTTTATGTATGCACCGTCTAATTCATATTCCAAAGACAATGGGGTGGGAGGCTGAGGTCCAAATGTAATCATCGAAAACCTCACAGAATATTTCCAATTTCCAACAAAGCAAAGTAATATTGGTTTCTTTCAACGGCAACAATCAGTTTGTATAGATCTTAAGGGTCATACACTGCCATATACTCAAGATTTCGGAGCCCTAATTTTTGCCTATGGTACGGTAGATTTCACCTTTTCCTGCCTATTGAACCATTGAACCAATTACTTTACACTTTTTTTAGAATGACAAATAAGACGGACTCCATCAAACATAAAATGGCTAATAAGTTTTACCTCACAAGCGAGGTGCTTGCTACAGTATTTCGAAATTATTTATTTTTATTTATTTATTTTTATTAAATATATAAAATTAAATAGTTTTAATTTAATAATATTTAAAATTATCACAATACTTCAAATATTGGAATTTTAATATTATGTTGGAAGAAATATTTATAAACTTAAAAAAATAAAATGAAAGGATTTGAAATGATTTCATTTCAATTCTTTTCATTTGAAAAATAATTTGTTTGGATTGCAATGATGATATGAATTTTTTAGATTTTTTATTCTTTACACACTTTTGAAATGAATA
Organism: Sindora glabra; assembly: GCA_020226215.1. Lineage (NCBI taxonomy): Eukaryota > Viridiplantae > Streptophyta > Magnoliopsida > Fabales > Fabaceae > Sindora > Sindora glabra. The sequence continues at coordinate 17,851,009 of CM035225.1, read as the reverse complement.
GAATTTCGTTATTACTGTTAATTTTAAAATTTATTTATGTGTAATAAATAACTGACAAAAATTATTATATTTATATTATTAATTTATTATTAAAGTGTAGAGATATTTCAATTTTTATTTATGTAATTTTATTTTACATTATTTCTTTTTCCTATCAAAATAAAAAAATGCTACCAAATAATAAATCAACCAAAATATAATATTTAAAACTATAGTAAAAAATTGAGTATAATATTGAAATTAAATCATATATAGATGACAAATATCCTATGTATTTTTCTTATTAAAAGAAGAAATCACTTCCTCACCCCCGAGGAATTTAATATAATTTTTTGTAGTTTGGAACCTATCGTTTTATTGACCAACTTTCATGGGAAACAGATTTCAAAAGAACATTTTTTTTCAAATAAATGAATGCTTAATTATTTAACATTTTTATAAATTTTTAAACAAATGTCACAACTTCGTTTAGTTTCTCCACATAATTTTAAAGTCATTTTTATGAATAAATAAATAATGATTCAATAATATTTTGACTCCTGTTTGAAAAAAATTATGTATAAACGATAGTAAATATTTTTATGGGCTTTCAATTTAATGTAACAATTAATTGCACAAAAGTTACGAAATATATTTCAGAAACTTTTTAACTATTATAGAAAAATTGTATATTTTTTTTCTAACATGTAGAAGAGGGCAGACTTTTCAAGTCTTCCGCGATTGAAGGTTGGAAACAAAGGAAGATGCACAGAATTGACTTCGGATCCAGACATTATGGTCCGCCGACATTATATAGTTTTAGTTCTTAATTCCTGATTAAAATTTAAAATAATTACGTACATAAGGTATTATAATGGATTGTTTAAAATATAATTGTAATTAAAGTAGGAATTATAAATGAAATAAAATTCATTTTCATTTTATTCCTGCAAAATTGAAAATAAGATTTTATTTCATTTCCAAATTAACTTCTTTTTAGAATGGTATTTGACTCTAAGTAAAAAAATTTATTTCAATTACAATTTATATTCTAATTACATTTGTGTCATTATGAAATTCATTAAATTTAATAAGAATTTTACTAAAATTTATTTTATTTGGCTTAAAACACATCATATAAAAAATTACCCTATTTTTAACGTTGTATTTATTATGATACAACTAAAATATACTTTTAATTCAATTTCAAATATTTTTTATTTTCTAATACATTTCAAATAAAACAATTTATTTATAAATGATTTAAAATCATTATTTTTAATGAAATTTTTAAATAATAAAATTTATTTATAAATAAATTGAAATTATTTTAATTGAAATAAAATAAAATCAACTCTAAAAATATTACATGCTAAGCAAATCCAATCAAGGACCACTTGAAAATATTTAAAAATGAAATAAATCTTATCTTTAACTACTAAACAGGGAAAATAATTCACCCGTAAGTGATGATCAAGCTGGTGCACACAGACGAATACAATGGATTCCAAGAAAAAACAGAAATTCTATTTGCAAGTGCTCACTTAGCTTATCAGGTGGATCTTTTTCCCGTAGAAGTCGCAGCTTACATCATTAAATTCAAGTTTGTACATTAACTGATTTAGAATCTAAACGGGGTTTAATTCGGGTACAGGCGACAGCTGGCTCAGGACAGAAAAGTGGAAGACTTTGTATTGACTCCAAACAGTATCCATCCAACCATGGCTGTGAAATAAAATCCTTCGTCAAGCAGCAACTCTCTTTGCCTATGGTTCAATGACAACCACCTTTTTCATCTCAACAATAGTAATCACCTCCTCATGGCCAGCTTTTAGTGATGTCTATAAAGGTTTTTTGAAAGACTCAAACTCCTTTGTTGCGATGAAGAGAGTATCAAGAGGGTCTGAACAAGGGCCAAAACGTGTTGAGAAATAATATGCAATTGAAGTAAAGGTTATTAACAAATTAAGGCATAAGAATTTTGTAACACTCATTGGTTGATGCCATCAAAAGAGCAATCTCTTACTCATATATGAGTTCATGCCAAATTGCAGTCTTGATTTCCATCTTTTTGAAGAGCACAACTTCTTGACATGGTAGGTGAGGTACAATATTGCCAAGGCTTAGCTTTAACATCACTTGTTGTTAAGAGAAAACAGATTTGTAAGGTCATATCCTCAATTAAGGAAGGCAATGTATATTTATAACAAAAATATGAATTTACAAGAGATGGGCCCAAACCCATACATCTTAGCATACAAGAAACTAATAGGCTTAATTTGCTAACAATCTTTCTCAAACTAGAGCATAAATATCAAACATACCCAGCTTCTCACAAATATCATCAACTTGTTTCTCTAGAAGAGTCTTAATAAATAAATCAGCAATTTTTTCCTCATTTCTTATATGTCTAAGATTAATAAGACCTCCCTAAATTTTTTGCCTAATGAAGTGAAAATCAACCTCCACATGCTTGGTCCGTTCATGGAACACTAGGTTCATTGCAATGTGATTGACTCCTTGATTATCACACCATAATTGCATGGCTTTAGATGAAGTAATTCCAAGTTTGCTAATAAAATATGAAAGTCACACAAGTTTGATAGTAACATGAGCCATGGTTCAATACTCAAACTTTGCATTAGATCGAGATACCACTACTTATTTTTTATTTTTTCAAGATATGAGAATTACACCAACAAACACATAATAACCCAAGGTAAACCTTTTATTCATAGGACACCATGCCTAATCAACATAAAAAAAAGCCTTTAATTCTACAATGACCATGATCTTGATATAATATTCCATACTCAAGTGCTTTTTTAGATATTTTAAGATGTGTACAATTGCATCCCAATGAAAGGTTCTTGGAGAATTCATAAACTAACTTACTACACTCATTGAAAAAGCAATGTCAGCTCTTGTGATAGTAAGAAAGTTCAATTTATCCACTAATCATCTATAATGTTCTAATCTTCTAGTAATTCTCCTCTTTCTAATCCAAGCTTAATATTTAGGATCGTAGGGGTGTCACAAGATTTTGAACTAAGCAAACTAATTTCCTTTAAAGAGTTAAGAATATATTTCCTCTATGAAATAAAAATTTCCTTCTTACTTTGGACAATCCTAACACCAAAGAAATATTAGAATAGTCCTAAGTCCTTAGTTTGAAACTTGGACTAAAGAAAGTTCTTTAATTCCAAAATTCCAATTTGGTCACTGTCAGTAATTTCAATGTCATCAACATAAATGGCAAGAAGTATACACCCAAATTTAAAATGTCTATAGAATACAAAATGATTATGATCACTCTTCTTCATTCCAAAATCTATTATGATATCATTGAATTTGTCAAACTATGCTTGAGGAGATTGTTTTAAACCATACAAAGATTTTCTCAATCGACACATCTTTCTCTTCTTCGTTTAGGCAATATAATCAAGAGATTACTCCATATAGACTTCTTCATGTAAATCTCCATGAAGAAAAGCATTTTTAGCACTATGTTAGTAAAAAGGTTATTGTTGCAGAGAAAGAAATAGGTGAACAAATGTTGTTTTAGCAATAGGAGAAAAAGTCTCAAGGTAATTAATACCATAGTTTGTGATAACCCTTAGCTACTAATTGAGCTTTTAATTGAGTAATAGAACCATCGAAGTTAACCTTGATTGTGTATATTCACTTGCACCCAATAAACATTTTACCACTTAGTAAGGGAACAATCACTCAAGTATTATTATCCTTAAAAGCTTCCATTTATTCATTTATAGTAGCACACCGCTTCTCATGAGAGAAAGCCCCTCAAAATAGTTTTAGGAATAATAATAGAATCCAAAAAAGCAATAAAAGATTAGAAAAACATAAGCAAGGTGGAATATGACATAAAATTAGAGATAAGATATGATGTAGGATAACTACCTTTTTGGGTGCAACTACCATTACCTTTATAGTGGGCAATAGAAACATCAAGATTAAAACGTAAAGAAGGTAGATCTTCCAAGGAAGAAGCTGTTGGTAAAGGAAATGAAGCCGATGGCTATTCAACAACTAGCACAATACTTAATGATGGTATTGCTATTGTGAAGACTTGTTTTCTATGAGAATAAACAAACTTAAATTCAGACTCAACTAAGGATTCAATAACTATAGGAGAATCAAAGAAAGAAAGAAACTTAAAAAATGTAACACCAATAGATATAAAATAAATCTCAATTCAAGAGAATAACAATAATAATCTTTTTGAGAATGAGAATACCTAAGAAAAATACACTTTAAAGATCAAGAATCTAGTTTAGAAACCTAAGACTGATATTCATGAATAAAACAAGTAAAAGCAAATATGCGTGAAGTGAGATGAAATAACAGTTAAGAAAGAAACAAGTGAAAATAAGGTATCTCACCATTAAGAACTGACACAAGCTATAGAAATACCTGCTACCCAAAATACCTTATGAACTTTCATCTAAAATAGAAGTATGTGCAAAACCTCCATTAAATGTTAATTTTTTTGTTCGACTACCTTATTTTTTTTATGGAGTAATAGCACAAGAGAATTAATGTATAATACCATGCTTAGATAAATATAGAGAACACTAAGTAGAAAAATATTCTTCAGCATTATTATTATGCAAATTTTTAATAGAAGTATGAAAGTGATTCATAATGTTAACATGAAAGGCACCAAAAATATTAGATAATTTAGAATGATTTTTCATTAAGTAAAGTCAAATAGCTTTTGAATAATCATCAACAAATACAACAAAATAATGAAAATCAATTTTGGACACAATTAGACAAGAACCTTAAACATTAGGATAAACTAACTAAAAAAGGATGCAACCCATTTATTGACTCTACAAACACAAGATTGATGATACTATTTAGCAAACTAACATGAATTATAATCAAAATGCAAAATAGAACTTAAATAAGGACACAATTTCTTTAGTATGACAATGAAGGATGACCCAATCAGCAGTATAACTAATATAAAGTAATGGTGGTAGTAGTATGAATGAGTGGAGAAGCAAGTTAAGGAAAATCACCATCAAGCATATATAGTTCACTAAATTCATGTCCTCTACTAGAAATCTTCTTGGTCAAAAGATCATGAAAAATACAATAATCAAGGTAAAAGAAAATACCACAGTTATAAGTATATGTAATTCCTCTAATTGAAAGTTAATTAAATGAAAATTTAGGAATACATAAAACATTAGTTAAAGAAATATTAAAGGTAACATTACTTGTACCACTCCTATCAACAAAAATAGTTAATGAGTTAACTAAAGTGATAGAAGAGGATAATGATGTAAAAGAAGTAAAAATACATATGTCTCCTAATATATGATTAATGGCCTCAGAATCAATTACCCACCTAGACTTGAAATAGGAAAGACATACAATAGGATAACTTATCTAAATCAGAGTAATAATAAATGAAGCGAAGGGTGGCTGCTGTAAGATTGGTGGTTATTATGAAATCTGAATATGAATTAAGCAATTATACACATTTGTAGTCAAGGTTACATGCTCAAATTTTAGTGTAGAAGTGCTAAAAGTAGTATGTGCAAACCAATATGGTGGTATATATCATCCAACTAACTTCAAACAAGTTTTCTTTATACGACCTAATTCCTTACAATAAAAATAAATAACACTATTAGGTGTAAACCTCTATCTCTACCTCCTCTACTGCCACTATATCCTCTTATAGTACTAGAATTGATCAAAGTAGAGGAGTCAACTAGAGAAGAAGTTGAGGAAGTTGATGGCAGCTCCAAGACACTTGAAGAACATATGAAAAAATAGACTATCGAGTTAACTGCTTAGAACTAGATAAGATCTACTAGCGAATAGGACTAAACTCAGCAAGTAAATTCATAAGAAAAGATAGAAAAGCTAACTACTCTTGCTAAGTATATATTTTCTTGACATCTTTAGTAATGGGAAGGAAATTATCCTATTGTTAATAGATATTGTTCCACTCAATTTAGATCTAAGACATAGTCTTTCCTTACATATTTTTTTAAAATATAGACATACATAAGTTATAAATGCAACTTAAATTATCTTTACCTAAAAAAAGAGTCTTAAGGAATGTTCATAGATCTTTAATTATCTTGTAGTATACATAATTATTTTTAACTTCCTTCTCCAAGGTATCACTTACCAAACCAAATAGTGGAATCTTCCATACTTTATTAAGTTTTTATGTTGTCAATTGATGGGTCATTTATCAAATGATCGGATTTGGCACCACCCTGAAAGAAATACTCAATAATTTTTTTTATACAAGATATTCACATCTATTAGGATTAAGTTTCTAATTAATTATTTTTACAATAATAAGTATTAAATAAGAGGAAAAAAATTTAAAATCAACCCATTTTCACTCAAACCAAACCTAAATTTAATAGTTTCCTCCATTATAGTAATGAAATAAAATTTGAATAATAAACTTAGCCAATAGAAGGGTGTGGAAATTGCTAGGGAAAACACTAGAGAAAAATCACCACTGAAGGATGTCTTATATGTCATCACATGATATAGATTCTACTACACATAGTGCTTATAAAATCACACATGTGTTACATATGTTGTTAGTCATCATCAAAGAATGCCAATCTATAATGCTATAAACCCAGATCATGAAATGTTATTAGGAATCATCATTAATCACTATAAATAGTGTTTAACCAGAACCAAATAGCAACACCTCTATCCTTTTATATTCTTGATCTAATGCCTTTAAACACATGACATGAAATTGTTGCCAATATTATTGTGACCTAGTTATGCATAAAAGGAAAAAAAGAGAAAAATGGAAAAAGTAAGAAGAAACTTAGGTTGTTTAGTTTTAGTTTTTGATTTGTGCTAAAAAAGGATACCTAGATAGCTCTAGATATCATATTAAGAGAGAAGAAAAATTTGTAAGGTCATATCATTAATTAAGGAAGGCAATGTATATTTATAACAAAAATATAAAGTTATAAGGAATAAGCCCAAGCCCATGCATATTAGTATGCAAGAAACTAATAGGCCTAGTTCACTAACACATGCAGATAGAATAGGGGCAATGTGTTACATAAGGACATTAAATCAAGCAACATTATGTTAGATTTAAAATTTAATGTTAAACTCAAAGATTTTAGGTTAATTAGGCTAGTTGATCATGAGAAAGTGTCACAAAGCATTAATACAACTAGGACCATGGGCTATATGGCCACATAATACTAAGATACAGGCAAAGCTAGCAAGAAGTTTAACATATTCAACTTCAGAGTTGTGGTATTAGAGATAGCCTATGTGAGAAAACCCATAGACCTTGAAATAAAGAAAAATTAGGTAAAAATAGTGAAATGGGTTTGGAAACTTTATGGTAAAGGGAAGATCCTTAAAGTAACAAACCCCAAACTATGTGAAGAATTTAACATTCAGCAAATGGAGCATCTAATGGTGGTGGGTCTTTGGTGTGCTCATTCTAGTTAACTCTAAAGCTCTTTTGCAAGAGCTCTTAGAAAATATGCCTATGCCTACCTCTCCCAATCCTTTAAGCACTGCAAATAAGATTGAGAACACTAGTGCTAATGCATTTAAGATTGAGAAAATGGAACTTAATCTTCAAAAAATAGTAATTCTACTAACTCATCCTAGTTTGCCACATCCTCAATAGGTTCTACTTTTGCTACACATCAACACACACATTAGTTATTTATTTAGCAATATTGCATATGTTGTTATGTTTTAAGAGAATTGTGTGATGTGAAGTCTGACAATTGTATCACGTTATGTAGTATTCAAGTTTTATGTATAATAATCTTGTTGATTTCATTAGCAAACAATCTTGGTGATCTCTACGAATTTCTAAAATTCAAGAATCATAACCTTTACTTTTTTTTCCATTAAATTTTTTCAGAGGTTATTTTGATAATGAACATTGATTACTACAATTTAAATGAGCTAACATGAGATTTATGGAAGAGAAGAAACTTATTTAAATAGAATCAAAGAAAATTGGTTTAATTGACCTATAAAACCTGAGTGTTAGATAATGAGGAACAAAAAGAAAAGGAAATAGATGGTGGTTACCATTGTCAAGTATTAATTATTTGCCAAATTTCTAAGACAAGAAAGGAAAGGAAACTAATTAATTAAAACAAACAGGAAAAAAATTAAAAGAAACATTTATGATTAATATAGTTATAAACCTATGTGTTGATTAGTTCAATGTTAACTATAGTTTTTGGAAAATAAAACCAAAGAAAAATTTTAATATGCTAATAGAAGAGTCAGTAAAAGAGATTGAGCAGCATTTAATAGAAAGTTTGATGATTGTAAGTCATTAGAGTGCCCAGCCATAGACATGCTAAATTGATATGTAAATTTATTTTTTGAAGCAATCCTTTCTACTTGAAATGAATATTCCATGCTTGTTTACTATAGAACTCACCATTTTTGGTTTTCAGTTCACCAAATGGATTTTTTAATCATCTAATACAAATATCACATAGTCATTATCTCAAATAGATACAAGGCATGTAATGCCAAATCAAGTAGTTTTAACCATGAACCGCTGCACCAAACTAAGAATCTAATATTTAAAGAAGTTCCATTTGCAGTATGCACTTCTTTTTCATTTCCAACTATGTTGGATCATGGATTAACTACTTTATCTTATCTATCTGCATGGAATTCAATCTATGTAGGAAAACAATATGAAAGACACAAAAAAAAAAAAAAACTCATAATCAAGTTGGGTCTAAACAAAATTATCTTGCTCAAAAACTTGAAGCCATAGAATTGAGACCTAACAAATACAAAAAGCAAAAGGACAACAAATATTAGAAAACCCAAAAGGTATTTGAATCAAGAGCTATCTATAACATGTGAGGCACCTCATTGACTTGATTTTTTATGGATCATTCTCTAGTCCAATAAAAAATTGTAGCTTCAAATAAAAAAAATATAAAATACCTTTTTCAATGTTAAAGTGATTATATATAATGTTCTTTTATTTTGAAAATTTAAAAATTATTCTCTTAAATTTAACAAAATTCAAAATTAACATCCATTGTCAAATTAATTAACCACTTTATCAAATTGTTTATTTTTTATGAATTTTTTAACAACAATTATAATAATATAATATATTAGTCTATTTTATTTTTTTACATATAATTTTGTAATTCTTTTTTATCATCTAATTAAAATTTTATATATCTAACTTAGTTTATTTTAATTATATAACATAGAAATTATTTGAAAAAGAAAAAGATGAACCAAAAAACTCTAATATTGAATTTCTTATTTAAAAATATCATAAAAATCATTTTATTTAATAAAATAGTAAATTAAATTGATGATAGGTGTTCATTTTTAAGCTTTGTATAATTTAAGGAGATTATTTCCAAGTTTCCAAAATTGAAAGAGATAAATTTCAATCACGCCAAGATAATAGGATGTATTTTATGTTTTTTAATAAAAATTAAAAAAATGAATTCTCGTGCTTTTTTCTTTAAAAAAATAAAAATACTCTTCTCAATTCTAGATAATTGCCATTGGAGTCTCTTATATTTAAACTTATCAAAATAGGATAATCCAATTCTACTAAACTAACTCAACAAGTAACTATTAACTCAATTCTAATTCAAGCTACTTTTTCACTTAATTGAACTATTTTTTTGTTAGATTTGCTCAAATTGGATTGTTTTGGTATCAATTCTAAATCAACATTTATTAAGCAGGTTTTACAACTTATTACATTTTATTATTATTTTTATATTAGTTATTTATTTATTATTAATTTCATATCATTAATTAATTAAAATCTATTATCATAATCATCATCATCATCATTATCACGTCTTAAAATTTCATTAAAAGGATAAAATTAGGATAAATTCATTGAGATATTGAAATAAAATTTAAATAATTTTCCTAAATTTTAAAGATATTAAATATGAAATTTGTAAAAATAAAGTAAAATTTTTTTTAAATATTAACAAAGTTTTGTTCCTAATTCTTTAGGATATACTAGTAACCTTTCAAAATATTAAAATTTTAAATTGAAATCTTGCTAGTTTTAATATGTGAAAGAAAATATTGACTACTAATAATTTGATCACTTGTAAAAAATTATTTATAAAAAATGCATTTAATTTAAATAAGTTTAATTTTGAGATATAATAAAAGTTGTAACAAAAATCATGTATTAAAAGTTTTAAATGATTAATTAGTTGTGAGAATCTTTAAATTTTAGAATAGCATTTCTTTTTGTGATGATAGTGATGATGATGATGATGATGATGATGATTATTATTATTAATGTTGTTGTTGTTGTTGTTGTTGTTGTTGTTATTATTTAATAGAACTAAAAATAATAAAGAAATAAATCATTATATAAAAATTCTTAATATGAAAATTTCCTATTAAAATAGGTAAAATCCACAAGGCCTATTCTAAGAAAATTTTACTATTAAATAAATTAAGTATAAATATTTTGCTAATTAAATTTATAACATATGAATATATCATTATTTTCAATGATTTCCTTCATCTAATAATAATCTATCTTCTTGTAAATTATTTTAATATATATATTCTACATCAAACCAATCATTTGAATAAATAGTCATCTTTAAGTTCCAATCACTCATAAATAAATACTTGTCACCTAAAAATTCGCTCATTAAAAGGAAGTGTACTTTTTGATGCCACTTAAAACATTAAAGGGGTTAATATATTGCACATTATAAGAAAAAGTACATTATATTGTATCTTTTATACTTTTCACCATTCTAAAATGGTAAATTTTGGCATATATAGCTACAGTAGATGTAAATAGATAAGAATTTAATTCATTATTGATTAAGAAAATATGATTAACTAAATTTAAGAAGTCATCATATTCTTCACAATATGAGATATCTGTTCTTGAAGAAAATTAAAAACCCATATATGAATGCAAAAATTTAAATTTACTACTATATAGCTGAAATATTTCTTATAGCAAATTATTTACATCATTCATATAAAATTTTAAGTCAAATTTATATTGCATATTTTTATTGTACCTTTTTAATTTTTTTATCTTTTCAATTTAACTCTATGATCCATAATTGTAGTTATAACATGCAAGTAAGGAATATTTCTAAAATATTTATCCCTACTTTAGTAAACATTCATTAATAATAATTTTAAACCTATTACCACTTCCAAAATTTAAAAAAGCATAACTACAATTAAGTAAAATATCAAATATTAAATGAGATGTGAGATAATAAGAATCAAATAAAAAATTAGTTGTTCTATAAAATATTTGCAAAAAATGTAAATAAATTTGCCCCCTTTCCTATTTAACATTTTCAAAGTGAGAATTAACTTAGATTTTTTTTGAATAAAAAGTATCCATAACATTTTCATTTTCCAAACAAAATTCTAACATTTTAAAAGTAGAATTCCATTGTGTAAAAAGATCTTGTAGAGGTGCTTTAGGTTTTTTAGAAATTTACATGCATGGTTATTTTCAATTATACTTTCTAAATGGTGAAAATTTGATACATAAAAAATATACTTCTAAGATTTTGTATAAGTATAGAATTAACTTCTAATGTATCTTGAATAACCTAATTTGAAATATGACTTGCGTATCTAAGATAAAAAAAATTGAGCTTTAAGAATAGGATTTAAAGTTAGAGTTAAAATTCTAATAACATTAGTATTAATAGATGCATTATTATAGGTAATTGAAAATATTTTATTCGATATCATATACTTATTATAAGCATTTATTGTATAAAAAGCAACAATAAATACATCACATGGTAATGGAATAGGTTTAAAACAAAAAATTCTTTTATGTAAAATAAAATCATTATCAATATAATGAATAATTACACAAATATAACTCATTTGATATGGTAATGTCCAAATGTAGGATGTAAATATAATTCTACCTTTAAATTTGAAAAAAAAAAAGTTAGTTAAAATCACTTTTTGTTTTTCAAAAATTTATTTGCACTAGTATTTCTACTCATATCACACTATTGAGGATTAAAGTTTTAAAGAATGATATTTAATTTTGAAGAACTAGCTACACTAAAAAGTTTTTCAATATAACAAATCTATTTATACAATTCATACTTATAACTCTCTTAACTAGGCATGTTAGAATTTTCACTTGGAATATTTACAATATCTATATGTCTAGAAGAATAATGATGTCTTATTATATTAGTACCATTATAAGTATCACAATTATGATTTTTTTGACAATATTTGCAAAATACTTTAACTATACTACCTATATTTTTTAGATCAAAATGATTCTATATGTTAGAATTTTTTTATCTTTTTGTTAAATTGGATAAGAATATATGAGTATTTACATATTTACAACTATGAGCACATTATGAAGAAAATAAATGTTGAGGAAGAAAAAGAGATGATGTAAATTCACATATACTTGAAGAAGTATTTGTAAAATTATTATTAAAAAAATTTATAGTTACATTTTTTAAAAGAATTTAATTATTAAAATAATTTACATATTATTAGAATTATTTAAATTCATAATTAAATTTATTAATAATATGAAAATGAGATTACTAATATTATAATTAACAAGAATAATAATTATTGAATTAGCTAAAATACTATAAAAATTGAAATATAAAAAACTTAATAAAATATAAAAATATAAGTGGATAATAGAAAGAGTTGAAAAGAGTCACCAATGTTTTCTTTTGAAGTAAAAATTTCAATACTTTAAAACTTTATGCACCATCACCATCTCTAATTTTTCACACTTATAAAGGAATAAATATGTATAGCAATTGTGAAAATTATGATAATAACATTGAAGAGAGAAAGAATAAATATTTATTGTGTAAATTGAGTTTGATTGAAATGAATAATTATAGTGGTATGAAACATATAAAATATAAATAAAAAATTTTAAAATTGGCCATTGTGCAATGGCTCTCTACTAGTGAGTCATTACTTAACTACTTTTTTTTTTTTAAATTATTTTGACTTCCAAATCAAACTCTTTCCTATATAACAAATAGGTGGATTGTAAGGATTGGCGTGAAAAGATTTTATGATCACTTTGAGTTACCAAACTTTATTAGTACTAATCTCTAAAAAAGTAATTAAATAAGATCAAGTAGGGAAAAACTTATATCATTATAAAAACTTAGTTCTACCACAAATAGTAAACTACCACAAGGCTTAGAAGTAAACTACCACAAGGCTTAGAAGACTAAAATGACACATTTACAACATATTATGAAATGAACAAAAATATCAAAATAGAAACCATTGAATCCCATATGATCATTATGTAGTTCCTATGAAGCAACTTGACAAATTAAATGAAACTACCATATAAATCATCAAAAAATTATAGAAAACAAACTTAGCTAATATTGTACCATTAGAAATTAGTATTTTCAGTCTTTAGCAACTTTCAACTAGTATCAAACAATAACTCCACATGAATTGACACTGTCAAAATGGGTCATCAACAAGTAAATCATCCATCCTTTTAAATAGTTTGTGTATATGGATTATCTTAACCTTAACTTCAGGAAAAATGTTACTATTTGCGTACATATATATAGTATATATGTTGAAACAAAACCCTAGAAGTTGATGAACATGCATATCATTATTTCATTGCATGTTTACTATTACTAATCCTACATAATAACTATTTGTTCACTTAATGGACACATTACTATCAAGAATTTTTATGTTACTATTTATATGACAAACAAAAATATGGAGGCACACATGTTATTTTATTTTTAGCATGTTCATATGGAAGCAAATAGAAACATGTTACTTTTTCGATACTAAATAGAAACATGCAATCCAATATGTTATTTATGATTATATCTAACAATGAACTTTAGTTTTAACTTTATCACTCATTTTCAATCCAAACATCATAATGAAAATGATAATAACATGTTATTTTAGCCATTTTACTATTCATATCACAAAGAGAAACATGAAAGCATGCATGTTGAAAATGTGCATGTTTTGTATTCTTTGGCATCATATTACTATTTGCATACCAAATAGTAACATGTAATCCCTCGTGTTGTTTTACATTACATCTCATAAGGAACTTCAGTTTTAACTTGATCAATTCATTTTCTAATACAAACATCATCATGATAGTACCTATCTTACTTTACCATAATTTAATCTTGCTTTTTCTACTAATATTACTATTTTGGCACAACAAAGTTACCTAAATAATAATATGCTCAATGATTATCTTTCTTAGGTTATTACAATGCACTTGTTGACATTGAGCATGTTTTATATTTTTTAGCATGATGTTACTATTTGGATTCTAAATAGTAACATCAAATCCCACATTTATGCTTTGATTTTTTCTCATAAAGAACTTTAGTTTTTACTTGATCAATCCATCTTGAGTCCAGACATTAGTATGATAGTCCTCATATTATTTTCCACACCTTAATTTGGCTTTTCCAATGATGTTATTATTTGGCACTAGATAGTAACCAAATACTAACAAGTAAGCAATTATGCAATTTTTAAACTCATTTCATCATAATAAAGATAGATAGTAACATATCATATCATGCTTCAAATCTCTATATGTTACTATTGCATGCAAAGTAATAATATGCACAATGATTATTTTTATCATCTTATTTCAATACACATGTAATAGTTGAAGTCATTTTTTTGCATGAAACTATACTTTTAATAATGATTAAGAAGCATTCTTTAACTACTCAAGCATTTTATGTTTTTGGCATGATGTTATTATTTGCATTGCAATAGTAACATCATTTTTTCACTAATTTTACTATTTTTCATGAAACAATATCATGACATTATCCAATTTTTAGCTTGACTTATGATAAATTTGATGAAGCCATTTTTCTTAATCCTTGAATAAAAAAATAACAAAACACCAAAACAAAAAGAAGTAGTTGAAGAAATGATTGGAAGATTCCAACAATACAGATCAAATTTGCTAGTGTGTATAAGGTGGATCGATGATCTTCACTTCAATGAAAGCCACATAAAGGTGCTACAACTAAACCTTTTTTGGTTACTTCATAATGCGATAATCATAAAAGTGCTTCATCACAGTATTTGCTAGACGAGCAATCAAGAAATATAAGCAATAATTGTCATTTTTTTCTTAAAGTACAATGAATTCATAATTGTAGGCGAGCATCTCAATGTCACACCTACATCATGAAACTCATTTTTAGAATAAGAGATGGAAATTGCCCTCTTAACATGACAATAGGAAAGAGGTCATAATTAGATTTTAATAACAAATGATTTCATGGCCAAAGATGCTCACAAAACTAACTATATTCAAAGCACTGCAATAGGCAATGGGAGGAACATTAGAAATGGATGTTTAGGACGTCTCATGGCTTGTGATCTTGATACTGTTGGTGACCTTATTTGTAGCAAATAATGCTTAAAACACTTGCCTAGTTTTACCTTAAATATATTGAGAGCATACATGATATGGTAGAATATTTGTGGTCTGCACATATACATCAACAATTGATGAATTTAAAGAGAGAAAAAATCCAAAATCCAAAAAATTATCATCATAAAAAGTGAATTTCAAGAAGTGTTGTCCTTTTATTCCCTATAGGGTATCATATAATAGATGCATTAAACATATCCTGTGTGTTTATATAAAGACCCATTTCAAGATCTTACACTAACTAAAATATATAGTAAATTAAGTAAATTCTTACCATAGAAGCTAGAAATATGAGAAAACATTGAATAAGGAGTGCAGAGATTTGAGTTGAAATAGACATCATATATTAAAAGTAAACTAAAATGGGATATTATGACAATACCATGTACATCCATTAGCATGTTATAGTAGCTATTTGTAGGTGAGAGATATATATGAAGCATATAACCTAATTGCCAAAGCATCACAATCAAACAACATAGATATACATTTGAAATTAAAACAAGACTACTACTCAAAAAATTCACATGTATATAATAATTTTTTAGTACTTCAAATTTCCAAAGCAAAATTAAACAAAAAATTAAAGGTAAAACTAAATTTACAAGAGAAATACCATCCCTTCTAGCTTAAGACATAAAGAAGCTAATAATAGGAATGAAATAGCAAACTATGAAAGTAAACATAAATGGGCAGAGAAGAGTACCCAATGTCACAAGACAACAATTGAAGAATAACTAATTTTGAAACTCGGGTTGAGATTTGATGAGAAGGTTTCAAAACCACCACTGCTTTCTATAATTGCCATAATTGAGACATAGAATGTTTAACAATAGGGCTTTGATGGTAGAATAGGGCTTTATACTATGATAGGTTTTAGCACCATAAAAAAAGATAATAGAGTAATAATTCTTCAAAGAAATTCTTTCTCCAATTATGAGAGCAATTAAAGAATGAGAAAATTTGAAAGCACCATCACCTTTTGGGATAGAAAGTTTTCGAAAGCCCCACTACCTTCTACACAAAATTGCCATAACTGAGATATAGAACGATTGAAAATAAGGCTTTGATAGTAGAGTAAGGCTTTGATAGGTTTTGGCATTATAACGAAACACAATAGGACAATAATTTTTTCAAAAAAAAGTGTTTCAGCTTAACAAAAAGGAGTTCCCTCTGAAATTTACCTTCTTCATGATGTTTTACAATTTCTTCTATTTTTTTAAAAATTCTTTTTTTAAAGTAATAATTCTTAGCAAAATAAACGTAAAGTGTGTTTAATTTTACTAAACATAATATTATTTTATAAAATAAAGATTAGAACTACAATTAAAATATAATTTCAAACAAGTAAAAATGAAATTAAAAATTTTAAACAAAAATTTTATTAATATAGTTGACATAAATAATTGTTAATATAAAATAAATAGGCAACGGTTAATTGAATGTTGCTTATTCTATAATAGGCAACAATTTGATAAATGTTGTTTATTATAAATTTAAACAACAATTTTATAAAATAATCGGTAACATACTAAAAATTGATATCTCCAATGACATTTCAAAATCCCAATTTTAACAATTTTAAAAGCTATAAGAAAAGAATGAAAATGGTGAAAGCTTATCTAATATTTGTTAGTAAATATATAAGGTTTGTATTTCCTAGAAAGCTATCTTGAGTCCAATATCTACAACTGCAATGAACATTTACTAAAATTTGATGTATAATATTACATATTTCATATAAATAATAAGAGATAATACAACTACACATTGAAAGAAAAAAGATAAAATTAAGTTTCTTACATGTAAAACTTGCATCAAAATGAAAGGCAAAAAACATGGTTAATTTTGAAACTAGAAACTTAGTTATAAGAACAAAAAAAAAGGTTAAAAATGTTCTTACATTTTTTATTTTGCACTTTTCCAATGAACGTACAATCCTGCAAGCTTATCAACAACTAAAAAATTTTCAATACTGTAAAACAATTAGTGAACAAAATATAAAAACTGAAGATAATCATCTTAAGATTGAATTGGAAACATATCTTGATAGAGAGAGAATCATTTTAGAATTGGAAGCGTTTTCTAATGAAATTTGCAAATGGCGCTAAGGCTTTACCCTTTTTATTTTTATTTTGCACCTTATGATTTGAACTATTTTAATATTAAATATCGATTTTCTAAGAAAAATCAATGTATATTGTAAAATGACATCGTTCAACAATAAAGATTTAAATGTCTATTTCTATTGAAAAATGATGTTATAAATCAAAATATTTTATTTAAAAATTCATCAAGCAAAAACTTGATAATTCTACAAGTCAATAGTATTCAAATTTTTTTACATTAAATAATTATATTTTTCTTATACAATTATACAGATACAAATAATAACAGTAATAATATAAAAAACTTTAAATGAACAATCTAACAAATAACAAAAGATATAACAACAATAGATGCAAAAAATGTTGTAACACAATTTTTTTTATATAATTATATAGATACAAATAATAACATATTAAACAATCTATAAATAAGAAACTATAATTTATAATAAATAATAAATTTTAAATGAAAAAAGTGAGATATCTTTTCTCATAATTTGTTTATATTTCTTAAGATTTTTAAATTGGATGTTTTTTAGGTAGCAAATTAATGATAAATAATAGTAAGATAAAGTAATATATCCATTTTTATAATGAACTTAAGCCTTCAATGCAAAAAATGACATGTTACTCTCCTCATTGCAATTTCTCATTAGTTTTATCATCTTTGTATTTTTTTCGACATCTTTAACAAATGTCATTGATGGAACCCAAATGCAAATTGATGACAAATTATAGTAGAAGAAAGGCAACATCATGAATCTTGTTCTATACTCAAATCTACTAATGCAAGATTAAAAATAATTGCTTCTTCTCATAATAATTTGTCATTGCTTTACAACTTATCAAAGTTTCACATAATAATTTTGTATTTGTTAACCTTGATGTGCGTGATTAATTATTTGCTTGAAGCATCTAATGTTCTTGTTTTTCAGTGTGAGAATGCTATTGCTTACTTATGTGTATCAAAGTTTGATGCAACATATAGACATAAGAACATTTAGATGCTCATAGCAAATGAAGCAATCAAATACCTTACGGAAAGCTATTTTAATAATTGTTTCAAATAGGCAAAGAAGGCCTTATTTATAGGTTAAAAGCAAATTAGTGATAAACTATCATGAGTGTAAATTTTTTAATAAACAATCGTGGTGAATAAAATAAATTATCAAACTTTAGAAGTTAGTTTTCAATAAAAACATATTGTCGTATGCTAAACTACTAGAATGGAGGAAAGAACCATCTTTTTAGAAGCAATCAAGCACTATTTATAAGAATATTTAGATACTCATAGTAAATGAAGCAATTAAACACCTTAAGAAAAGCTATTTTGATAACTATTTCAAACAAGTAAGGAAAGCACTATTTATAAGTTAAAGGCAAATCAATGATGAATGTCATGCCAAATGAAATGGATTATTAAACATTAACCTACTATAAATGAAGGGAAAAACCATTATTTTTATGTCAATTGTTGAGAAATTGATAATTGGATACTAATACCTCATAAATGCCATCCTTGGTAAATACTTACTACCACCATTTTATTAAAGTTAGGTGATAGGTGCTATACTTCTATATATCAATCTAGTTAAATAAACAATATGGTATCATCATAATTATATCCACATTAGTTTTATAATAAATAATTGACAGAGTTTGTTGTTTTTTATTTTATAACAACTTCTACATCCTAATATTTTTCTAAAAACACATAATTATAAATCATTATTCTAGCAACATTATCAATATTAACTAATAAATATTGTACAATGACATTATAATTAATAATTTAATATCACAACTTTGAAAAAAAGTGATGATTAATGTTTGCATATTATCCATGAAATGGTCCTTTCCTTTTGCTTTCATGTCCATGGCAAATTTTAACAAAGTATGTCCATATATGAATAATATAAGACTTGCAAATAAAAATTTCCTATCAATAAACACCTATATACTTATTTTTTTCTTGACACTAGTACTTTCATATGAATGATGTAAGACTTGTAAATAATTACCTCTAGGAACAATAACTTGTATCTTAGTAATTAATGATCAAGCAACATTGATTTTGTATGTCTTCTTATACCATATAAATAAAATGGAATGAAAGAGAAACTATAGAGTAAAACCTAAGATAAAAAGAGGAGTGAAAGAAAGAAGAAATTTTGAATGTAATTTATAGGTGGTATAGGACATTATAAGTTTATTATAAGTTATGTAAAAAAAGTCTCATAAATTCCATAACTTTTTTAAGGTTTTGCCAAAGCAAATTCATATTCTTAGTGTAATTTTCATCTGTTTCTATCTATATTTAGCTTTGAATTTTTAATAAGTGAGAGGTTTTTTCCCTAATTATGGCATTTTGCCTTTGTAGTTCTTTTAACTATTACCAACTTTTATAATTTGTGATTTTCTTTAGAAATTACATGTCATTTAAGTAATAAAGATTTCACATTGTGAAGGAGGGATGAATGGTTTAAAATGTATTATTCATTGATTCTAACTATGTTCTAACATACATCATCAACTTCATGCCACATATTGATTTCCTAATAAATAGTTTAGAACATTATAATTATGATTTTAAGAATGAAATTTGTATTATTACAATATTTTTTTAAGAATTATTATAGTTTTATAAATTTTTACAATTCTAGAATTCTTCTATTAGTATAGAATTTTATGAACAAAATTATTAATTTTTCTTTCCTAAATAATTAGTCTAATTGAAAATGTATAATTAACAATATCCTCAATTAAGGAGCTAACATTTTATTGAAAAAGGAAAAATTATTTTAAGGAATTAAGTATTAACAAGCAGCAAATAAACTTGCAAAAATAAAAATAATAAATTACATTGAAGTTCAACTTCATGGACTTCCTTTCAAATAGATGATAGTGCTAATCTTTATTTTAAAAAGGTGTCAATTTTATGAATTATCAATGTTATATTCCAAAGATACTCTTTTTAATTAAGTGCCAATCTTCTCCCTTTTATGCAAGAATTCCTACTTCTATTTTCACATCCAATGTTCAACCTTTGTATGCTAAATTGGATCTCAACCTTTCTTTAATGCATACCTTTGATCGATCTCCTTCATTTTTTGATTGCCATTGCCTATGTTTATTACCTCTTTTTTTCGATTATATTGTTAATAGATAATTTTGATTTATTTGTTAATGGAATAATGCTTATTGCTCATATGTAAGTGTAAGGTTGAAATTATGATATTGAAGATTAATACTGGTATAGATTACGATGATTTAATTCAGATGATGTGTGAAAATTTTAAAGATATATTTATAGATGGTTTTTTCCTATCATATTCTCTTCCTGGCCATCCTATTTGTTTGCTGAGAAATAGTTTAGAACTAGAAAATATGATTAACTTAGTTAGAGTTTTGGGCTTAAAATATTTGAATATGAGTGTTAATATTGGCTTGAGTCCTGCACCATACTCAATCTATGTTCAGAGAGACATATTATTATTTCTAATGTTACAGAGTGTGATGCTGCTTTGGTTCCAAGTTTGTGTTATTTAAATAGTGAGAGGGTTTTATTATCCAATTCATGGTCAGGTGAAGTCAAACACATTAGTTAGAGGTTCTTTGGTAGTATTATTGAGTTTAGGAATGCATTGTGCAAGTATTCAATTAAGAGAGGTTTTTCATTTGATTTTGTTAAGAATACAAAAACTAAGGTGGTGTTACATGCTTAACGAAGCATGAGGAAAGTAATGAATGGGCTGTTACCCACCTCATTGTCCAAGGTGAATTTATTTTTACATTAAGAAGTTAGTGAATCATCACATTTGTGGTCTTATGTTAATCAGTTCAATTTCAAGGAGGATGGGTTCCAAATTAATTTCTTAATTAGTTATAGATTTATTTACAGGATCCCATCATTGACAGCTAGTGAAATTGTAAATCATTTTTAAAATAATTATGCATTGGCAATTCCCTATTGCAAGGCATGGTGTACAATGAAAAAAGTAAAGGGTATGGTGTTTTGTGATTTTGATGACTCATTCAAACAAATTAGTTTAGTATGTTATTGCTATAAGGAAATGAATCTTAGTAATTGCATTATGGTGGACGTGGGCGATTTTAATGACTCATTTAAATAGATTAGTTGGTATGTTATTGCATTATGGTAGACGTGGCTGATAGTAAAAAAATATTCAAAAGGATGTTTATTGCATTGGAGGATTCATGTTTTGTAGACCTCTTTTGCTTATTGATGGGACTTTTTTGAAGTCTAGGTTTTAAAAGGGTTATCCTATCAACTACTAGCAAGGATGGCAATCAAGGTGAATGTCTTTTTAATTAAGAATGACTTTGTTTAGGCCTTTTGATTGGTGTTACTATTTGAAGGTTAAATAGTAACATGACATTCCTTGTTATTGTATGGTCTCAAAATAGGAAGGCATTGTGTTTTTTCCTTCTCTTTTGTTGGTATCTTCATTTAGAATATCCCATTTTTTGGATGTTTTATTCTAAGTTTTATTAAAGTTACTATTTAAAGACCAAATAATAATATAAAAGCATTTGTGTTATTTTTTAGTATTTTTGTTATTAATGAGAGTTGAGTTAGCTATTTATTCTTAATTTTTGTTAGTTAGATTGATAATTAGATGTATTTATTTAGCTACTAGGTTAATATTACTATTAGGAGACAATAGTAACATGGTAGCAATAACCATTTGACCTTTGTTATTGTCTAGACTAGAAATAGTAACATGGAAGGCCTTAAGTTTCCTTTTTTATTTTGTTAGTATTTTCATCAAGAATGTCTCTTTATTTAGATGTTTTATTTTGAGTTTTATCAATGTTACCATTTGAAAAAGTAAATAGTAACATCTAAGCATTGTCATTATTTTGTTGTAGTTTTGCTATTAGTGAGAGTTATTTTTGGCTATTTATTCATAGTTTGTCTCAGTTGGATTGATGTTACTATTAGGAGACGAAATAGGAACATGGAAGCAATGTCATTATTTTTCATGAGTTCTGCTATTAATGATAATTTACTTGTGTATTTATTGTGTTTTCTTTTAGTTGGTGTTAGTATTTCGATGCAAACTTTAATATGGGTTATAATGCATATTATGTTTTTGTTTTAATAGCTTATCTTTTTATTTGGTGTGACTATTCCATTTCAGGATTATTTCCTCTAGCTTTTATTATGGTTGATTCTAAAAATCAAGAAAATTAGCTTTGATTCCTTTTATAGTTGACCGATATATTTGATGTAGGCCAATGTGTGACTTTTATTTCTGATCATAATTTAGGATTGTTCAAAGCAATGCCAAAGGTTTTTTCCAACGGCACCTCACTTCTTTTGTTTGCATCATTTAAAATAAAATTGGAAGGACAGATTCAGTGGTGCTTCAGTTTTAAATTCCTTTAGGGAGCATATAGTTCACTTATTTGCAATGTATGCATATTGCCCAAGACTAGGTGCATTCAAGGAGAACTTAGAAGTTTTCAAACACGAATGAGCTTAGATTGCTTAGAATTTTTCTCATGGGGCTTTCACTTGAATGTTAGTTAAATGCTTTCAATCATAGTTGTCATTATGGTAAGATGACATCAAATGCAGTTAAATCTTATAATTCTTAGATTCGTGATATAAGGAAGTTGTTAATCATAAATATGGTTGATACTATTCATTTGAAGCTGATGGAATGTTTGTTAAATGGAGGTTAGAATCATTATATTGGAATGGTATTATTTATCTAGTCTAGTTTTCGAGATTAGAATTACACTTAAGGAAGTGCAAAGGTTAGGTTGTTAGGAAGTCATAAAAAATTATTTTTTGAAGTGTTAGTAAATCCAATCATGTGTGTGGATATTTCTCAGCACAATTAAGGAAGTGCAAAGGTTGAGTTGTTAGGAAGTCATTAAAAAATTATTTTTGAAGTGTTAATAAATCCAACCATATGTGTGGATATTTCTTAGCATAGTTACACTTGTTACCAGTGGCAACTGAATGACTTTCCTTATGTTCATGCAGTTACTACTATAAAAAGATATGGGATTTCTTTGAATGAGGTTATTGAGAATTATTTCCATGTGAGCACGTATAGGAAGATTTATGAACAAGTCATAAGCCCCATTCTTACAATGTTAAGGTAGGAAGTTGATATAGATAACAAAGTAGCTATCTTACCTTCGATTTTAGAAAGACAAGCAAATAGACCTAAGAAAATAAAGATTAGGTTGAGGGATGAGTGTGTTAAGAAAATTAGATGCAAAAAATATGGCGAACTAGGACATTACAATAAGAAAAGTTGTTAGGAAGCTAACTTGAATGTAGTTTCTTTTATGGCACAATTGTATTCTTTATGATTCTTTTCCCGTTTGAAAAGAAATATTAACTTCATTATATATAGTAACACAATTACTTATTAATTAGCATTAGTTGTTGACATGTTTCTCGTCTAAAAAATTGCATACTTGTATGTTACTATTTTGATTCAAAACAGTAACATCAAGGTAGAAGTTGTAAACTTAGGGTAAATGAGTTCTGAATGTTAAAAGAAATTGAAAGAAGAATATGATCAATTTTTATTTATTTTAGTAATAACATCAATGAAAAAATTGCACAATTACTTATATGTTACTGTTTTTTATTCAAAATAGTAACATTAATGTAGAAGTTATGAACTTAGGGTAAATAAGTTCTGAATATTAAAAGAAACTAGAAAGAAAAATATGCTCCAATTTTTACTAGTTTTAGTAGTAACATCAATGAAAAAACTATACAATTACTTGCATGTTACTATTTTAATTCAAAACAATAACATCAAGGTAGAAGTTGTAAACATATGGTAAATGAGTTTTGAATGTTAAAAGAAACTAGAAAGAAGAATATGCTTAATTTTTATTAATATTTTCAATTAGATGTTGCATATAATTGAATTGTAAGATATTACATGTAATTGAATGTTATGTACAATTGAATTCGATTTACAAGCAAAATGTTACAGATATACAAAGAATCATCTTCAGTTGGAACAATTTAAATTCTTAAGAAATTTATTCACTAATTTTTATCCTATATTTCCTCACAGACTCCACAAAAATTGTTTTTCAAATTCTTTATTGTTGTATATATCATGTATTTGTTTGCACTTAAAATTTTCACAGTATTGCTTGAAATTGTAAATTTGTGGAATGAGTTAATTTGGTACCATGCCAATTATGGTACTTTTGGATTAGTAAAGAAGGTATTACTTGTTAGGAATTTGGATTATTACATGCAGCAGAATTTCAAAATTTTTGATCCGAATTCTACCTAGGATCCATGCAAAAAGCATAAATCAATTATTAGGGTTTTACCTATTGGGCACTCATGTTTCTACTGATCAAAACTTGAGAGCGGATGAATCAAATACCGGCTGAAAGGTACTGCGTCTCTATGGTATCCACACGGAGTGAACAACGACCTCTCGTCCTCCATGAATCTGGTAGGATGCATTTCTCTCTCTAGGAACTAGGATTTTGATGTTTTCTGAGTGATTTTTGGGTTTTAGGAAGTTTATGAGCGTGTCTATAATATATTATCCTCAAGCCCCCTTTTATAGAACTTAGGCAAGCTACAATCCTAGTCCTACTAGGACAATGCTTTCAAAATTCTAATCACACTTAACAACTTATTTTATCTCTATCCTAGAGATAATAAGGAGAGATATGACTTATCTATTAATTATCTAACATTAGATAATATTATTCTCATAATATAAGTGTCTTAATATTTGATAATTGTATATAGTTATCAAATATCAAAATAATATTATCTCATAATATATTTATATAATATCTGATAACGTAATTATTTGATATTATTTTAATATCAAATAATATCACATAATATATATATATATATATATATATATATATATATATGTTACGTGAATTTATTATTCTTAATAATATATGTATGCACGAAAATAAGTCCAATTAATTGGATATTAATATAATTAAAGTTCAATTAATTATTGTCTTATTCCTACTCCTTTTATGTGACCCTGTAGGTTCTTACTACGTTAATAATGACTCATTATTGAGCCATAGACAGTAAGCGGTATCTAGCAATACACATCACTGCCACCTCAAGTAGTAAGAATGTCTTGTGATTCGACATCCACTTAATACATGATCAACGTTTTACATCATAACCCCTTTTGTAATAATATCCAAATTGAACTGGAGGCATGAAATGTGTCATCCTTGTCAATGTTCAATTTATATTTCTTGATACTAAGTAGACTTAAAATAAATGATTAATATCACATATTAATTTCAATTGAGCATGACCATGCATTTCTAAGTCTTACTCAATCAAGGGGCCCAAGGATATTTCTCTTTTATACAAGAGTTACAAAATTTCATTTACATCACTCACTTCCCTTTGCACGATTTATGACACACCCAATCAATGCCCTACTTGTCATCATGATTAAAGATGATATAGGACAATATTAAAGTGAGTAATTCCTCATGTAAGGGAACCTTAGTGACTTCAGGTTAAAGGTTTATGTGTATTTGTGATCATATGAGAATAACTTGACACGTCTATCCATGCAATATTCTCATAGTGGGTCAATCCAGTACATTGTTCACTAGCAATGTACTCATGTATTGAGTTGATATACATATCCATGATTCGTAATCATCAGTCACTATACATGCTAGTCCTCAATGTATTATTACTATCCTTTTCATAATAATACTTGACTAGGGGCATTTTAGGAATAGCGAAGCTATTTCAAGGATAATTATTATATTAAGTTATAAATTATGCATAATAATAATAAAATTATAAAAAAAATATAATAATTAAATTGCCTAAAATAAAACATAATATATTGTGTATAACTTCAATCATCTATATGATTAGTTCTAGAACACACACCAACATTACTATGATGCTAATTTCTATTATGTCGACCTTTCATATGATACGAAACTAAAAGGTGGCTTTGCAGTTACTAGTCCTACTCCCACATTCATCTTATTCTTGCGAAGGATTTCATTCTTCTTTTGCTCATAGTAGTCCTTTTGTTGTTAAATTAACAAGTTACATAAGATATCAAGTGGAAAAAGAATATCTTACTATCTGGTCTAGAACACTATAACATCAAATGAAAATTAAAAATGAATTTAGAAATCAAGCATCATTAACAACAAAATCGATAAAAGATAACATATTATTGTTTTTAAAATAAATAGTAACATATTATTTTCTTGTTCTAATATGTTACTATTTAGTCTGAAAATAGTAACATCAATGAAAATTAAAATAAATAGAAAATGAAGTATGATTATTAATGAAACCTTGATAGAACATGTTACTATTTTCATATGAAATAGTAACATCAAGAAAAAATAACATATCATATAATAACATTACACTTGATATATTTCCTCGCAAATAAAAACATGTTACTATCTTTCATATCAAAGAGTAACATGTTATTTTTATTAGTCTGATATGTTACTATTTGGTCTGAAAATAGCAATATCAATAAAAAAAAGATAGATAGACAAATCAAGTATGATTAATTATGAAATTGCAAGAAAATAACATGTTATTCTTTTCCAAACTAAACAATAACATCAACCAACAATAATAGTTGGTATTTGGATCATAGTATAAATATCACTCACCACCATCTTAGCATCATGAAAGTATAGATTTGTAACTCTCTTTCTTTTAGGCCTCATTGAGTTATAATGAGTCCACTTGCACTTTGTATTATTGACCATGAATAATGTGTAATGATTAGGGTTGGTGTAGTCATTGACACCCGTTGAGTTTATTAGGAATAGAACAATATCTGCAGTCATTGCTTCTTTTACCTTTTGATCAAATTTGTACTTCTTCACTTCCTGATATGATTGAAGCGGGGCTAACCACATAAGATTGTCAATATAGTTTAAACTTGAGTTAGTATCAAAGTATTTTTTGTATGTCGATTTGGGGAATGGATTTAAGATCTTACCAACATAAGATATCGAATATAAATATCTTGTTATTATTAGATGTGCTAGTCATGCTAAGCAGGGATGCATGGATATCTATTATATGAAATTGAAGGATTAGTTTTTGTTAAATAAATAACAACACGATTAGTTGCATGATGAAAAACAAAAGAAGAAAAAGAGCAGAAAAACACTAGAAACATGATGATAAATAATAGCACAAGTAGTTTCATGTTACTATTTGAACTCTAAACAATAATGTCATGCTTTTGAGCCTGAAAAAATAACATTACAGAAAAGGAATAAGACAAAACAATAATATTGTAAAATTTCAAAGGAGCATACATACATTATTTGTTATTATCTTTTCTATAAGCACATCTAGAAATTTGTCTAATGTTATGAACATGTCCTACTGAGGAGATGTCTAAACAATAGTCTTACAAATGATGATGTGATGTAGAAATGAGTTAAGGCACCAGTAATAATATTAATTTAATCAAAGGATATCAACAAGAAAATAAGAGATGACTTGCATTTTGTCTCTCATTTTTCTTATTTGGACTATTTTGTTCCTAATATCTTGGGGGAGTTATTTTGGGGCTGGCCAATTTGTACCTTTAGTTAACTTTTTGGTTTGCAGTTTTTTGGCCATTTCATTGTTGTTTCCTTAAAAATAACACAAGAGCCTTTTTTACCCTGTTAGTGTCCTCCTTAGCAGGTGTTGTTTGTTGTCTTGCTTGTTATTATTTTATGGGTTTTTGGTGTTAGCCGAGTATATAGTAGTCCATGTCACATTTTTCTTCTCTTGTTTTTACTTATACCTCTAATCATTACTCTTTGATTATGGTCAGTCTTATTTTATTCTTTAGCTTCTGTGGTTTCTATGTTTTGTTGTCCAACCACCTACTTAGTCATTTCTATGAGTTGTGCATTTGCATTCTCCAGGGTCTTGATGATCATTTTAAGATTTTTTATCTACTTTGTTGTGTCTGATAGTTGTGTTTGGAGTTGTACATTTTCATGTGTGAGGCATGTGATTGTTTGTTTATTTGTTGTAATTGTTACTCTAACCTCAAAAGTTTCTCTGTTAAAGACTTCAATTCATCAATCAGTTCATTTATCCTGGTATTTACGTTGAGGAGTTGATCCATTAGTTGTTGTACTTCATTTTTTTCTTGTTCTTAATTTTTTATAAGATAGTGCAATATCTGCAAACTAGTCTAGTTTAGTTACTCGGGTTTGAATTATGACTGGGTCATTCCCGTGTTATCATCAATTATTGATTCCTCCGATTAGGAAGGTGTGATTTGTGTTTTTGTTTACCAATGGTATTCAATTAATTGTAATTCTTGTGATATTTGTGTGTCAAAGTTGTAAAAGAGGTTTATTTCATCTATTGTTGATTGAAGCTCTTTATTGACGACTTATAATGTAATAGTGATTGTTTATTAGTGTAAATAGTTGACATGTTTTTGTTTTAGTGAGAAACAATAATATGAAGAGAAAAATTATGTTGTAGCATATCAATAACAAAGGTAAAGAAAATGATGTCTTCTAAATGTTACTTGAAGCTATCTAGCCACTTTATCCTTTAGTTAGCATGTGAGAAGTTTCAAGTCTTATTTAAGGCATCTTGACACTTTTTGAATTTGAGGTCCATTAAGCACATTCATTGTCTAACACAGTCAAATACTATCAACAATACATTGTACACATTGTCATATCAAATTTCAATGGAAGTTGCATTTAAAGATGTAGGAAGAAAAGGGCCCTTTTGATGTCATTAACAAAAATTTGCTAAAAAAATAACAAGTTACCATTTGCAGAACAAACAATAACATGTTGTTGTTTAGTCTCCAAATAATAACATAAACAAAAAATATAAAGTAAATAGATGAATTAAGTGCCATTAACAAAAAAAATACATGCAAATAACATGTTATTATTTATGGACCAAATAGTAACATATTGCTATTTGGTATCAAGACAATAACATGAACCAAAAATCCAAAATAAATAAACAAATGAAGTATCATTAATGACAAAACTGTTAAATAATAATATGCTACTATTTATAAACAAACAATAACATGTTGTTGTTTACTTTGTAGAGAGTAACATGGACCAAAAAACTCAAAATTAATAAATATTTAAATTAAGTCGCATTAATAATCTAAAACTTAAAATAATAGGACGGATGTAATTTAATTATGATAAAACTTCCAAACAACAATATGTTACTATTTGTAAAACAAACAATAATATGTTTTTAGTATCCAAACAGTAACATTAGCAAAAAAACTCAAAATAAATGGATAAATGTAGTCACACTAATAGCCAAATTGTCAAAAAAATGTATAGTTACTGTTTACACATCAAACAATTACGTGTTACTGTTTAGTCTCCAAATAGTAATATCAACCAAAATTATGAAAAAATATGTAAGAAAAGTGGCAAAAACAATCAAGTAAATGAATAGAAATGAATGAAGACAATATCGAAGAAAATGACATGAAGCAATACAAGTTTGATAAATGTAATTTACTGATAATAGTATAACATAGCCGATGACATTTGGTGGGCTGTCTTTTGTAATATAACTCATTAATTGTTCATATATGTGTCCAGACCACTAATATTCTATTATGTCATCTATATCCTTTACATATTTGAGGTAGGACCAAGCTAGTGTCTAAGTCCTATTTGGTATAAATAGGGTCACCAGTAGTATTAAAGTTACAAGGTGTAAAACATCTTGAACATTAGTTTATGATGTTCCTCTCACTGCCTTTTAGAGTGCATTGAATATTATTAGCTTCATAAGGTATCCTTGGCCATGGAATCATTTGGTGTCTAAATCTGATTATGGCCTCTTGCCAGGTGTTATGTCTTGAAGGATATCTCCATCTCTTATTCCAAAATAAGCTTCACTGATATAGGTATGGTGCTTAGACCTTCACTCCCAATTAGGAATTGTTCATGCTTGGATGAGAAGGTGGCAATTACTGCCTGTATTTCTTGATCGCTCTTTTAGCACATACTGCAATCAAGCTCTTTTATCATTATTGTATTAAGCAGAATCTAGAAAAAGTTTTTTTGTTTTGCAATACCCTCTTGTGGCTCTCATTGAATTAAATATCATCAATCTACCTTATACATGCCAGCAAATTGGACTTGTACTATTGGAATCTTGTAGTTACTTCTTTAGCTTCTTTTATTTGTTTGGATGTTTTACTGTCTTTCTGTTCAAATAAATTGATAAATCAAGCATAATTAAGAATAAAAGCAATAAAACTAGGAATAAAGTGACAAATCAAGTATGATTAATAATAAAGTCAATTAAAAAATAACATGTTACTATTTTTAAAACAAATAGTAACATGTTATTTTTTTGTATTGACATGTTTCTATTTAGTTTGAAATAGCAACATTAACAAAAAAAATACAATAAATAGTCAAAACAAAGTATGATTAACAATGAGACTTCAATAAAAATAATATGTTACTATTTGCACATGAAATAATAACATCAAACAAATGTTACTATTTTATCCAAAAATAGTAACATCAAACAAAAATTAGGAAGTATGATTAACAAATAGTAACTTCAAAAAAAAAATAAAGTATGATTAATAATGAGACTTTATCTAAAACAACATATTACTATTTGCACATGAAAAAGTAACATCAAACAAAAAGTAGGAATAAATTGACAAATCAAGCATGATTAACAACAAAACTAATAAAAAATATAATGTTACTATTTTCAAAACAAACAATAATATGTTATTTTCTTGTACTGATATGTTTCTATTTGGTCTGGAAATAGTAACATCAACCAAAAAATGTAATAAATAAAGAAAGTATAATTAACAATGAAACTTTGATATAAAAACATGTTACTATTTGCATAAAAATAGTAACATCAAAAAACATGTTACTATATTGTCTGGAAATAGTAACATTAAACAAAAGCTAGGAATACATCAACAAATCAAGCTTGATTAACAATGAACTGATAAAAAACATGTTACTATTTTTAGATTAAAAAATAACATTGTACAAAAACAATATATCAATCAATGAAATACTAGTATTGCACAATTTCTGACATGTTACTATTTAGTGTGCAAATAGTAATATGATGTTAAATGATACAAAACATGCACATTTTGAACATGCAATGCTTCATGTTTCTTTTTGTCATACTAATAATAACATGGCTAAAATAACATATTATTATGAATTTCATTATAATGAAGAGTTTGTTATCCACAAAAAATTGTGCTGGATTGCATGTTTCTATTTGGTATCGAGGGAGTAAGGTATTTCTATTTGCTTCCATGTGCATAAGATACCAAAAAACAAAAGAACATGCATGCTGCCATGTTTCTATTTGTCATACAAGCAATTATTATGTGGGATTAGTAACAGTAACATGCAATAAAATAGTGTGATGCATGTTCATGATTCTAACGTCTAGGGTTTCGATTCAACATACACACACACACACACACTCACGAAAACAGTAACATTTTCCACCAAGTTAATTCTAGGATAATCCCTATACTTAAATCTTTTAAGAGGATGTGGGTTTACCTCTTGATGATCCCTTCTGATGCATTTGATTTGTGGGAAGTTATTATTTGTAACTAGTTTAAAGTTTTCAAAGCCTGGAAATGCTGATTTTTTATTATATTGTGTCGTTTGAGTTTGTTTGATGCAATTTTTTAGTGATTTGTATAGTGTTTTCATTCGATCCATTAAGTTTCTTCACTGGTACTACATTTTAATGGAATGTGATTCATTATTTCTGTTTCATGATTTTTGTTCTTCCCAGGACATGCTATGGTTGCGTCATTTTGTCTCCTAAGTATTATGGTAATTTGACCTTTACAGCTGCACTTGAATGAAAGAAAGTGCACTTGGAGCACCTTGTTGTAATAAATTATAACAAATGATATCGGTTTGATTTTTTTCCAAATAAAAATTACATTGCAATATGTCCAAATAATATATAACAAATAACAAAACTATGCATTCTACTAAAATTTTCTACTTTACTAAGGTGTCAAATTGTCATACTTTTATTTTCCTCCAAAATTCAAAAAATCTATCAACTCATTTGGTAAAAAATATTTTAAAAGTATTCACACTTATCACTTATAAAAATTATATATATATATTCCTGCTAACGGTATTTACATTAATTAGTTTAATTATTTATTTAATTATAGAGGAGGGATACATTAATAATAATAATGTAGATGTAAATGATTTACACTATGTTTACAACATCGATCTTAATAAAAAATTAAATATTAAGATTAATTTATTTAAAAAAATTACAGTGGATCTAATCTATTTTTCCTCTCAACAATTACATTATATAAAAATATTTATAACATTAATATACAAAAAAATATTTTAATAAAATTTATTAAAATAATATATATTTCACTTGATAAGTTAAGGCAACTGTTTGATGAAAATATAAGAATCATAAATATAGCCTTTGCAGTCTTTTACAAAATTTTTGTAATTTTTTCTAAAATTTATAATTTTTTTCATAGAGTTTTTAAAATTTCCTTTGTGAAAATTTCGCTATTAAGCCCATATCCTTAATGTAATTTTCCTCTCTTTATATCTATATTTGGCATTGAATTTTTTATAAGTGAGAGGTTGTTTTTCTTCAATTCTGGCACTTGGCCTTGGAGTTCTGCTTTTTAAATATTTACCTGTTTTTGTAATTTGTGAGGTTCTCTAGAAATTACATGCCATTTATTTCTTGAAGTTATAAAGAAAAGGGACAGAAGAAGCAGGGGTATTTTTTCGGAGGGTATATTTAGAAAATAAAAAAATAGGTAACGAATTTGCGCACGTGAGATGGAGCACGTCCCGGTGAGAATCATTACGATTATAGGTTCCCAATCTTCGGTGTTCCTTCATACACAGCCGCGGGATAATCATTTTAACTTTCACT
Source organism: Sindora glabra (assembly GCA_020226215.1). NCBI lineage: Eukaryota > Viridiplantae > Streptophyta > Magnoliopsida > Fabales > Fabaceae > Sindora > Sindora glabra. The sequence goes on along the minus strand of CM035225.1, from coordinate 17,817,438 downwards.
GCTGCATAACTGATTTTCGCTCTACTCATTCTCTCCGAGAATTTTCGAGCTCTCTTTTCTTGAGAAACAAACACACAGCCAAAGGTCTCTTTTGTCTTCTGAGCTCTGTTGCTCTCTCTAATAGTCTGATTCCGGTTATGTGGATATTTTTCATCTAGCACTTCCTTTTGGTACAAATACAGTGTTATTTTTTTTTTTTCCAACTATTTGCAGATTTCTAATCTTATTTTGCTCGTGAAAGACCTTGGTTTTGGATCATTCTTCTCATCGTTTTTGGAGGTATCACTGCATTTTATGTTTCATTCTGATCATTCTTCGAAGAGCTTTGGAGTTGCATGACATTTTTGAGCAAGTTCAGAGGTTTGCCCAGAAAAATGGTTTTTGCATTAGTTCATTTCTTTTTCAAGTTTTAACATTAAAATCTGACTGGTTTTGAACACAATTATCGCTGTACACTAGCATTTAAGGTCCGAAACCGATTCAGCGGAAAGATCTCTGTCGTATTCTAAGCTCTATTGCTCTCTCTCATACTCTGATTCCGATTTTTGGGTGGTTTTCGTCTTGCAGTTCGTTTAGATTCAAATATACTGTTTTTTCTTTAAAAAAAATATTTGCAGATTTATAATCTTACTTTTCCGTGAAAAACCTTGGTTTTGAATCATCCTGCATATTGTTTTTGGAGTTATCACTACGTTTTATTCTGATCATTATTCTAGCTCATTAATTTACAGATATTTTTACATTTAACGTGATTAAGATTTTATAAACTTACATATAATTAAGAGTAAACATACCAATTGATCCCTCATTTTTTAAGATGGTGACTATTATATTTCTCAAATTTTATAATTAATAATACTTAAATTACAAAGTACCATAGGAATTAAAAAAATTATATAAAAGGATAAAAAAATAAGGAAGGGATGTTCACAACAGAAAAAAGAATAAAAATTGGAACGGGAGGCAACATGGTATTGTTAGAAATGTACTAGAAACTGAGTATTTCTATGCATACATATACATATACATATATATATATATATATATATATATATATATATATATATATATATATATATATATATATATATATATATATATATATATATATATATATATATATATATATATATATATATATAATTAATACCAAGATTTTTTACTTAAATTTTATTGACGTTTTGTTAATGTTAATTTTTAAATAGTGCAGTATAAATTATATAAATATACATTTATTAATAACCATCTTATCCTCTATCTCTCTCTCTCTCAATTTTGGTTTTTTTATAATAAATTGAAAATAAGAAATTACAAGCTTAAAAAGAAGTCATCTTAATTGAAATTCATTAATATTTTTAATTTTTTGTTCTGTAATAATTATTTTACATTATTTATTGAAAATTTTAATATATATTTTCACAATTTTTATATAAATCAATTTCATAATTTTTAGAAAATTAAAAATAAGAAATTACAAGCTTAAAAATGTCATCTTAATTAAGGTTAATTGATGTTTCAATTTTTTTGTATTACAGTTTTAAAGGGTATAATAGTTATTTTTGATAATATTTCATGAAAAAATTAAAATTAAATCAAATAAAATATAATAAATTAATTCCTAGAAATTATTAATTCCTTACTATCAATTAAACAACTTTAAGTATATTTTACTGCTACTACAACATTTCTTGTGGAAAGTTGTTGTTTAGTACTTATATTTTTCTCATTCTTATTACTTTTGGTCATAATTAAACTACCAAATATACATATGTATGAACAAGGGATTGAATCCTAAATGCAGTAAAAGATATAAAATTTTCAAGAGACATAAAGTGTCATTTAAGCCCAAAGGCTCTTGACATTATTCTTATTATTATTAAAACATGGTTTGATCTCTTAAAAGTTATTGTCTTAAAGTGAAAATTTTTTCTATCATACTCTAAAATTTTATAATTAATAATTTACTCTTTAAATTTATACAGCTAGCATACTCCCTACTTAAATTACAATTTTTTTAACTTTCTATTACAATATATAATCACAAATAAATTTTAAAAAATAATTATTTTTTATGAATAATCTTATATTTATTTATTTGTATTAATATAAATGATATCAATTTCAATCTTAGGTAAATAAATAAAAAATATCAATCTTATTTTAACAAATACATAAAAAATAAAATAATACACATGAAAATATAAGGATTTGTAGTACTAAATGTTATATTATAAAGTCAATTCATATATTTTTGTACTAGTTGTAGGTTTGTTGATGATTAATAGATCAATAAATTTATCTACAAAAAAAATCAAAGAAGAGCAAGTGATGCCAACAGATAAAATTATAAAAATATTATCTTTATCATAATTATTATCATTGACTGTTGTAATTTGTGATTTTTAAATTTAGAACATTTAGAATGAAAGTGATGAAATCAAACTTCATTAGTATTGGATTCAAACTTATTCCTATTTTATATTTAGATTAAAGTTTCTATTGATACATACTTCTCATCCCCCTAAGAAAAAAAAACTTTGCTTTCTAGAAGATAATTTTTAGATTCAAGACTTTTGTTGATGTTTGTAAGAAAAGAAAATAAAAAAAATCATATTTATTAAATTTTTTATTCTATTATTTTCCTTGAGTATTCTTCTTTTTTAAAAAAAATCCAATGATAGAAAGTAATTTTACTATAATTATATTTAGCAAACGAATGAAAAATGTTTACTTTGATAATTGGATTTTATCTCTTTCAACCTTAAAATTTTTAAAAACAAACCCTCAAATAAAACAAAACTTGGACAAACAATTGTCATCTACTTATTATTTTTACACAATAACAATATTATTGTATGTTGGTTTATCTTGCTCTTTTTCACAATATTATTGTGATTCTTTTTTAAAAACATATTAAAAAATTACAATTTAATGAAGTGATTAATTAAATGAATAATGAGAATTAAATTTAATTTTTGTATAGTGTAAGGATTTGATCTGATGTTTTTAAAATTGAGAGAAAATTCTAACCACTCTAAAATTGAAGAAGATACTTTATATTTTTTTTTTGTAATTTTTATTAATGAGCCAAAAAATTAAAGTAAATACAAGACAAAAACTTGATCATTTCAGGTGGATCGATATCATGCAAGTAGATTAAAAAAAATCATAAATAGCACAAATTGTGTTTTCAAATAAAAAGTTGTCCTAAAAATATTATCAAGTTAGAAATTACATTCCATTAAGGAAGGATTTTTTATTATGTCATTACTTACATCTATTATAATTATGTAAATTACACATAAAAATTATGACAATAAATATAAAGTCATATAAATTTTTATTTTTTTAATTTGATTTATATATATAGGGAATATATTAAGTGAGAAGAGTGTTTTTATATGAAAGATAAGAAGAGTGAATCATAATTATTAGATTTTACACTAATGATCATAATTGAAATATAATTCAAAGTCATGTGATCATTTAAATAGAAAATATGACTACATAAAATGCATATAATTTTACTTTTTAATTCTAGATCTTCAATCCTAGATCTGATTGACATGATTTACATTTTTTACTCTCATATATAGGTATTTATTTCACTTAATATACACTATACATATATATATTACTCAATTTTTATTAAATAACAAATCCTCACAAGCTTGATTACTAGTTTTTTTATACAAGGGATTAGGACTTTTTCAAGTTATTTTTATTTGTTGAAATGTGTTTTTAAGATAATTTAAACCATTTTTTAAAGTTATTTCAATTTATAATTTTTATACTTAATTAACTTTTTTAAGTTATTTTTTTTAGTTTTTGTATATAACTTTCTAGCTCATTAATTTAGAGTTTTTTACGTTTAATGTGATAAACATTTTATAAACTTACATATAATTAAGAGTAAATACACCAACTAGTCCCATTTTTTAATATGGTAGCTATTACATCTTTCAAATTTCATAACTTATACTATTTAACCCTTATTTTACTTTTATTTGTCATAATTATAATAAAAGAAAAAATAAGGGACTATAAAAACTAATTATGAAATATAAATGATATAATAGTCGCAACCATTCAAAATAAGAAATTAGATATTATCTTTACTTTGTAATTAATTACATGATGAAATAATAATGAAGAGCTATTTATTAAGACAATAAATCGTGATGCATTTTCTTACTGTAAAATAGGTTTTGATTGAATCAGAGGATCATATGTGCTACATGTGCCTTCTCCATCAATTTTGTGATTGAAAATATTTTACATAAACAAAGTGCCACTAGTTGAAAAATATATATGAGCATGTACTTCAATACTCAAAATCACAGTTTGGTTACATAAAAATGGTGAAATCATAAATAAGAAAATTATAACTATTCCTTAAATTATTTATGATAAGGAGTTGATTACATATCCAAATAAACTTTAAAACACTAATGATAAGGTGTAATTTTGTCTAGTTTGAAGTTGAAATTTGTATAGAAAGCAATAACAATGGCTTGACTTAATAAGACAATGGGACTATTTAACCTAACTTGAGAGGGATTAGGACTAGATAACTCAAGTAGATTAGGAGTTGAGATTGATGAGTGCTATTATGTCAACCTATTGAGTTTTTTTTTTTTTTTGATATGAAACATAAATTTATTTAGTAGTCAAAAGCAGTATCAGTATCATGAGTACAGGCTTCTCTAACTCTAACATCACTAACCGAACTATCTCCAATCCTAATTACATTAAAAACCCAAGAAGCCCCTTCATGAGCTGCATTATTAGCAGTCCTAGAAATCCATACAATAGATAAATAAGTTGATGCCTCTAAATGTAGTCTGATATCTTCCACCAATCCTGATATTTTCCATGGACAATTGATAAAACCAAGAATGGCATCCACAGCAATCTTGCAATCTGATTCAATAAAAATTCTAGGATAGTCCAAATTGTCCGCCACTTTACAAGCCTTTAAAATAGCATAAGACTCAGCTTCCCCAGCAGTGTTGAATTGTAATTTTTCAAACCACATTTGCAAAACCTGTCCAAATTCATTTTGTGCCAACACTGAGATGGCTGTGTCTCCCCTTTGCCATGCAGCGTCAACATTAAGCTTGAGACAATCGACAGGAGGTGGGATCCAAGCATGGCTAACTAGAGTGGCTGGCAGTGTGACGCCTTCTGTTTGTACTCTTAATTGCTCCATGCGCAAATCATCATCAATCAAAGCAAACAGGTGCTCAAGGTTGGGAGGGAGTCCGGAGAAAATAAGATCATTGCGGGCCTCCCACACCCGGCGAGAGATAAAGATAGCACCTGCTAAAAGATAGAATCGCTCTTGCGGTGTTGCACTCCTCTGTAGCATCTTATGATTTATACCAAGTATAGCCTCCATGTGATCCTGCACAGAATCAAAGGGAATCTGCAAAATATAAATACCATGAAAACAAAACCAAAGTGCTCTTACGAGATCGCAACTTGTAAGCACATGGAGATCTGTTTCAGCTTCCTGCAGACACAATGGGCATCGTACATCAGTAATCTGCGCAAAACGTTGCACCCACATTCTGGTAGGGACCAACCCACGACCGAATCTCCATAAAGACACTTGCAAACGATAATGAATCCTGGAGTTCCATAAAGTGTTCCAAATCTTGGTAGACCTTTCATCGGGTAAAAATCAGTTTTGAGCATGGTAGACTGACTTGATAGAGAACTCCTTGGAGGATTCCAGCATCCATTTCATTTCATCATGGCCTCTTTCCGGAATTCAAAGTAGAATCACTTTCTCAGCATCTTCAGCGATAAAAATGTGATACACCATATTGACATTCCACTGTTTTGAATGCGGGAGCCATAAGTCTTTTATGGTGAGATGTGTAGGCAGCACAATATGGTCTCTGAACGTCGGCCGAAAACCTTGGATAGTGGGAAACCTGGGATGGTTGGTAGTTAAGGATAACTCCCTACTACGAACCAAGTAACAGGCTCCGAGTTTAAGGGTTGCTTGACACGATACTATACCACTCCAAATAAAGGAACAGGATCGTGGAGTTTCAACTTCCAAAAGGGATCTACATTGTAGATATTTTCGACGGAAGTTAGTGGTCCATAGCTTGTCGTGTTCTGTTTCCAACTGCTATGCAAGTTTATTCAAAAGTGAGACATGTTGTTCCCCAAAAGATTTAAAGCCAAAACCCCCAAGTTTCTTTGGTTTGCACAATTCTGACCAAGCTACGGGAGAATAGAAATGGGCATGGTCTTGTTTTGCATTCCACTAAAAGCGGCGAGATAAAGAGTCCATTTTTTGACAAATAGAGGAGGGGATGCACAGTGTGGACATAGTATAAATCGGCAATTGTTGAAGCACTAAATTGATTAATGTCGCCCGGCCTGTTGTCACAAGTCGGCCTTGTATATCAGTTCACCAAGCAAACAAGCTCCGTTTAAGTTATAACATGACAGATAATTCAAGCATAGGATGGACACCTTGTAGCTCAAATTTGGGGTCATTCCAACTTGTGTACTATTTTTGCTATTTTTCTATGTACTTTACACTTTTCGTGTAATTTTGACCAAGCTAACTTGTCCAGTGTGAGTAGAAAAGCACTTGGCTGTGATCCTTACATTTTTAGCTTTCTATCAGTGTATTTTGGTAACAATTTTCCACCCGGAGCTAGCCAAAAAGCCCTTATGACAACTCGGAAAAAATATGTCATCTTAGGCAATTTTGGATTTTGCTTATAGTGCCTCTTTAGGAGGGGAGTGTAAGGTGACCATGGTGGGAACCTTGCACCAGTCTAGGGGATGGAATGTGCGGCTTGTACCTCCCTTGCACATTTCCAATACTGTATGGAGGATTATATGAATGAAAGAAGTAACACCTCTTCTAAATTACGATGTCCCGAATTTTAGCTGATCTTGGCCGCATTTGCCCGCATTGCATATTTTGCACTTGTGTGCTTCATGGTTGCCTTTAATATGCTTTGTGCTATGTGTTGTGCCATTGTTGCCCCTATTTAAGCGTGTTTTGGTTGCCTTAGTTGTTTATCTTCTATTGTGCCCTTTAATTTTGTTGTTGCTCAGTATATTAGCCCACTTCGGTGTCGTGGGTATAATCTTTGGCTAGCTTGCTTTCAGGTTGTTGATAACAAGCGCCGCATGGCCTAGCAAGTGAAGTTGCTAGCTCGTGACATTTGGTATCAGAGCGAGTTTGACCTGCTTTGGAGATCGCTTGAAATTGTTAGGAAATTTAAAGAGCAACAACAACCATGTCGAACATGGTGCGCATTAATGAACTCAAAAACCGAATGGGGCAGATGGAAGAATTGTACAAAGCTGTTGAAGAGATGCAAAGTCATGACATTCCTAAGCTTATTGAACGAGCTAGGGAATGGGAAGGTGTGACCATTCGAGTTGCGACTGTTGAATCTTATTTGGACCTTGATCGGGAAACTCCAAGTGCCGCTGCAGAAGGTAACTTGGGTGACTTGGTTAGAGAATTGAGAGTTGAACTAGCTGATGTGAAGACCCAACTTAGAGTTCTCACAAGAGCATTAGGGAACCAAGGCCCCAACCATGGAGCACCAGAATATAGGCGTATGAGGGTGCCCGAACCCTGCTGTTTCGCGGGTGCACGAGATGCTAAACAGTTAGAAAACTTTCTCTTTGATATGGAACAATATTTCCGAGCTATAAGGCCAGATTCAGAAGAGGCAAAAGTTATAACTGCAACCATGTACTTAATTGGCGATGCAAAATTTTGGTGGCGGACCAAATATGAAGATATTCTAGTGGGAAGATGCATCATTGACACATGGGAGGACTTGAAAAGAGAGTTGAAGTCCCAATTCTTCCCTGAAAATGTTGAGTACATGGCTCGGCATTAACTTTGAGACCTAAAACAAACTGGTGCCATTCGAGAATATGTAAAAAGATTTTCTGCCCTAATGTTGGATATCCAGGATATGTCCGAGAGGGATAAAATGTTCTTCTTTCTCGAAGGTATTAAACCCTGGGCCAGAACTGAGTTCCAGAGACAGCGAGTTCAGGACTTGCTTACTGCAATGGCTGCTGCCAAATGCTTAACTGACTACTACGCTGAAAACCCTAATAAGAAGTCCCAAACAAATAGTGGGCCTTCTTTTACAGGAAGTGGAGGACAGTCTAATAAGTCTAGCAAGAGTAAAAGTGGGGGAGGAGATAATAAGAGAAGTCCCTATAGCCCAAATTCGGCTTTATCCCGGAATATTGCTAGCATGGGTGGGAAAAGACCTTTGGCTTGTTTTCTATGTAAAGATCCATATAAAATGGCTGATTGCCCACAAAAAGCTGGCCTCAACGCTATGTAAGTCTCCCCTAAAGATTAAGACAAAGAAGAGGATGATTGCGAAAGCGAAAAGGATATAGCTTCGAGAATGGGTGCATTGCGGATCCTTGGTGCCTTGAAAAAATAAGTTGGAAAAGGGAGAAGTAGCCTAAACTATGGCCTCAGGTATGTAAAGGGACAAATAGCAGGAAAGACCACCTTTAGTGTGATGGTCGATATTGGTGCCACTCATAATTTCATCTCTAAAGCAGAAGCTAAAAGGCTCGGTCTGAAGTTAGAGAAGGGTTCAGGCCACATGAAAGCTATTAATTCCAAGGCCTTAACCACCATGGGAGTGGCGAGACAAGCAACTATAAAGCTTGGCTCGTGGCAAGGAAAAGCAGATTTTGTGGTCACTAAGATGGATGATTTTGATGTAATATTGGGGAATGGAGTTCCTCTTGGGCCACCAGGTCATGCTGGTTCTTGCAGCTAGCTACCTTTTGTTCATGGGGGATAATCCATGCGTGGTACTTGTCCAAACAAAGCAACCGAAAGAGACGAGACACTTATCGGCTATGCAGTTTAAGAAGGGTCTAAAATGGAGAGAGCCCTCATTTGTTGCCATAATTGTGGGGGATGGGAAGGGAGAAGCAACACCCGATGGAATTCAATGCATGTTAGAAGCATATAAAGATGTTATGCCCAATGTGTTGCCCCCATGTCTCCTTCCTCAATGGGAAGTTGACCACCAAATTAAGTTGATACCTGGTGCGAAACCCCTTACTAAAAGTCCGTATAGAATAGCCCCTCCAGAACTGGCTGAATTGCACAAGCAATTGAAAGAACTATTAGATACAGGTTTCATCCGACCCTCAAAAGCACCGTTTGGAGCATTGATGTTATTTCAAAAGAAACAAGATGGAAGCCTTCGATTGTGTGTGGACTATCGGGCCTTAAACAAAGTCACTGTGCGGAATAAGTACTCGATCCCTTTGGTTCAAGATCTTTTTGATAAGTTGAGCAGTGCTAGATACTTTACCAAGTTGGACCTTAGATCAGGTTACTACCAAGTGAGAGTAGCAGAAGAGGATGTAGCAAAGACAACTTGTGTTACGCGTTATGAGGCTTTTGAGTTCCTAGTGATGCCTTTTGGGTTAACCAATACCCCAGCTATAATCTGCACTCTCATGAACCAGGTGTTCCATGACTTTCTTGACAAGTTCGTAGTGGTCTACTTGGATGACATTGTTGTATTTAGTCCCACACTAGAAGAACACATTGAACACTTGTGATTGGTGTTTAAGAGACTGAGACCACACCAATTGTATGTAAAGAAAGAAAAGTGCTCCTTTGCTCAGAAACGTATTAAGTTTCTTAGGCATATCATCGAATGTGGAGGGATTCGAATGGACTTGGAGAAGGTCAGAGCTATCCAAGAGTGGGAAGCCCCCACAAAGGTGACTGAATTGAGATCTTTTTTAGGGCTCACAAACTACTACCATCGATTTGTAGCGGGATACTCAAAACGGATGACACCTTTAACGGACCTTCTCAAGAAGAATGTTGTTGGATGTGGGATGAAAAATGCCAAGCTGCATTTGAAGATTTAAAACAGGCTATGACTAAGGATCCTGTGCTCGCCTTACCAGATATAGTAAAGCCCTTTGAGGTTCAGACAGATGCCTCGGACTTCGCATTAGGCGGAGTTTTACTCTAAGAGGGCTATCCTGTTGCTTACGAGAGTCATAAGTTGTCAAAAGCTGAACGGAGATATACGACATAGGAGAAGGAAATGCTAGCAATTATTCACTGCTTAAGGGTATGGAGGCATTACTTACTTAGGTCAAAATTTGTGGTAAAGACTGATAACTTGGCAGTTAGCCACTTTTTCACCCAACCAAAGTTAACCTCAAAGTAGGGCCGTTGGCAAGAATTTCTAGCAGAATTCGATTTTGAATTTGAGCATAAGGCGGGACGAAGTAACCAAGTGGCAGATGCCCTCAGTTAAAAGGCCATGCTCACAGCAATGACGTTAATGCCTTGCACAGCAAGAAGCCAAATTATGTCTGCCATGCGGGAGCTCATACGAGAGAATATTCCCAAGGACCCGATGACCCAAACAATTATGAACCTTGCCAGAGAGGGCAAAACTCGTCAGTTTTGGGTAGAAAATGATCTATTGTGGGCAAAGAGGAGAAAATTTTTCATTCCCAAAGCTGACAATCTGAGGAAGGTACTTCTAAAGGAGTGCCATGATACTTTGTGGGCAGGTCATCCGGGATTGGCCATGAAGTAGGGTTATTATTGGCCATAAATGCGAGATGGAAGCCTTCGATTGTGTGTGGACTATCGGGCCTTAAACAAAGTCACTGTGCAGAACAAGTACCCGATCCCTTTGGTTCAAGATCTTTTTGATAAGTTGAGCGGTGCTAGATATTTTACCAAGTTGGACCTTAGATCAGGTTACTACCAAGTGAGAGTAGCAAAGGAGGATGTAGCGAAGACAACTTGTGTTACGCGTTGTGGGGCTTTTGAGTTCCTAGTGATGCCTTTCGGGTTAACCAATACCCAAGCTACATTCTGCACTCTCATGAACCAGGTGTTCCATGACTTTCTTGACAAGTTCGTGGTGGTCTACTTGGATGACATTGTTATATTTAGTCCCACACTAGAAGAACACATTGAACACTTGTGATTGGTGTTTGAGAGACTGAGACCACACCAATTGTATGTAAAGAAAGAAAAGTGCTCCTTTGCTCAAAAACATATTAAGTTTCTTAGGCATATCATCGAATGCAGAGGGATTCGAATGGACTTGGAGAAGGTCAGAGCTATCCAAGAGTGGGAAGCCCCCACAAAGGTGATTGAACTGAGATCTTTTTTGGGGCTCATAACTAGCCACTTTTTCACCTAACCAAAGTTAACCCCAAAGTAGGGCTGTTGGCAAGAATTTCTGGCAAAATTCGATTTCGAATTTGAGCATAAGGCGGGACGAAGCAACTAAGTGGCGGATGCCCTCAATTAAAAGGCCATGCTCACAGTAATGACATTAATGGCTTACACAGCAAGAAGCCAAATTACGTCTACCATGCGGGAGCTCATACGAGAGAATCTTCCTAAGGACTCGATGACCCAAACAATTATGAACCTTGCCAGAGAGGGCAAAACTCATCAATTTTAGGCAAAAGATGATCTATTGTGGGCAAAAGGAAGAAAACTTTTCATTCCCAAAGCTGGCGATCTAAGAAAGGTACTTCTAAAGGAGTGCCATGATACTTTGTGGGCAGGTCATCCAGGATGGCAAAGAACTCATGCCTTGCTGAAGTAGGGTTATTATTGGCCACAAATGTGAGATGATGTGGTTAATCATACTAAAACCTGTCTCATCTACCAGCAAGATAAAGGTGTCAGAGAGAAGACCGCAGGACTTTTTAAGCCATTACAAATACCCAGCCAACCTTAAGAGAGCGTGTCGTTGGATTTCATTTCTAGTCTTCCTAAAGTAGGGGATCTATCCACTATCCTGGTGGTAGTAGATCACTTTTTGAAGTATGAAACATTCATACCAGCTCCAAAGTATTGCTCGGCAGAAGAGACGGCTCGATTGTTCTTTAAATTTATGGTGAAATACTGGGGAGTACCCCAGAATTTAGTAAGTGATCGAGATAGCAAATTTACCGGGACCTTTTGGTCATAACTGTTCAACATTCTTAGGGCATAACTTAATTTCTCGTCTAGCTACCATCCTCAAAGTGATGGCTAGACCGAGAGATTTAATGGCCTATTAGAGGAGTATCTGAGGCACTTCACTAGTGCTAATCAGAAGAATTGGCCACAACTTTTGGACATTGCACAATTTTGCTTCAACGCTCAGAAGAGTTCTGTGACCAACAAAAGTCCGTTTAAGATTGTTATGGGTCAACAGCCACTCTTGCCCCACACAGTGTCTGGAGTGTACAAAGGGGTGAATCCTAGTGCACACCATTTCACTAAGGATTTGAAACTAAACATTGAAATTGCCCGTGCTTACTTAGATAAAGCTTCTAAGAGAATGAAGAAGTGGGCAGATAAGGGGCGCTGAGAATTAGAATTTAGGTAGGAGATCTTGTACTTGTCAAGCTGCTACCCGAACAAAAAAGTGTAAGGGCTAGAGATAGTTGGTTGCTTCGCAAGTATGAAGGCCCAGTACCAATCATAGCAAAAATTGGGAAAGTAGCCTACAAGATTGCTCCACCTAAATGGTTGAAAATCCACCCAGTCATCCATGTCAGTAACTTGAAGTCTTATTATCCAAATGTTGATGATCCAGCTCATAACCAACCCACCAGGCCAGAAGTAAACCCCATTAGCAGAAGACAGAAGTGTGTGGAAGAAATTCTAGCTGAGCGTGTGGTGACAGTGAGAAGGTGACCCAGAAAGGAATTCTTAGTGAGATGAAGGGGTTTGGGAGATGAGGAGATCAGTTAGGAGAAGGAAGAAGATTTGTCATAGTTCAAGCAGCAGATTCAAGCCTTTCAAGCAACAGTCTCCGAGGACGTCGATCAACTGAGTGAGGGAGAATGTCACAAGTCAGCCTTGTACACCAGTTCACCAAGCAAACAAGCTCCGTTTAAGCTATAACTTGGCAGATAATTCAAGCATAGGATGGAGACCTTGTAGTCCAAATTTGGGGTCATTCTAAATTGTGTACTATTTTTTCTATTTTTCTATGTATTTGCATTTTTCATGTAATTTTGACCAAGGTAACTTGTCTAGTCCGAGTAGGAAAGCACTTGGCTATGATCCTTGCATTTTTAGCTTTCTATCGGTGTATTTTGGTAACAATTTTCCACCCAGAGCTAGCTGAAAAGCCCTTATGACAACTCGAAAAAAGTATGTCATTTTAGGCAATTTTGGATTTTGCTTATAATGCTCTTTAGGGGGGAGTGTAAGGTGACCATGGTGGGAACCTTGCACCAGTCTAGGGGATGGAATGTGCGGCTTATATATCCCTTGCACATTTCCAATACTATATAAAGGATTATATGAATGAAAGAAGTAGCCCCTCTTCTAAATTACGATGTCCCAAATTTTAGCTGATTTTAGCCGTATTTGCCCACATTGCCTATTTTGCACTTGTGTGCTTCATGGTTGCCTTTAATATGCTTTGTGCTATGTGTTGTGCCATCGTTGCCCATATTTAAGCATGTTTTGGTTGCCTTGGTTGTTTATCTTTCGCTGTGCCCTTTAATTTTGTTGTCGCTTAGTATATTAGCCCACTTGGATGCCATGAATATGTTCTTGTGTTTTAGCTCTCAAGAGGAGTTTAGAGAAGACTTCTGAAACCAAAATAAATAGATAGGGTGAGAGAAGGTCACCCTATCTAATACCTTTGGATGGATAAAATTTACCAAATGGACTTCCATTGAGCAAGATCAAAAAGGAAATTGTGGACAAGCATTGATATATCCAAGTCACAAATTTTGGGTGAAAACCAAAATTGTGTAGAATTGTCAATAAAAATTCCCATTCTACTCAATCATATGCTTTTTGCATATCTAGTTTAATGCCCATCAGATTGGCCTTGCCTTTTTTCTTTTTGATTATATGAATGATTTCCTGTGCCATAAGTCCATTGCATCGGTGATATTAACTTTCTTATAACTAGGCATAGCCTATTTGCAATAATTTTGAAAATCACCTTATAACTAAAATTGCAAAGACTAATAGGTCAAAAATCTTGAAAGGTTTCAGCAGGTATTTGCTGGGGGATGAGCACCAAAAATGTTTGATTGATTTCATGCAATAAGTGACCATTATTGAAAAAACTTTGAATAGCTTGGATAATATCATGAGAAATAAACTTTGAATAGCTTGGATAATAGGGCCTTGAGAGGATGCATGTCTTTTATCACTTGCCTGATTTCCTCTACTGTTGGTATCGCACACAAAGCTTCATTTTCCACATTAGTGATGCAGTTGGATATTAAACCTTCAAGATCATGTGGTATGGCTGGTTTTTGTGACTGGAATAAATTTTGAAATTGTGTGACTAGATGAGTACCAATTTGATTTCGTCCTTCCAACCATTGTTCAGGATCAACAGGAAGGGTAGCAATATTGTTGGTCCGTCTTCTAATGATAGTAGACAGATGAAAAAATTTTGAATTTGTGTCCCCATCTTTAATCCAAAGTTCACGGGATTTTTGTCGCCATATTTGCTCCTGTCTTTTTAATTGTTCCCGAATCTCAGCTCGAATTTCCTTTTCTTGCTTTACATTGGATGTAGTCGGCTCTAGTCGGTGTATTCGGTCCAGTTCAGCTTGAAGAGCTTTGAGTCGTTGATGCCAAAAGCCGAAAACTTCTCTATTCCATTGATGTAGCCGTCCTTTGACCTTCCTTAATTTATGTGTCATTCGGTATAATGCAGAACCTTGGGTGGACGAGGTTGTCCAAGTTTCCTTGATTACTTGAGAACAAGTAGCATCCCGAAACCAAGCAGCAATGAATCGAAATGGGCATGGATTATAATTAGTGTCAGCTTGAGTATTAAGCATGATGGGAAGATGATCAGACTGATGAGATGACAATGTACTTAAAGCTCCCCTAGGATACAATAAACGCCACTGGATACAACATATTGCACGGTCTAGTCTTTCACGAATATTCTCCGCTCCAATACGACCATTAGATCAAGTATATTGTTGTCCATTCATATCAATATCTATTGCACCAATGTGTTGAACAAATTCACTGAAAGGTACCTCAAAAGAATTACCTACCGGTCTTCCCTCCTGTTTATCATTCATGTATAGGAGAGCATTAAAATCCCCTATAATCACCCACGGTCGATCCATTGTCAAATACATCTCATATAATTTTGTCCATAGAAGATGTTTATCTGCTTGGTATGGGGATCCATAAACAAATGTGATGCACCAAGTATTACCATTATCAGGGCCCTCTATTTGAACAAGAATATAACGATGACAGGCCTCTCGCACTGTTAATGAAATAGCTGGTCGCCATAAAATCGTAAGCCCCCCACGATGTCCATCTGAGGGGACTACAAAGGATTGCCAACATCCCAAGTTTTTTACTACCCGTTTGATACGATCTTCCGATGCCTTTGTTTCACATAAGTAGATAATATCAGGCTTATTGCCTCGAACGAGAGCCCCAAGGGCCCTTACTGCCGAGGAATTGTTAATACCCCAGCAGTTCCAAGCTAATGTTTTCATGGCGCCTGTGGGGGCATGATTTGGCCCGCCTCCTCAGCCATGTCAGAAAGTGATGAATGACTGTACGAACTGTTTTGTTTGAGATTTCCACGTGCCCTGTTCTTCCATTGAGAAATTCGCACTGTGCTCCGCGCAACGGGAGTCTCGCTTTGTCCTTCAAGAAAAACTGGAGTCTTCTCGGGTTCATAATTAAACTTGTCGAAAACTTTACTCAATTTAGTGGCTCTACTCGACTCAGAGCCATCTCCCCATTTTCTTTTAGGAATAACGCCTGCTCCTAGGGAATATTCACCAAGAGGGTCCAGTAAAATTTGTGTGAGCAAATTATTGGAAAAAGTCTCCTTTGTATTGGATTCAGAAGAGTGCGCACTCTTTGTTATTGAGGATTCTGGAGTTGGACCAATAAAAGGAAGCAAACTCGTAGTATGAGCCTTAGATAGGGAAACGTACTGGGTTACGTCATTGTTTATTTCGGACCCCGTATCTACCATTTCTTTTGGATTTCTGAATTTGGATTTCTCCCCTGGATTCCCTTTCGCTCTAGTATCATATATATGAGAAAGTGAATCATTGACAGACATCTTTTCAAGGAGATGTTTGGCCATCACACCCATAATAGCCAGTTTTTCCGCCTGTGGTGGCGGTGAGGGCGGCTGATCAGAAGAGATCGTTGTAGTATAAACTACCGGTGGGGCCTGTTGTAGCATAGTCCAAGAAGCAACCCCTTGATTATTACTCAAATCATGAAGGGGCACTACCGGGGCCGTCCCCAGCCAAGGACCCCATCTTTTGTGCTGCGGATAGTCATTGCCTTGGACCCTTGGTTGATGGCATTCGTTTTGTTCATGTCCTAAAACCCCACATGCATAACAAAAGTGCTGGAGTTTCTCATACTTAAACTTTAGCCAAGTCCTTTCCTCTGTAGAATGCGGAATCCAAACTCCAGTCAACAGTGGCTTCGATACTTGTAGGGCAACCCTAACCCGAAGAAAGCCTCGTCGTAATATGCCGTTAACAAAAGGCTCCTCTACGTCCACTATTTTGCCGATCCTACTGCCAATCATTCGAGCATTGTTTTCGTTGTAGAATTCTAGAGGAACGTCATGAATTTGCACCCAAAAAGGAATAGTGTCAAAAATTAAATCCGCTGAACTTTTACCCGATTCCCATAATTCCAGGGCTATTAACTTTCTAAATATATTCCACGGCGCACTCTCTAAGATGACCCCGATCTGGTTGTTGCTTGCCGCATAGCGATTTGGTCCCAAATCCGATATATGTAGATCGGTACGAAAGTGCCATGATTTTCTGAGATTATTTCTAAACGCTGTTTTGTTCACCAGTTTCGGACCCAAGATTTGAATGGCGAGAACTGTATTATTCGCCTGGACATGCTTGTCGTTACTGATAAGACCAACAACTAACTCCTCGGATTCCTCGTCCACACGATCCGGAGGAGAAGAAGAAAGACTCATGGTTAACTAGTTTCGAAACAAAACCCTAGAATTTTCCAATAGAGAAGGCAGAAGATGCAGAAACCGTCTTGCAACCCTAGTTTAACTGTTTACGAAGAACTCTCCAACCGAGAGAAGAAAAAAACCACAATTATAATATACCAGAGGCATGTCAACCTATTGAGTTAGTTTTGTAATATATGGTATGTAATATTAAATTAATTTTTTAGTGTGCATGTATGTATTTATGTATTTGTGTCTGAGGGGTATGTTTATATATATATTAAGATTATAATTTCAATATAGTCAAATTTATATACAAATATATGAAAATTGTATATATTAAAATAATATTGGATAATTTTTAATTTTAAAATTAAAATTTTCTTTTAAAAATATATTTATTAAAATATTAAATCTATCCCATAATATGAAGAATATGATAACTTCTTGAGTGTAACTAATAATTTCTTTTTAATCAATAATGAGCTTGGTTCTTATTTATTTACATCTATTTAACTAAAAATAAAAAAATTTTTTGCCATACAACTAAGACATTTTATTTAACTTTTTTCTTAAAAAATATAAAAATTAAAATATTATTTTTTTATTAAAAAAGGATGTGTATTGAATTTAACAAGGATTTTTTATATTAAATGTTTGTATAATAGGTCTCAATCATTTAATAAGAGCACAAGGAGATAGCCTGCCACTGGTTGCAGCCGAAACTTTTTCCTCAAAATGCATCGTACAGGTATCACAAATCAAATATCCAACTTCATGTCGCAAGACATACAAAAGAAGTGAGTTTGTACGGTAGAAACCTCTAATAAATAATCATTCATGAGGGGGAGGGAGGGGAATCTTCACCTCCTTTCCCCACCAACTAGCTTGTTGATCCGTAGACGCATGGGGTCTATCGTTTCCTAACATAAAAATATGAAATCTATAATAAAAAATTATAAAAACATTAAAATTTAATGTATCATATTTACTATATTATTAGGGTAAATTACACATAACCCCCTTGAACTTTATTTGATGTGTGATTTACCCTCTATATTATTAAAATATCACTATAATAATTATGTAATATATAGATCATAACTATACAGATGATATAATTTTGGCTACCTGTATAGGTTTTTTTAATTTTTTTTTAAAATTTAGAAAACTATACAAAGAACTTTTTGTTATTTGTATAGAGCTTTTTATTTTTTTAAATTGTACAAAAAAGTTAAAAAATCCTATATAGACAACCTTCTTGACTTTTGTTATCTGTATAGAATTTTTTATTTTTTTCAAAAAAAAAAACTCTATACAAAAGATAAGAGTTGTCTATATAGTTTTTTTTTAATTTAAAAAAATTAGAATCCTACACAAACAACAAAGTGTCATTTGTATAGGTTTTTTAAATTTTTTAAGAAAAATAAAAAAATTATACAAACAAAATTTGTCATTTATATAAGCTTTTTTAATTTAAAAAAAACCTTTTTTTTACACAAACAAAAATAAGTCATCTCTATAGCATTCAAATTTCCAAGGGTGGTAAAATTATGGTGGTTAAAATGTCAAAGGCAATACAAATAACTTTTTTTATATATATAAATGATTTTTTGTCATTTCAATAAGTATGAAGGGCAAAATGACGCATGTGTTCCTCTTCTTTGATAAGTACAAATGACAGCTTGGATTATACAAACATCAATTTGTATCTCATTAAATTTAAGAAGCAAAATAATCTATGTGCCCCTCATTTTGAATAAATTGAGATGGCTACAAACACTTGTAGAGATAATTTTTTGTCTTTATATATACTATGCTTATAAGTGCTCACTTGTGGCTAATTCCTTCCATTTCATGGACACACAAGTGGAGCTCTTCCTCTTCCTTGAAGTTCAGGTATGTTCTCTTTTCTTCTTTTTAATTTTTAGCCATGTTTTCAATTTTTTTATTAATTCTTGTATTTTTTTGTTAAATAATCATATTATGTTGTTACTTTATTAATTGAAATTCTTAATTGTTGTTTCATTATTTTATTGAGGTATGTTAAAAATATCCTTACACTAAATTTTTTAATAGTATTAATATAATATATGAAAATAAACTTTTACTTCATCAATTAATTTCATATAATTATTATTTCATACAGTGGCATTTATATTTATTATGTTAAACATATAACGAGTCTTAGTTGATATTTTGCATATTTTAATATGACATTTAGTTTGGAAAAAAATATTTCGTACAATTTGATATGATGATTCAAGCATTTGATCATATTGACGCAATTGTTGAATATGAGTTTATTTTAATGCTTTATTGTGTTAATTGGTAAAATTAATATTTTGTGAAAGTTAGTATATTTATTGCATTAAACATCTAGTGAGTTTGATGGAAAATAGAACAATAAAATTTGTAATGATTTTAATAATTGTATTAATTAAATTATTAAATTATATTAAAAATAAAGTGTATAAAATTGAATAAATATAAATTTTGACAATTACATAAATAAAAATATAAAAATATTTAATGATGTAAAATATTTAGTGATTTAACCAATCATTTGTAGAGAACCCTATTTCCTCCCTGGTTTTACTCTAAAGCACTTCTCTATCATATTTGTTGCAACATAATGCTTCATAATTTTAACTTTTGGTTGCTCATGTTGTTATTGTTCACTTCAAAAAAGTTTATAGATGTAGCACCTTCACAAAAGTGGATCCCTTGAGGTGATTGATGAGCTACTATCTTTAGCTTCTAAACTAGGCTTCATGATTATATTGTGTTCGACATGTGTGGTGAATGGAGTTTGGTTTATAACTACTTCACAAGATGCAAAGCATAAGATGCAAAAATGGGATTTATGTGCCTAGAATTGAAGATAAAATATTCTACAGTATTATAGAGGATGTCATAAAGTTAAGTTATTTAAATAATTACTTTATGACTTTATTCAAATGTAAAATGGTACGACACCAAGCATAAAAAGAAGAAAATTATCATAAACAAGAGTATGAAAAGTATTTCTATTAGTGCTTAGTAATACAAAGATGATATATATATACTAGTGTCTTAAGCAAAATAAGTTTTTTGCATAAATGATCATTTTAGTGGACTAAATTGAAGAGTTGTAAACAATATGATGCATCATGATATATTAGGTCTCCCTAATGATGATAATGTTAATGCCACTGACATGCCTTATTTACAAGATAATAACTCTACAAACTTCACACTCACAATTGATCATAGAGATTTTGACTTAATTATGTTATAGGATTAAAATCATGACCCTCATTATGTTTCATCCTTTGAAAATGTTCATCTTGCTACACAAATGTTTAATGATTTCATAAATGATAATAACAATTTAGAAGATGAAATGATAGGTAATTACATAGAGGAGGAGCTGTTAGAGGCCAATGATAATGATGAGACTAATAAAGAAAATGATGATGACCTTATAACATTTACTGATGATAAGCTTAAATAAGATCAATACTTTTTTATTTTTCAAATAGTAATTAATCTTTTAGATTATCAATTGGATTTTCTATAATAAGTATTATTTATGTTGGTTTTAGTAACTATTTCAAACAATTCATTGCATAAGTGCAAATGTAATTTACCTTGGATGGAAAAAATGTAACATTCTATCATAAGTATTACTTACATCTTGCTATAATGACTATTGTTTATATGATCATATATAACAATGCTTGATAGCCATAATTGATGTCATGCCACACCATTATAGAGGAGATGGTGGAAATAACCCACTATGTGACCCCACTCATATTCTTTCCTAATGCAAGACAGATAAAACTAGTTATACTTAATTACTTTATTTTGCATTTTTCCCCTATAAATATATGTTATAATAGTATGTTATATCTAAGAACTACACTAAATTGATAGTATTATAGTAAATCAAGGTCCCTATCTCTCTACCAAAGAACCCAAAAGAATAATAAGAGATCATTGACTGTTCATTTTGATAAGATAGGTACATAACAAGTGGTTAGTCTAAACTCAAAGCATTTTCCACATTATATTGGAGTGCTAGTTAAGAAACATTATGAGCCCTTCCATAATAATTAGAAGTAAGTCCCTAAGGAGTAACGGGAATGTTATGCAAGAACTATGTAAGTATTATTGAATGCATCTTTGATATTATTTTATGTTTGATATTAAGATAATGGATATAATAATTATGATATTTTTACATGTCTTTCAATGCAACCCCATTTCAATTTTATAGATGTTGAACTTAAGGAGTAGGGATATGTGATTACTAGTATTTAATGGACGATAGCTAACGAATGCAAAGATTAGAAGCCCATGCTCGATCACCATTTTTTAGAACATGAAGGTCATGAGAACATTTATGATCTATATACTGCAAGGCAAGTTTGTCTCGCTAATATTTCTATAGATTATCAGGATAAGTTGTGCACATACTTCAATAGTGATAAGTATAAGCTAAGGTTAAAATAAAATTAATAACTTTTCATTTCTAGCTTTCAATAAGCTTCTCTTCTAATTATAAATATTTTGGCCTGAATATACAAGAGTTATTTAGAAGAAATTTGGATAACAGCTCAAAAAAGGTGTATAATGATCACCATAGATCAAAGTTCATTACAACAACATGGCATGATAAGGTATATTAACTTAACATTCTCATATTGTGCTATTGTAAAAAATCTTACTAATTATTAATATCATATTTTAAAATTGACACAAAAAGATAAGGACACATGTAAATTGTAGCTTGTGAGGTAGAATTTTCATGAGCATCATACATGTCATATATGGAAGTGGGTGCATTTGAATGCCAATACTAATGTAAGTAAATAATTCCTAATTAAATAATCTTAATTATTATAAGAATTTTTTTTACTTTATGATTTATTTAAAAAAACCAAGGCTAAGTTATTAGAATTGGTCACCTAGCAATCATCACAATCTAATGCTTCCTCCTGTAGCTTCTCGATAGGTTTACTAGAGCTTGATACTATTGTTGATGAAGTGTTGGACACTTGTTGAAGGTATAGGAAGATAGTTGGTTGTGTGCTTTCTATGACATCACATGACACCTTTACCTTGAGCACAAACTCATCCACTATAGCATTTTCTTTGAGGCAGCAACAAGATGTAGGATTTGTAGAAAAGGTGTAGGCCTATATTATTAAGAGTTAGTAAGCCTTAATTATGGTAAAACAATGGATTCTCTATCATGAGCAAGAGTAGTAGTAAAGCCATATTATCTTTGAGGTGATGCATGCTGTTTTGTAATCCATAAGATTCTCTTTACCTTATCCTATTATGATTCCTCCTCTTCCTTAAATGAATATCTCTTGACCAAGAGTATCATCTAGATTTGCTTCTTAGTTGCCCTTTCTTCTATAGCATTCCCTAGTTCCCCAACTGCAACAACCTTTGCACTCATCCTAACCATAAACTGCACCTACCTCCACCCTAACCCTCATGTGTGCCTTTAGACGATAGTGGCGATAAGGATGAGAACAACAATGATTATTATTTCATGTAGTTGTTATATATAGTACACATTTACTTTTTATCTAATACTTTCAATTCTCATGTATGGATGTGGAATTTTTTTAATTATATATTATTGGGAGTTAGTTTTTATTTTATTTATTTTTACAATTGATATTACAATATTTATAAATAATTATGAAAAATATTTTAGTGTGTATTAGATATTTTTCACTATTCATTTATAAATAAATTTTATAAATTAGAAACAAATATGTTAAAAAATAAAATTATTAAAATTATCAAAAAAAATTATTGTGGATTGATTTTTTTTACATTGTTCGTATACCAATAAAATACATATACAAATGACAATACTCTATATATTTCACCTATATAGATGATAAAGCCATTTATATAAATAGGCCAATGTTGGCTATTTTTTTATCCTATGCGAACAACTTTGTCATCTTTATAGGTGGAACCTATATAGATGACATAAAAGGTTATATGTGTAGGTTGAAACACATATGAATCTATAGAGATAACTTAATAGAGGTAATAATATCATCTATAACAATTATACAAATAACTTTTGTCATCTATATAAACCTTTTTTAGTACCTCTACTTATTTAATAGTGAAAAAAATCCTCCTCCATTAACTTTTTGTTTTGATATCTTGACGGAATATTCAACAAGTATAAAAATTTTCTCTTAAAACTCCCTTTTCCTACATTCTTTAGTTGTTCTACATTTCAATTTATCAATACGTAAAATCTATATTTCATTTTATTAGTTTGTCAAATTTGTAAGAATATTATTAGTCAAATTTAGAAGTCAAAATATTAAAAAGCATCTTGTGGATATAGGTTTTATCATTATGATTCTTACTTTTTCTAATTCACAGTGCAATAATGATTCTTTATTTTGCTTGTATTGTTGCTAAAAATTATAATCTTTATTGTTAGGATGTATTGAAATCTTGTAATGCCTTTAAGATCCATGATGTGAGATTTATCTAAAGTGACTCTACATGAAGCCAAATTAATTATTTGAAGGATAAGGATTCTTCGTTTAAGCACCAAACCAATTTAAGTGTATACCATTAATTCCATTAGTTAAAAATTTAGAATGAATATTGATTCTGTATTTCATTGTAAGGCATTTACATTGTCGCGATCTTCAAATTATTATGAAATAATAATTATGGAACTCCAAACAAATGAAGGATTATTAGAAGAAAACTAGCAAAAGAAGATAAACTTTCACTCAAGGTAGTAATCAATTCAATGAAAAATAAAGTTTTAGTTATTAAATTTGTTCTTTAGATGAATAATAATGGTATTAATAGAAATATTTTAAAGACTTTTCTAAACTAATATTTTTTACAAGAAATTAAATCAACATAACAATTTTAAAAAATCTTTTATGATTGATATTTGATGGATAGAAAATTTTGGAGACCTTTCTAGAATTAAGGCATTAATTTCCTTTGATATTAGATAAAAAATTGTTGCCTATGTGGATCCCCTATTAGGGTTTCTTATGAAAAAATTAATAGAGGAGGGTTTTCTGCAGTATTAAATATGTAAAAGTAGGTAAGAAGCACATCTTAAGATTTGAAATACTATAAATAAAAATTGATATAAAGAATACACAAAAAATTTTAATTAAATAAATTTAATTTTTTTTTACATTTTTGATAGAAATTAAATATATAATTGTAAACTTTGGTTAATAGTATGTGAGTTAAATTTTTAACTTTTTAACAATATCTTTATAATAAAATTAGTGATATATCATGCTATATACATAGTGATATTAGCATTTAACTGTAATAATAATAATAGACATAAAAAAGAATAGTATGCGATGGAATAAATAAAAAAAGAAAAATAATGGATGAGATATACTGTAATATAAAAGTTAAAAAATAAAAAATATAGCTAAGTAATTCAGTTAAATTAAATTCTAAACTTATTTAAAAGAAAATAATAAAAAATAAGTATATCATGTTGTTTGTATACTTCTTAGATATATTAATATCCAAGTTGTAAACAATAGTAGTGATCATAAGAAGAAAAATGCAATGCAATGAATTAAAATAGCAGAAAAATTATAAAGTACTATAAGAATTAAAAAATGGAATATGAAGTTAAGGAATTATGATCAAATTATAAATTTAATTCATTTTCAAATAGTTTTATAATAAATATTATATTATATTATATTATATTATACTATATTATATTATATGCACACTATTTAATGATATTCATGTCTAAGCAATAAAAAAAGAAGTAAATAAGAATAAAAAGAAAACTTTGTAATTAAATAAATAAAAGAAAGTAAAATAATATACTATCTGTAAACACTTGGCAAATTTTCAATTAATAAATAATTAATTTAAAATATAGTACTAGAAAATTGATATCACAAATCCATTGATAAAATTTAAATAAGAAATTTGTTTGTTTTTTATTAAACAATTGAATATGTAATTAGTTATTTGTACATTCATTTTTTAAAATATTTTAATAATAAAATTAAATATATGGTATCATATATATACACTATTTACTAATTTTAGTGTCCAATTTGTTGAAAACAATAAAAAAATGGAATGGAGCAAAGAAGAGAAACAATGGATAAATTGCAAAATAATATAAGAGTTAAAAATAGAATTCAATTAAATTAGATTTTTAAATTTTTTAAGATAATTTTATACAAAAATAAAATATATTTTGCTATATGTATACATATTTATGAAATTATTATCTAAGATATAAGCAACGACTGGATATGAAATAAAAATGAAGAAAAATATGCAATTAATCAAATAAAAGGAAAAGGAATAATTACTAAATTATATAATAATATAAGAGTTAAAAATAAAATACAGACTTAATTAATTCAATCAAAATTAAATTAAACTTCTAACTTATATGTAATACTTTTATGATAAAAATAAAATATTATATATACTATTTTGAGACATTGACATATAAATAGTAAATAATAGTAGTAAAAGGGAACAAAAAATGATGAAGTAGATATAAAGAAGTGGAATAGTGCATAGCTTTGACAAAATTTTATTTAATTTATATTTAATTCAAAATATGAATATTAAAAAATTGATGTGAAGCAAAGATCTAAAACATTAAAATAAATAAATTAAGTTTTAATTTTACAATATTTTTTAAACAATAGAATATATAAATGATAGACTTAAAATAATTGGAGTATAAAAAATATATTCAATGAAGTAGATAAAAAATATGCTTAACTCATAAAGTAATGAAGCAATAACAAGAATAAAAATAAAGGAAAGTGTGCAAAAACTTGAAAATAGAATATATAATTAAAGATTGCAATTAAATTAAAATTTAACTTATTTAAAATATTTGTGTTGATGATATAAAATAAGTTGTATTGTATCCATACAATTTCATGATATTTGTATGTTATATTTATACTATTCAATGATATTGTCGTTCAAATTGAAGTGGGCGCAAAAAATATGCCAGAAAAGTAAATAAAAGAATGTGAAATAATACATAAGTTATGAAGCATTGATAAAATATTAATTATTGTATATTTAATTTGAAATATGACATTTAAAAATGGATATAAAGATAATATTTATAAAATTTTAAAAAGTGAATTTTGATTAAAACTTTTAGTTATTCTTTAAACAATATAATATACAACTTATCATTTCAATTAATATCTATTATAATAAAATTTTAACTTATTAGAATATATTTATAGTAAAATTAAATATATCATGATATATTTATGCTATTTTGTGACATTAGCATTTAAATTGTAAATAATAGTGAATATAAAAAAAATACAATAGAACAAATAAAAAAATAATGAGTAAATTGTAAAATAATATAAAAATAAAAAATGTAGTCAGAGAATTTAATTAAATTAAATATTTTAATTTATTTCAATATTTTTATATCAAAAATAAAATATATACTTCTTAGTAATATTTTATTTTGTTTAAATTTTATATATTTCTATTAAATAATGTAATATACAATCTATCCATTTTATATTAAAATTTGAATTTATTTAAAATATAGATAAAAAATTGCATATATATATATATATATATATATATATATATATATCTACGCCATTTTATGACATTAGCATGTAAATTTTAAATTGTGGTGGATAAGAAAAGAGGACAAAAGAAAAACATACGATAGAGTTAAATAATTCAATACAATTAAAAATATTTTAATTTATTTTATATATTTTTATAAAAAAATAAAATAATAATTTTAATTAGTGTTTGAGTTGTAAATAATAATTTTAGATTAAAAAATGCAATGTAATAAATGAAAAAAGAGAGAGAAATGGTAGATGAATTGTAGAATAAAAGATAGAATAGAATATGTATGTAAGTAATTCAATTAAATTTAAATTTTAACTTATATAAAATATTTTTATAAAAAAAATTATATATATTGTATTACATCCGTGTTACTCTCAATAATATTAGTACTAGAATTGTAACTAATAGAAATGTACATAAAAATATATAATAAATTAAATAAAAAATAATATATATATTGCAATCAAGTAATAAAATAAATAAAGAAAAATTATGTAAAAAGAAATAAATAATATAAAACAAAACAAAAAGAAGAATGGAAGCCCAATATTTTCTTTGGCCAACACGGACGAAAAGCCCAATTTTAAATATAGAAACCTGTAATCACAAACTATTCACTGGAGCAGTAGTCCTTCTAAATGTTGGTGAATTCTTCCATATATTAAAGTTTTACTCAATACGCATAGAATTCAATATTATATATTGAATTTTATATTTTTTGATAAAAATATTTAATCTAATGAGTCATAACTTGCTAATAAAATTAATTTATGCATATATTAAATTTCATTCAATATATAATAAAATTAACTTTTGACTGATTTGATGCTTCAGCATTAGGCATCCAGTAAATTGTCATGCGTTAAACCATCATTGTTGCTGAAAAATACAAAATGTTAATAAGTTCAAAATCATTAATGTTACACAAAGGCTCAATGATTCTAAGGTCTATGTTAGCATTAATAATTGTACAACACCATAAAGCCATCATCAATGCACAAAATCATTAAATTACGATCGTCACGTTATTCTAATCATCACACTTTGCACCAAACTAAATATGTGAATTTTAAAGAAGAGAAATTTGAACCTATGACATAGATACTAATATTGTAAGGACATGTTATATTTCTATAAATGAATTTCGATAGTAACAAGTCATATCTCAACAAAAGAGTTATGACTTCTGTACTTATTTTAATTTACTCAACTTCAATTGGTTCAAGGAATTAGGACTTATAAATAATTCGTGATTATTTCTATCTGAACAAAATCAATTCTATAAAATATTGTTTCAAAGTGGCGGAGCCTTTGCAAAGTTAGGTTGCCATGGCCCCTCATAAATTTTTATTTTTTAAAAAATATATGTGTATTATTGACTTGACCTCCTCTAATTAGTAATGTTATATATATATATATATATATATATGAAATAAGATTTGAAATTTAGTTCCAAATGTAAATTGAAAGTTACTATTAGATATAGGATAACAATGCAATTTTATAAAAGTCAATTAATGGATATAAAATATTCACAACTGAAGTTTGAATCTCATTTTTTGGTACATTTTTGAAAATTAAATATATAAAATAGTATAATAAGGAAAGATGTTAGTAATTAATTGAATAGATTCATATTTAAAATTATATTTTATTTATATAGTTTGTTGAGATAAATATTAAATAAAGAAAAGTTTTGTTAAATTCATTGATGAATACATTCAATGGCGAATGTTCTTATTTTGATGACATTTTATTAGATATATGTGTTTAACATTTTCTTTATTATTGGTATAATAATTTAGTATATAATATATATTATATCATTCAGAAGAACTTGTATATAAAATTATAATTATAATTTTGAAATTCTATGAAATTTTAGTATTTTGAAATAAAATTTTCAAAGTATTAATTAAATCCAATACCTAAAATAAGAAATTATTTCAACATGTTAAATCAAATTTTAACACTTAAAATTTAGTGTTATCAAACACTTCCTAAGTATTATTATGTTTTTTATTTTTAAAAAAATAAAAATAGAGAAAACCAGTTAGAAAATATAAAAGAAAGATGTACTATGAAATAAAATTTATTATTTTTTATTATTATTAGCTGAAAGTAACCATTAAATATATTAAAATATGTTATGCTCAATTAAATTTAAATAATAATCAAACTTAAATTTGAATTTTGAAAGTTCAACAAGAATTTAAGCTTATTATTTTTGTCAACTTCAAATCCGAATCACTTAATATTCAATTTTACATCCTTTTATTATGACTATAATTTCTAACTCTACCCAAAAAAAAGCAAAACAATTTTTTAACCCCACTAATAAAATTCCCACCCTCCGCCTATGGTTCCAAACCAAGTATAATAAAATGAATATCAATAACATTACTGGAAACGGAATTCCAAGGCACTCAAAGGGTTTCGGTGTCCAAGGTAACGTAGCACAATAAAATATATTTGATTTATTTTATGTAATCTCAGCCTTCAGTTAAATTAAAGGTTTCTTCCAGTTGTGAAAAATTTATGAAAAACGATATAAAGAAAAGAAAATTAGAGATAGGAGACCGGGGTGAAATGGTTACATTTCATGACATTGCTAACGGGGCAATGATTTGGCAAATTTTTAAGGTTTAGTCGAGATCAGACATGGGGTTGTCACACATTGATGGAGCAACCGACGACAGCATAAACCCATGACAACCATGCTAGGAGTTCCTCTGATGGGCAGTTTTCACCAACAACGTAGCAACCTAAACTAGATTAGGGTTCCCCTCCGGGGGAGACTAAGGTGCCTCCTATTTCACTGACGGAGGGGTGTTAATAAGATCTTTCACAGACTAAAAAATAGGTAATAATTTCTCTCAAACCTTATAAATTTGCTCCTATTCAGTAAAAAGGAATTTTTGGTCTAAAAAGTTATGCTTGATACATAACCTCTGTTCCGTCAATCAGCTCACAATTAAAGATTTTCAGGTGGATCCCGCCTTATTCTAACTTAGCTGGTTTATCATTAGTTCCAATAGAAATTAGAATTAAATTATGGTTTAGAAATCCTAAAGTGCCTGCTAGATATGTGATAATAAGTCCTCCTTGTTGCTTCTCCCTCTTTTCACTTAGTCAGGAGTGCTGAAACCTTCCATAAATAGAATGTATTTCTTCAAATATTCTAGGCAGATTAATTAGTTTTCATGTAGAGAAGAAGTAGGGTTCGTCGAGAAACACCAACATTATTATGGAGGATTTGCTAGACGCTAACAATGGCAGAGAACAATACCTTTCTCTTATATATGCAACTAACAGATTACCCAACAAGCTATATTCTAAGAGTCTTTGTTCAAATACCAGTTTAAAACTAGTTCATGAATTTGCCAATACAAAAATGACTAATGACAAATGGGAAATTATGGCAAAATTGCGCAAAGAAATAAATGGGCTTTGACAATTCTGCCAATGTATTTCTATTTTGATGGATGCTTTGCCTTATGTATCTCATATATCTAGCACTGAGGGTATATATGCTACCATTGTGCTTTGTCCGAGCTGTTAGTGGAAAAGAAAGGTTTGCATAGGGTATTAAAGACACTTAGGAGGATGCATTTTCAAATTATGACATGTTGTTCCTTTTCACTTTTGTCATATAGTTTAGTTGAACAAGTTTATCTGCTGTGTTAATGACAATGGCTTTAAAAACCTTAATCTATTTTGACTCTGTTGCCTATTTTTGTGCTAATTTGAGTCAATGATAGCATTCTTTCCCCAAAAAGGCCATAGGGATGTGTATATTGATAGTTTACATGAATTTAATCTACCTATATATTGATTGCCTTATTTATAGTAAATCTTTTGAACAGACTAACTTTTCAATACCAATATGATTGAACATGGAGGCATGACTATGATCATGGGATTTTTGGTTTGTAGATTTTGATGATACTGTACATCCCCTTAGTCCTAGGACAGCAAAATCAATCCTACAAAATATTATAGCTAGGCCTCTACCATGTTTTAATATTCTGCAATGACGTATTTTATTTAGTCCTGCAATTTGTATTAGCTTCTTTTTCTAATGTATTTACCTAATGATATGGCTCTACTAATGCCAGTTACATTGACACAAATATGACAATTACAATTAGTTCTCTTTGCATACATTGCTATTAAAAAACTTCTCTTGGCAATGGCCTACATTGTTGTTATCATGAAGGGTTTTTATCTCTAGTAGCAATTATTGGCAGAGTCGTAAATATATGAATTGCTAGACTAGTAAAAGTAGAACTTCTCATTGCATTAGCATCCATTATTTGAATTTTTTGAGTAATTGAAATAGTTAATTCTAATTAATGTTGACATAAGACATAAGATTATTAGGCCTATTATGATTTGATGGTAGGTAATGGTTTGCATGGTGAATATCTCCAACACTTTTGGTTGGTCTAGAATTATTGATTAAAGGTTGGTGGTTGGTTGGGTTGACTGTTATGTTAGCATTAATTAGAAAGATGAGATTCATAAGCTTTTTCTAATTTTGAAAATTTGAGTAATGGTATAAGATTTTATTCCTTTTTACTAGATTAAATTATATTAATGATAGTATGTATACACTTATGCAAATATTAGTTCAACAATTCCTTGTGCTTCTTTTAACTGCCAATGCTAAAAATCTCAGCCAAGTCACTTCCTTTTGTTTGTACTTCTATACAAAGTGCTGGTGTGCAATTTCTTCAAAGGCCTCCTGTTGTTGAACCAAATCATCCTACTTCAGAACTAAGCATGATTAGCAAAACAGAGAATGGGGACTCAATCTTAGCTTGAAAGTTAGAAACAAAGGGGAAGCTTAACAAGTTCAGTCTCAGGTGGTTTCTGAATCTAGTTAACTTATGCTCTTTAGTTTTTGACATATACTACATAGGATTTGATGGCTATCTCCCTGCCCTTTTAATCAACAGTGAATATGCATCTGTTTAAGAAGATGATGCCTTTCCTCAAAGTTTTATTTAATTAGATTATTTTGGAATAAAAATTTTTGTTTTAATAATTATTCAAATATGCTAGCTTTAGGTTAATAAGGAATAGCGGAAGATATACTGCAGCTTTGAATAAATGTTACCGAGGCTGTTAGGCCATGTGTACTAAACAACATTAGATGGAGTTAAGTAGTGCTAGTAAAACCACTCTCTTGGATGTAATAGCTAGAAGAAAAACTGGCAGACATAGCAAGGAGAGCACATATATTTCTAGTTATCCAAAAAGCTAAGATGCTTATGCAAGAATTTGTGGTTACTGTAGAGAAACTGATGTTCATTCCCCTAGTTTGACTTGTTGGGAATCATTGTCATTCTCTGCCTGGCTTCCATTACTATCAGATGTTGACTTGGAGACACAAACGGTAACTACGAAACAAAATGTGGCCACCTTGTATATCACAGATGCAAAATGATATTTAGAAAATTTTCTTTGCAAGTTTTTACTGAGGAGGTAATGGAGCTTGTGGAGCTTGCTTCATTAAGTGGTGCACTTGTTGGTTTTCTTGGAGTTAATGGATTGTCAATAAAACAAGAGAAAGGGTTGATTACAATAGTTAAGCTCGTTGCGAATCCTTCTATAGTCTTTATGGATGAGCCCCCCAGGGTTGGATGCCAGGACTGTAGGCTACAACCTACAACCATTGTGATGAGAACTGAAGGGAATTTAATGAATAGTAGGCGAACAAATGTGTGCACGATTCATCAGCCAAGCAAAATTAAATTTTTTAATATTAAATTCGTGTTATAGTTGAAACTAATCAAATTATATTTATTTAACTTTTTTCAATTCCACTCCTGATGTTGAAGTTTTAAAAACTAATATCATTAATTAACATCAATATTATATGACTTATTTTATTTTTATTATAATATATTTCAAATAAATTAAGGATTTAACAAGGACTGCAATTCCACCTTATACTATAAAGTATATTTTACACCTTGATTTTGTTTTGTGCAATAAATAAATTAGTTTATAAATGATTAATTTGATCAATAAGTTATTATAAACTAACTTTTAGAAGTATTTCACATATGATATTATATAAAAAAATAAATTTTAATTAATATGTTACCTTGAATAGCTAGCTTATAACTTATAAGATGGTAGTTTTTCAATTATTTTAAAATTTTATTTATTTTATTAATTTACAACACATGTTTTAAATAAATATTTATGTTATTATTTTAAAAATAAATAAATAAAAATTAATTAAATAATTTGAAAATATTAAATATGAAAAATTTAGTATAAATAATAGAATAAAAATAAGCAAGAAAATAAATAAATATATGATATCATAAAATATAATTAATTTAATTTTTGTTAACTATATTTTTATTTTAAACAATAAATGTATAAAAATATGCATATAAATAAATATGTAATGTCATAAAATATGATAAATTATATTTTAAGTAATTATATTTCTATTATAAATAATGATTAAATAAAAATCATGTAAGGTTATAAAATATAATTAATTAAATTAAATTTTATATAATTATATTTTTTAGACATTTTGATTACATTAACATAATTTTAATTTTAAATAAATGTGAATTAATTTAATTTATATATTTATTTATATTAACATTTCTTTTTATGTTCATTTACATTTTTAGTAAATTCAATAACTAATTTTATGAAATAATTTTTGTACAATCATCTAATTTATTAACTATTAGTTAACTTATAATTACTTGCAAGAAATAAACCCTTTAGAAGATCCTAATCCCAATTTTTCTTGTGTTGTTTTCCACTACTTATTTTTAATTTTTTTTTCATATCCACTCCTAATGTTTAAATCTTAGGAACTAATGTTATTAAATAGTACAAATATTATATAGTATACTTTATTTTTATTATAATATATTCCAAATAATTTAAAGCTTTAATATAGAAAGCATTAATTGGCTTATTATTAAATTAAAATTAAAATTATTTTTTTAGATTTTATCAATATTTTTCTAATACAAATTTTGAAGTATTATATTTTATGTTAAATATATAACAACTCAGATGTTTTCAAAGGTTTACGACTCACACACTCTTTCTCTTCTTTTTGTTTACTTCATTGCATTTTTTTACATGTCCACCCCGTATTTACAATTTAAATGTTAATATCACTGGATAGTATAAATATAAATTAATATATTTTACTTTTTATTATAAAAATATTTCAAACAAGTTAGAAATTGAATTAAGTTAACTATATGTTCTATTATTAACAAAATATTTGACAATTAAAACTATATTTTTTATTTCTTTAATTTTTGTCAACATTTTCTTAATAATAATTTTTAAATAATATATTGCAAATTAAATATACTGTAATCATTTAGGAATTTATCAAGATTTTAATATATATATATAGCTTAATTTTATTTTCAATTAACACATTTTACAAAATAAATCAAATTCCATTATTTTAGCATAAGTATTCTAAAATTAAGATCTAATTCCATTTTTTATTTTGTAGATATTTTTTGGATATTAAAATTTAAATATAATTTTATTTCTTTTTACATTCAAGTGTAAATCATTTAATAGAAGTTTCATGGTAAAGTTTTTGAGGGAATCCTTACCATCTCGAATGAAGGTGGTGTTCATCAATGATAGAGAATGGGAACTTATGACATATATCATAAACAAGATTCTATAGGTCCCAAATGAAAGTGCTATTGCTCATCCTAACAAAAGATATTTGGGGATCTGGAGTTACAATCAAAGGAGAGGGGTTGACAAGATTTTAAAGGAAAAGGTAGACAAGAATGTCCTTAGATACATGCTCAACAAAGATAGAAAAATTCTTCATTTTTATGTGTTATCTATATCTTAAAGATAACACTATCAACATACTAACTTTGAAGTCTTTATGATATTGGCTATCGAGACCAACTTCAACACTAATCTGGGTCGCATTGTCACCCAAAAAGATTATTGTTGATACGCTTAAAGTAATGCTCAATTGTCATATTTCATGGTAATTGCTCACAAAGCATTTCAGTGATTCTCTAACATAGGAGAAAAGGAAGAAAATCTTTTTAGGACATATTATGAAAAGCCAATGGCTTTCCACATTAAACTGTGAACAATAAAGAAATGAGCTAGAAAAAATAAAAGATTAACCCCCTCCCAAAAAAAAAGGTAGATGAACTTAAAAAAGAGGACCAGAAAGTTCAAGTTAAGAAAAAAGCTACAAAAGAAAAAGTCAAGAAGGTGGAACTCTCAGGAAAGACAAAAAAGAAGATTATTGAACTAGAGTCTTGCAGTATTAAACTCGAAAGTACTCGTAAAAGAAATTACATCAAAATATTATCCATTAATGTTGATATTAAAGAAGCAAGGAGTTATGTTATCAAAATTGAAAAAGATGATAGCAGGAAAATAGGAAAGATAAAAGATCTCTTTGAAGAAGTAATACCAAAATCAAAGGAAAAGGAAAAGAGGAAAGGAGTTAAAGAAAGCAGTAAAGAAAAGTCAAAATGAGACAAAAAGAAGTGAAAGATGATCCAAAAAAAGTGGAGAAAAAGGTAAAAATCCAAGAAGATCAAATTGTCTTAGGAATTCTATTTATACCTCTAGGAATAATGCCTTCAAGGAAGAAAGAGATTGGTTTCTTATTTATGTAGAAAAAGAAACAATAGAGATCATGAATTAAGATGATGTTTCAAGCAAGCCACAATCTCTCTTCTATATAAGCAAGTTAATTTTTCAAAAAAGCAAGTTGAAGTTCCAAAAAAATAAGTTAAAAAGAAACAAGTTGATGCCTAAAAAAGAAAGCAATCTCAAAGGAGAAAAAGATCATAAATAGTACAGGTTTTCTATAGTTTTATCACCGTTACCCTTATTATTATGACTATCATCATCATTGAAACTTACCATTCCATAATCAATCTAAAGCAACTAGAATGTTAACACTAAATGCAATTTTAGGAGCCAAAATGCAATTTAGAGGGGTTCTTGATCTTATTTATACAATAATTAATTCTTAATAAAATTTAAGAGTCCAATAGCTATGTTGTTTAATCTTGTGCCTAACTTAGCATTACAATTCTAATAAGCAAGGTTATTTAACCTTCTCCCTAATTTGTAAACTAGCACTTCAGCCTAATAAGCTAGGTGGTTTGATTTTTTGCCTAGCTCATATCAATTTTATGCCATCATCTACAAGTTAGGTCATTTAACCTTCTACCTAACTCATAGCAATATAATCACAATTAGCTAGCCTTTCTATCTTTTTTCCCTTTGAATGACGATATCAATTTTTCTTAAGTTCTTCTTCCACTCAACTTATCAATGAAATAGAATAAGAAGACAATGAAGGCTAAGCCATTTTAAGAGTTTGTTAACCAATTATATTCATTGGATGAGGTGGAGCTAAAACTTGAGCTAGGTGTTTTTATTACACTAGTTTGATTTGTATAAGTAGGTGAAGTAATTATACAATTTGATTTATGTTACAAAGCAAGTTATTCAATCTTCATTAGTGGAAAACATGTTTGTCTTAAGTGGACTTTATATGTCAATGGGTAAGAGTTTGAATCTTAAAAATAACTTTTATTAGAAGGAAAAGAATCCTTTATAATTACAAGTATATATACATGAGAAAGAATGAATTATTGATTTTGTATATGTGAGGAAGAATGATGCGCTGGTTAGTGTAAATAATTTTAGAAATTAGAACATCACAATAATAACATTTTATATAGGAGAAAAAATAATTCATTAAATATAAAAATATTTGTCAATAATTTACTTATATTAATAGATGATTAAACTCATCTCATATATTGGGCTTATCAAATTTATATTAATCACTAACATATTGTTATGAATAACAACAATAATTAAAATGAAACATAGATATCCCAATTAGTTTTCAATGTAGTTTGTAAAAAGCTTATCTATAATAATTTTATTCTTAATTCATGGCTCATCTTTAATCTCTCTTCCTTTGTTGGAAGCTTATTTTTTATCTCTAATATCTCATATGTGTTCTTTCAATTATAATTCTGATAGATATATAACAAATTTACAATTTAAAGAGTTATCTTCGTTTATCTTACATAATTCAAATTCAAAGTTTTATACAAATCTCTAATCTATAATCATTTATGTAAGAGAAATTTATATTTAATTTATCTTTACATAATGTAGTCTCCAAACTGAATCTTAATTTTGTTCCAAACATCTATATATCTCACACATACACATAACAAATTTATAATTTTAGAAGTTGTCTTCATTTATCTGACATAATTTAAATCAAATTTGTTACAAGCTCTTCATTTACCTCTAATCTACGATAATTTAATTGAAAGAAATTCACACTTGATTTATCTTTACATAATATAAACTTAATACAAACTATTAGCTTTGATCTAATATTTATAGTTGATTTCAATGTTTGAGTTCTTTTTAACTTCTAATCATTAATTTTTTTAATAAAGAAAAATAAGAATAAAGAAGAGTAAATAGGAATAACCTCACACTTAGTGCTTATTTCTATTGATATAATTGCAATTTTGAATTATAAAAAAAATAGTGTAGTCTCTAAATTCTTAGCGTACATATGATAATAATTTATTGTTTAGTTCTTGTATTATGTCTAAAACTAATAAAATTTATTGTATATTTTCCATTGAAAACCTAAACAATTCAAATTTTCAATATTAACTCCACTCTAAATAAATTATAACCCTTCATCATGTCCAAACCAATATTTTGATATAATACCAAAGAGATTAAAATGAGACCTGAAAGCATGAAAGAGAAAGGTTCCTCAATTAAGTTTATAAAAAAACCTTTTCAGTTGAGTGTGCAAA
Source organism: Sindora glabra (assembly GCA_020226215.1). NCBI lineage: Eukaryota > Viridiplantae > Streptophyta > Magnoliopsida > Fabales > Fabaceae > Sindora > Sindora glabra. The sequence goes on along the minus strand of CM035225.1, from coordinate 17,779,934 downwards.
TAATATTAGGGAGTGAATGGTTTTAATAGAATTTCATTGAATGATTTTATCTAGAATAGTTATAGGATTTCTCAATATCTCTAGTCAATTCTTGTTTACAATGATACAGTTGGTGTTGAGGCATAATTTTTGACAAGCTTGTAACTTTGCCATGAGGACTACACCGGAATTGGCCTTTACCGCGATTAAAATGGGTTTTGGTTGCAATAAAAATTGCCCCTAATACTTTTACCGATAATCACACAATTGCCATTGATGTCTATGTCGGCAAAGGTTATAACGGCAATTATAGCAAATGCCAGTAAAGGGTAGAGTAATTGCCATTAAAAATTTAATAATAGCGGCAATTATTTAGTGGCAAATGTTATTGCCACTAATGTAGAGATATTATGACCAATCCACCTAATCATTAGCAGCAAATGATTTGCCGCTAATTATCTTAAATAATTGCCACTAAAAAATTAAAATAAATACCGATAAAAATTTGAACAATTACCACTAAAAAATTAAAATAAATGCCGGTAAAAATTTGAACAATTGCCACTAAATTTTTTTACTAATAATGGCAATTATTTAGTGGCAAATGTTATTGCTGCTAATGAATTATCATTAATGGCAAATCATATGCCACTAATTACCTTAAATAATTGCTACTAAAAAATTAAAATAAATACCGATAAAAATTTGAACAATTGCCACTAAAAATTTTTAGTAATAATGGAAATTATTTAGTGGCAAATGTTATTGCTGCTAATACAGAGATATTATAACCGATTCACCTAATCATTAATGGCAAATGATATACTGCTAATTAGTTTAAATAATTGCCACTAAAAAATTAAAATAAATGATGGTAAAAATTTGAATAATTGCCACTAAAAATTTTTAGTAATAAAGGCAATTATTTAATAACAATTGACAATTATCAATAAAACTCATATTCATTACAATTTTGCAATTAATTTCTATTTTTATATTTTTTAAATATTTTATTATTATTGATACATGAAATTCAAATTAAATCTCAATACACAAAATTTACTACTAAAAAATAATTGGACACACAAGATTATATAAAATGTCATTAAATTCTCAAAGTAAGTTTCATATAGTTTTAACATGATCTTCATATACTAGTGAATAGAAAATCACTTTACTAATATTCATCAATTTACATAAAACTCATACATAACATATCAAATCTTCAATTGTTGCCCAATCATTATGTCTTAAGTACTTGTGAATATCATAGAGTATGCCCTGAAAAAATAAATTAGATGTAGTTAGAAAATTATATATAAACACACTCTAATATGAAATAGAACTTCTTAAAGGATAAGCAAAATAGAATATTAACTTATCTTCTTTTTATGAACCTGAACTTGGGAAATTACAATGTACCTTGAAAATTATAAAAGTCATGCAAAATGGCTGGAGGTTATCTAGTTTTATATTGCTACTGCTGATTTTCTACTGAAGCCACTTGAAGGTCACCAAGTGGTGTTGGAAGCTCAGTGGCTTCAACAAATGCGGACTTAAACATAACATAGGCCCACCTTAACTAATTTATAAGGAATTTTAAGTAGATGAGAAAAAGAGGGGAGGTAGTAAGAATTGAACACATAAACTCTGATTAACCTCTGATATCATAGACGGTGGTTATTCCCAAAAGCTTTAAGGTATTGGAGAAAACTCAAAGATAGTTTTACTATAACTTTAGCAATAAGATTCAGTAAAGATGAGAAGAACACCAAGACCCCACACAAACCACTACTCTAGTGTCGGCCCTTCTTGTGTTTAAACATTCTATCAATGTGAGTAGATTTTCAGTTTAGAAGTTGACTGTCAAGTTATGAGAAGACAAAGACACTAAACTACTTCAGTCTCAATTCAAAGTTGCTCTGAATAACGTCAAAGTCTTAAAAAGTTCAGTGGATTGTAAGGTTAAAGCAACATGCAAAAAGAAGCAGTACATCTTTTAAGTAGACAGCACCACACTACCACACTGTCTGTTGAATGTTGAAGTCATCAACGCCTTAGAACGCTATTAGGAACTTGTTGGGGATGATAAACACTTAGTGGAACTACTGCTTCAGCAGCAGAGGAAAGCAGCGTTTCGAGACGAGGACGACGAGGGTTTGAGGCTACACCAATATTCATCTAAAGAGATAGAGGGAACCTAATCAGTTATTTTGATGGCTGTTACCATTCATCATTTTCCACAGATTTCATCTTCTCTAAATTACCATTTGTTCACTATAATATTAAGAAATAAAGTTTGCAGTTGAAAGTTTGACTCACCGGGACAAATCTAAACATAAAGCCAGAAATATCTTAAACCTGCTGCAACTGAATCCATGAGCTCTGTTTCTTTATCCCTCTGTCTGTCTCTTATGGACGATATTCTAAAGGTGAAGAAAGCAGGTTCCTTTAAACTAAACAAAAGGAATGTGTAACAGCAGCAAGGTTACCGGGCAACCTTGGCTCATTCCAATTCATGGGGATCCGTGTATGAAAAAGACCTCATTAGCTTTAATTTGCACTCCTTCTCCTTACTTTTGCTTTTCCTTTATGTTTTACATGAATAAAATAAAGATATATTTATAATACATAGTTGACCTAGTAGTGCAATGATACATCATTGAATTAAGGACTTACATACGCTATTGTATGATATATACTGCAAGAAATTGTCAAGCTGAAATAAAATCAAATCTGGTGATGTACTGATGTAGTAATTCACTATTGAACTATGATAAAATATCAGAAGATAAGATAAACACCAAGGCACTTAACTATGGAACTGGAAAATGCAGAGGCCTTATTTTATCTTGTGGTTAAAACTGAGCAGTGTCTAAAGTCCCAAAGTCTTAACGACGTCCCTCTCAGTAACTTAATGAATTGGAAAAAAGTGACATTATTTTTAAATATAAATAAAAAAGTGAGATATATATAATAACATTTTCTACGTTGTTGATGGAAAAACAATTATACTACAGATGCAAGTATATATATATATATATATATATATATATATATATATATATATATATATATATATATATATATATGTTAGTTAAGACTTAAGAGTAGTCTAGAACTTATTTGGATATATTTTTCCCTTTATATTTTTAGAAATTATTTTTGAATTAAAAATATAAAATAAAGAGTGGATAGTATTATAAATAAAAAATATTTTATTTAATTATAAAAGAATTATAAATCTTAGAATTCAAGAAGAGAAACAAACAAGACACTTAGAAAAATAAGAAATGAAAATTCAAAGAACGGAAAAAGTTAAAATTCAATAAGGAAAATTTCAAAGAAAATGGAACTAACTAGGACTCAAAATTAAAATTAAACAGTTAAAGAAATGAAACGACAAGATTTGAATACAAAGACTCAAATAGAAGAATTAAAATTATAACCAAGATAGACTCGAGGAATTTATAACTAAAATGGACTCAAAATTTAAATATTAGAACAAAATAAACTTCAAGAAGAATATCAAATTGATAAAAGAAGGAAATAAATACAAGACTCAGACCAAAAATTAGAACAAAGAGACTAAAAAATTAAGACAAATAATAACTTGACAAGATAACGAACATTATATTAGAATAGGAAATTCAAGTACGGTGTTGACCATTCAATGAGTAATTATAACCTTCTTCTATTTTTTACAACTTCAAGCAACTTTTCTTTTACTCTCTTTTGAATCACTTGGATTTTCATTTTGATTTTTTTTAATCACTTTTTTTTCCATGTTCCTGCTTTCTTTTTCACACTAATTCAATGCTTTTTCAAGCCACGTTAAGGGCCATTTAGCACTTTATTTTTCTTTTTCACAATACTTTTTTTTTTTACATTTTTTTTGGGGTTTCTCACAATTCACAGCACTTCAACAACGGACAGCCACAAGACTTGGCTTTACTGACCCCAGTTGGACACATGGATTGCCCTTAACCGAAGCAGGACGAACCTGGACGACGCAAGATGAGACTTAAACCAACTTTGACTAGTGGACAAAACAAAGAGAATTAAATAGAGTATATTTTTGAAATTAAGCAAATTATGAACATAAACAAAAATTGGATAGACTCAATTTGGAATAACTTAAACAAAGACTCAATTGAAGTAATGCACTAAGACAGAACTTTACTCAAACAGTTGCTACGCTAAAACTGGCAAATTGACCAAAGACAACGGCACCGCTATTGAGATTGATGACACCGACTGAGCAATCAAATCTTAGTAAGAAAGGTGCAGATTTAGAACGGTAACTGAATCTTCTCTTTTTCTTTCTATAATTTTTAGAGAGACAAAAATATAACTTTTACTTTATTTTTCTTATTAGGACTACAATTTAATATATATATATATATATATATATATATATTTATTTCCAAAATTTATTCGGTGCATGAATCCATTTCCACGAAAAAGTGCATTTCATGTATAGCTTGATAGAATTGCCCTTAATTATCATGTATCATCCCTCTCTCTCTATATGTCTCCCTCTCCGCTACATTATCTTTCCCTCTCTTCATTTCTGAAATATAGGAGAAAAACATTTCAGTAGTCCATGGTTTTAAAAAAGGCTCAGTTTCAAGTTTCTTACTTACAATGGAAAGGAAGATATCAAAGGTATACATCTTTTGAACAAACACTCTCTCTCTCTCTCTCTCTCTTTTCTTCTCCTAAAATTCCAGTATACGAGCTCCCAACCCCCTCTTAGAGAAATACTTTCCCTTGACTTTCCTTTCCTTCCCCCTTAGTTCCATTTCTGTTTTCTCATTTCCAAGTTTCTGTTTCTGTTTTGGTGTCTCTTTGGTTGTGTATTTCTGGTTTTCCTCTGTAAAGGCAAAAAATGACTAATAATTTTGGTGTCTCTTTGGTCGTGTGTTTTTAGTTTTCATATTAACATTTTTTCAGAAGGATTGACAAAAATCTTAAATTAGTAAAATATACTAAGGTATCTGGACATTATGGGGTTTTGGTTTATTTCATGTTTTCCAGAGGCAGAAGCAAGACTCACATAGGTGCAACAGAACCAGCATTTCTCATAGAACTTATTAGTAAGATTAGCTTATGAATCAAATTATGTCCTTTGGGCTCTAGTTTTAAAAGATTAAGTGTGGAGTCTGAACTAAAAAACTCATCATGTTGTATTTTCTAGTTTCAATATTCAGACAAATTTAAAGTTTTTTTCCAGAAAGATTGACAAAAATATTAAATTAGTAAAATATACTAAGGTATCTAAGCATTACGTGGTTCTAATTTGTTTCATGTTTTCCAGAGGCAGTAGCAAGACTCAATATAGGTGCAACAGAACCAACATTTCTCATAGAACTTATCAGTAAGATTAGCTTATGAATCAAATTATATCCTTTGGGCTCTGGTTTTAAAAAATTGAGTTTAGAGTCTGAATTATAAAACTCATCATGTTGTATTTTCTAGTTTCAATATTCAGATAAATTTAAAGTTTTTTTCCAGAAGGATTGACAAAAATCTTAAATTAGTAAAATATACTAAGGTATCAACAGTAGCAGTAGCTACTTCTTCAACAGCAACTAAACCACTCTTAATGTTCACCAATAACTATTGCAGACTTTGAATGTTTTCAATTACAAGGAGAAGTTTTAGTTTAATAATAGGGGGCCAACGTTGTGTGGTCTGGAATTGCATCAAAAACTGTAGAATCTAACTTCCCGGGTAGCTAAGTCCAAACTTTCACTCTATCTAACTCTTAACTAGCTTTATATTCATATCACTATCACAACAAGTCCTCTTCCCAATTCGTTATTAGTAATTTCACTAAACTTAGAACTAGCCGATTAATTTCTATGTTACTGTTCCAGAATTCACTTACGGACAAAAAATAAAGATTATGTGCATTCTACACAACAGTACAAGCACATGAATTTCAGAATTTTTTTTCTCTATTTCTGTTCCAGAACTTACTTATGAATGAAATTGAAGACAATGTGCATTCCACACAATAGCAGAAGTACATGAATAAGAGTCAATTTCATTACACTTCAACCTAATTTCAAGGGCCTTAGTAGTTTCACAGATAATCCAGAGCACGTTTGAAATAAAATAAATTTAAGGGTTCCTTATAACAGGCAAGGCAAAAATACAAGGAACCCATTTCAGGAGATCTGATTTACCATGGATGAGACAAGAATCTATGAATCAAAGAAGCGTGCGAAATCAAAAATTTACTTACAGGGAATGATGTTGATAGTAAAATAGCAGAGGAGAACTTGTGCTCAGTTGTCAGTGTTCCTCCTTGAACGAAAAGCTTGCGTGTGCGCTGGAGCAATGGAGGCAGAAATCTGTTCGTGCGTTTTGGTGCTTGGCTGGGTTGTGTGATAGAAGTGCGCGTTTTGGTGCTTGGCTCGGTTGTTTGGTGATCAAAATTTCTGTGACTGTTTTGAGGTCGATTGGATTGCGCGTTGGAAGGAAAAAAACTTAGGTTTCCCGCTTGGTTTCGCACCAATAACATTAACATAAAAATAGTAAGGAAAAAAATGAAAAGAAACGTAGCAATTAACTTTTTAACATTTAAAGGCAATTAAAGTTAATTGCCACTAAATATTATGGTTATACCGGCACATTTTTAATTGCCATAAAAGGGTAAACAAATTTAATAAATTGGTGGCCTTCATGTAATTGTCACTAAATATTAGTCACTAAAAGACCTTTTTGGTGTAGTAGAAATTGACTAAGTATTTTACAAATATTTTGTAGGCTTGCAACTCCAACCTTTCTTGAATCACTTCTATATTCCAAAACCTAAATCATTGGTGCAATAATTCCAATTCCAATCAAAATCTCTTTATATTACTAATTGGTTATATTAAATAAGTTAGATAAGGTAACATGTTTAATAAGAGTGTTGATTTGACATAACACATTATTACTTGGCTCAAATTCGAGTTAAGCTTATTCTAGATATTATTATCATTTAATATGATATGAATATGATATATTAATATAAATTACCACTTTTAATAAGAACAAAAAAATTAAATTAAATTTTTATCATTCAATTTGTATAAATTTTTTTAAAAATTTTCTTTTATATGAAAATTATAACTTTTAATAAAATACTATATTAAATGTAATTTTTTTAAAAAAAATTACAAGGGTACATACTTGGTTGCACTTTTATGAGTTTTAAAAAAGAAAAAAAAATACAAGAATGTGAAAAATATTCTACAAATTAAAAAATGAAATTAGATTTTTTAACCAAATTTATATAAAAATAATAAAAATCTTTAATTCCTTTTCTCTTTTTTAATTATCTCAAATTAAACTATTCTCAAATTTTCATTGGAAAAGAGAGATCGATTTTTTCTTTTTTTTTTAAAAAGAAGCACTTACTGAATTTAAGCGTGCTCACTATGCAATGTTTAACCCTCTCTCCAATTTTCACATTGAAAAGTGCATTTGGGTTTAAATTTTAATACTTCAATGCATTCCTTGCATTTACTTCCCTTTCTAGTTTTTGTATTGAAAATATAGCTGGGAGTTTCGAATTTTGGAAATTTACTTCCCTCTCACGTTATTGTATTGAGAAGATGGCTGGGAGTTTCAAATTTTGGGAATCAGGCACGCAAAGGTTACGTAAATAATTCCATTACTCTTTTTTCTCCATTCATTTGCTGATTTTCTCGAAACCCTCTTCCTTTCTTCTATTTCCCTCATATCCCCTAGTTCCCAGCACTCATCTCCACTAAACCATTTCCTCATTCCTTTCTCTCCGTCCATTGTCCTCTTTCTATCTTTCCAAATCTCCTCTCTTCTTCTGTTCTCTCTCGCTTGTTGGAACCATTTACTTCAAATGCCATCTCCTTCATCTTGCTTCAAGCTATAGTGTGCACCTCCGGTCACATCCAGAAAGGAAAACAGGTTCGAGTCTACTCTTTTAACTTCAAATATAGGAAAAGTTATTTTAAGCTAGATTAAGTAGGTTGATTTGGGGCTTGAATATTTTTAGCACTAACTAATTCACAATGAGTATATTAATGACAAAAGAACATTAGGTTTCAGGTTTTATCAACTATCAATCCTTAGTTGCAAGTATTTGTGATGGAAAATTCAGTTCTAAATTTTGTTTTTCCTTTTTGCAGTAAAAGAATTCCTTTTCTTCTATTTTGTCTATTATTCAACTTTTTTCTTTATCCAAAGCAAAAAGTTATAATTACATATCATCTCCAACTGTCATGTTATTTTCATGTTATTCTTTGTCATTTACCGTTACTTTCCTATTAGTACTGCTTCAACCTCATCTTCATGAGGATAGTATATGCAACTATTTTCTTTTGTTCTCATGCTTTCTTGTTTGTGCAGACAGCCTCTGCTGATGGAATGGTGAGAATTTTTATGTTGGTTGGATGATGCTTCAAGCAAATGTTTCAAGCATGTGACTTCTAGGTGCTTGTTCGAAGATGTAAATGGATGAGAGGTAGTCAGCTACTATTCATGCCATCTACTTCGGCTGACCTATGATAACAGTGGGGCCATCGTGCCAAAATTAAGCCTGTAGCTTCACACCTTGTGCAAATGGATAAGAGGCAGGGGCTACTATTCCATTTTCATTGAGACTTACCCTCACCAAGAAAATGGATTCAACTCCAAAAGAGACAGCAGTTGACATACCAGGGCTGGATATATGGTGTAGTTGGTTTAGTAGCTGCTACTATAATATCACTTTATGCAAGTTCTCTCATTACTAAGCTCTATGAGTTTGTAGGCAAATGGAATATTAGATATAGAGATAGAGATCTTGCTGGAAACATATATATATATATATATATATATATGGTATTGCCAATAAATATTGCAAAAGAGAAAAACAAGTGGCCTAAATTTATATCATCTGATTTATATTAATTTCACTGCAGCTCATATTTTCATCTCATTTTCATTTCAGATAAGAAAGTATATTCACTTACATAGACCTTGCAGTACATCAACATTTTTTTTATAAATACTGGCTATAATATTGTGGCTGGTTCTACCTTGAAGGTAAGATAAGTATTATAATTCATTTGATTTTTCTCAGTTTTCACTCATTCATATGGTCGTTCTCCAAGGTTATCAAAAATCGTTTTCTTAATAGCATTTTAGTCTCCTATTTTATGTGCTTTTTTTTCATTTTCATTTAACGTATATGTTTATACCATTTGATTTGATTATTGTTTTATACCAAACCATTTAAAACATCTTAATCTAATCTTGTAAAGAAAGATGTATATTATGCAAACCTTGTTTGATTAATTACAAACTCTGACATAGGATTGATATCTTGTGTTGGTATGTTTTCCATAAAAAGGGAAATATCACTATTCTTATGTTGAGAAGGTCCGTTAAGTGTTTAGCTTGACAATTTTCATGGTCTATATTCATGTTACAGTTGCAACAGATCTACAAAGTCAAGGAAACTAGCATCAGGTTTCATTTACGTTGTAGTATTTTTCAATTTCTCTGAAAGAACAGACTTTAGATGAACTAGTCGGCGATGAATGACTTAATTTGATTGCGGATGCTAGTATTACCCATGGTGTGAAATCATTCCTTGATCTTTGCAATTGGTTTCATAATAATGATGTTCCATCATGTGGAGTTTATAATGAAGCTGGAGTAAAGGTTGTTCTTGTTTGAGCCTGCCTGTTGGTTAAATTACTTGTATTTAGGACAGGTGAACCAATTCCATAGGTTCTAAAAAGTCATACATTACAATTGTTTCAATTGATAATGTCACTTAGATTCTGTTGAGCATACTTATGACAATTTGAGCTGTTTATCTTGAATAAATATTATGAAATGGACTGCTAGTAATTTCTCTTTGAATATAATCTTATTCTGGTCTGTATATAGGTGGATATTCATAAGTAATTGCCTACTTGAGTAGATTACTGCTTATAGGCTACAAAATCACGCTGAGTCAGATGCATGCTTATAAATTAAGTTGATGAGGCTTCAATGTAATCGCTATTATATCTATTTTCTTATCTACAATAAGTTGTTTTTTCATGTGTAGGTTTGAGAGAATGCTAAATGACATGTTAAGTCACTTGGAGTGCTACCCAGAAACAAAGAACATCATATTGCATGGCTTCAATCTGTCGATCCATTACTTAATGGAGCTAGCCTTGTGTTATTGGCTCATTTCAGTTGTATTTTTCCACTCCTTTTTCAGTGGATTCACATTGACGATGATGATATCCTTAAATTAGTAAGCATCTGCTTGTGCTTATTTGAGATATATGTTCATATCTTATTAAAGATTAAAGATTTGTAAGGTTCTGAAATATGTTTTGGCCTCCGTAATTCTAACTTTGGCCTATAAGTTTGACAAGTCTTTGTTGTTTGCAAATATTGAAGCATAATAATTGGCAGTAACCTTCAAATCTGTACTGTAGGTGTGTTGCAAATATAATGCCTTTAGGTTTCGAAGTTTATGTGTGATTTTTAGTTGACTTCTCTAGATTTGTTGTTATCTTGTAGGTTTTGAAACGTATTTATAGTTTTAAGAGTATCATGGATGAAGCACTCACCATTCATTAACACATGGTATATGTTTCTACACTATCAGTCAATTTTTTTCCCAAGGTAGATGACAAGTAAAATTCTTGAGGAACAAGGCTTTATCACTTTCTAATTTATGTTTTATTCATAGCCTTAGCAATTGTAGACCTCCATTGTTGTCTTGAGCTACTATATTGTACCTTCATGCCTGTTAAAAGTTATAACCTTTTTCTTCCACTAATTTATGGATAAATTACACTGTTTGTCCTAAAATTTAATGTAATTACATTAATACTTATCCTGTTTTCAAAAATATATACTGACTACTTTTTTTCATTTACATTCATATTCAATTTCAAAAATGCACTCACATCTCCTACTCACCTTTTCTTTTCTGGAAAAATAGGAGATGAATGCGCATTTTTAAAAAATAGAAAGGATTCTTCCATTTTAGGTGCGATTGGTGTTTCATATCCATTCCAAGCTTTGATTTTAGATGGTCCTTCTAATGGAATAAACAATCAAAGAGTGGAATTTGAACAATTTAGTGAATCCATAAGCTTGTTTTACAGAAAGAAAATAGAACAATAAATTTCCAACTATAAGCACTTAGAATATATTATGTAGGCTATGTTTTTCCGATAAATTAGATAAGTTCTTATTAACAGAAATTGCAATCAAAGCGTATATCTAGTGTGGTATTTTCTGTTGTAATCAGGGATAAATCAATGTTAGAGCATAGTGCCATAGATTAAGCAATTTTCTTTTGTGATTGATTGACCTGCAACTCAAAAATGGGAGTGATATCAAATACTTGTAAATATGATGCAAAATTATATGGAAAAAATAATAAAATAAACTAATATTTTATAATATTTTTATTTTTATTTAAAAATTTTATAAAAAATACATAATTCAATAAATAGTTAATTAAGTGGATAATGCTTGTTAATTTCAAGTTTTGTAACATTTAAAGTGAAGATTTTTAATTTTCCAAAATAGAAGGGGCCAAAATCCTATTGCCTGAATATTGAAAGGATATTTATATTTTTTCCTATTTAAAATATATTTATAAAGTATCATTGAAAAGGTTATTATATTCATATAATATTTGTTTATGATTAAGATTTGTATCACAAAATTTATAATATTAAAAAATCTATACTAAAGGGGATTACGGGTGTTCACTTTTTGTTTTTCCAAAAATTGAATATAATACATATTTATTTTTATTGTAAGAAGACTAAATAATGATTTTTAACTACTTTACATGTAAAATAACTATATACTAAATAAAATAATTTCTTCTGTAACATTATTTTCATTCGAACTTACAACATTTAGAATAAAATACTAACACAATACTACTAAGCTAATCAATTTTACAATAACTTTATAAGTAATCAATTATTATTATTGCAAAGGGGATTGGGGTAGTTGGAGTCTATTTTTTTTAAAAAAAAATCAATATTTATTTAGTTCAAATTTGATAAAATGAGGACAACTTTGTAATTTTGAATTTATTTCAAAAATTTATTAAATAATTATCTTTATTTTGAGTTTGTAACTTTTCACAATTATATCTTATATATTTTAGTTAATTTTCTCTCTTTCTGTCTCTCACTCTCTTGCAAATATTTCAAATCACAATTAAAAAATTATCCTTATTTTTTATTTTGTAACTTCCCACAATTATATCTTATCAATTTTAAAAAAAAACACTATTTACTTATTTCAAATTTAATAAAATCAGGATAACTTTGCAATCTCGCATTTATTTCAAATAACAATTAAAAAATTATCCTTATTTTGAACTTATAACTTCCTACAATTTTCTTTTATCAATTTTAACCAATTTCTCTCTCTTTCTCTCTCTCTGTCTCTCATTTATTTCTTATAATAATTAAGAAATTATCTTTATTTTGATTTTGTAACTTCCTACTATTATTTTTTAATTTTAAATAATTTTTTCTCTCTCCCTTAAGATGCACCATATTTTGAAAATCAATTTCTATTTCTCTCTCAAAATACTCTTCGATTCCTCTTTCACTTGCATGAACTCTTATCTACTTCTTCAATGTGTTTCCTTTTCCTCTTTCGACTTACATAAACTTTTAATAAGGGATGGGAGTTGTTGGGTGAATGGGAGTCCTTTGGTAAAGTGAAAATATACTTCCTTTTTCTAATGAAGATATTAGTCCATAATTTTTTGCTCATAATTATATATAATGTAAGACGTACAAAATGGTCAATTGATATAAGAGTATTAATTTAGTACCTTTCAAATCTATTTATGTCATCTAATTATTATTTGAATGGCTTTTGTTCAAATTCATATATATATATATATATATATATATATATATATAATGATTTTCAATCACAAAAACCATATTTTTTAACATTGAGAGCAAATATAAGTATGATTTTAAAATTTATTAAGCCCGCAAGATGCATTTTGAATTAAGAGATTAAAATGGCTTAGAAAAGGACTTAAGAGAATTTAATGTGATATTGGGTAAAAAATAGGATTGTTCCTGGGCCCTACAGAGCATTTATATTTGAAATAAAACTGTAAATATGGGATGTGATATTCTTTGTGAACCAATTTGTTTATAGTCTCTATAATGAGTTAAACTTAAATTCCTATGGAAAACAAGTATGAAATAATAAAAATATAAGAATCAAATTATTCAGAAAAACTTTCGATAAAACCTTAAGTAACCTCACATGGAGAGTATAATTCCCTAGAATTAAAGTGCCTCATATTCTATAATAAATTAAGGCTTTACTTTGTGTAAGTAGCTAATAAGTTAATTGATAATCGATAAGTTAAGTAATAATTAATAATTTAATTAGTAGCTGATAAGTTAATTGATAGTTGATAACTTATAACTAATAGCTAATAGTTAATAAGTTAATTGAAGTATTTTACAAAATTAACTATTGAACTAGCTAAAACTCTAAAATGACATAAAAAGACATATTAACAAAAATAGATATATAATTAAAATAATTTATATTTATATAAAAAATTATATTAATATAATTAAAAATTTTAAATTAAAAATATAATATTTAATATTTAATTAATTTTTATAAATTTATATATTTATGTACATAACTTTTATTTTTATTATTTATTATAAAATTATAATTACTTTAAATATAATTAATTATAGTTTATGTTACTATTTATTTACATATATACTTTTATATATTTATAATTTAAAATTAGGATATAATTATATTAAAATTAAATTAATTACATTTTATAAAAAATATTTAGATTTAGGTTGTATATAAATAAAAAGAATAAAGATAGATTTGGAAAAAATTTAAAGAGGTAATAACTTAAAAGTTATAAGTTATTTTAGGTAACTTATTAAATTGAAACTTATTTTTTTTAATAAATTAGTGTGAGGAATACCTCTAAAAGTTAGCTTATAGTTTATTCTTATAACTTATTGATTAAATTAATAAGTTATAAGTTAATTTATTTATTACGTGAAACATAGCCCAAATCATATTTCTATTTACATCTTTTGAATTTATATCAGCTTTATTGCATGACGATTCTTGAAAGTCACTAGTAAAATTTGCATGAAATAAATTAATAGGAAGTAATTAATGACATTGACTAAAACTTCTAATAGAAATCAATTTGTAACAGGATTTCTTTCCATTTAGTTGTATGAATTGAAAAACATATTTGATTCTATATGTTGCTTTTTTAAGAAAATATTATTGTTAAGGAAAATAATAATTATAATCAATAATTAGTAATTAGCAAGAATAATTAAAATTTTCAATTTTTTTTATAAAAGGTCTTTGAGCACACGTGAAAGAACATACAAAAAGACTAATATTTAATATGTAGATATAAAAGAAGGCAAAATTGGATTAGCTCGATTTTAGCTATATAAGTTTAAATTTGGGCTAGTTATAAGATAGAGTTTAAAGTTTTATCTAGATCTTATCCTTTAACCTAATTTCTCAATTTAAATCATATTTATTTGGAATTAGATCTGTCAAAAATCCAGTCAAATTATGTTTGTAACCCCTTTCCTACGCGTATAGAAGATAGGAGTGAAGAACAAAAGGCACGACGCATGACAAGTACACTAACTCCTAACCGAAGGAAAACCCATAATATCATCTATTCTGCTTGGAAGAGACAATGATGTGAAGACTGAGATCCATGGGGTGACCCCGCAAACTTTGGCCTTGGAAAATTCTCCATTTTTGGTCATAGTGGTAACAATAGCATCTCTTTTTTCTTTGCCTTCATTAAATTGTAATTGACTCTTTTTGATAACGACTTATACGTAAATTTAATTATAAGGTTTATTACCCATTAAAAATGGAGTATTTAAAGGTTTCATTAAGTTATAACAGACTTTCTTTGATAACGACTTATACTTAAATTTAAATATAAGATTTATTAGTCATAAAAAAAGGAGTATTCAAAGGATAAATTTTAATAGATTTTTAATTATAACATGTTTTTTTTAATAATAGTAGAAGTAGTTAAATGGTTAAATACATACATGTGAATATCAAAGATCCAACCGGAATGCAATAAGAGAAATAAAATCTTTAAGAAGCTTCAAATGCCACTTGAATTACAAACTTTCAACTATAACATGTATCTTTACTTCTAATCAACAATAAGAAGGTAACTTCAATTTCTAATGTGCTAAAATTTAAAATTACAATTCTCAATATATATATATTATGAAATTGACAGCTATTTTCTTTCAATTAGTTTGAGAGTATAACTGGTGTTATACTCTAGAGTATACAGGAATTTATTACCATAAAAAATGAAGTATTCAAAAGACATTCTAATATGCTCTAATTTTAGCTCCACTTTTGACACACGTTCTTACTTTAAATTATCAGTATGAAGTTAATTTCACTCAAGGTAGAAACGAAGAATTAAGGCACTGCATGAAACAACTAGACAAACTACTAGTCAGAGAAAAACCCATAATATCATCTCCCCTGCTTGGAAGAGACAATGATGTATAGATCAATTTTACACTACAATTCATTTATGTATTTTAATAATTATTAATTACTATTAATTCTTTAATAACGTACTTTCCTTTTATTTACTATAGTGTAAAATATTTAATATTAATAATGCATTGAATTTAAATTTTAATTAAAAATGGCAAAATTTTGTATTGAAGTTTCTTTAATTAAAATAATCGATCACAATGTTTTTTTTTTAAAAAAAAGACTGAATTTCAAATTTTAAAATTATATTTTCCCTCAAAATCGAAAAAAATAAGAACCAAAAAAACTGAATGCTCCAAATTTAAAAACGTGGACTTGGGGGCAAAACCTAGGAAGCAGAATATGGGCATTACTATGAATAATGGAAGTAAATCAGAAATAGTACAGAAATTGCATTACAATTGGATGATACATATGACCGTAAAGGCAACGATGGCATTCTGGTTATTTTACGAATTCTTATCTGTTGTGTTGTAGGATATTGTACGGATGATAACATTGTACCACCTCGACTTATTTCTTTTCTGAAAATTAAAATTGATCTATACATAAATGAATTGATCCGTGGAGGGACCATAATCTTTGACCACAACGAAGACCCCTGTGAACTCTGGCTTTGGAAATTTCTGCAGCTCTGTCCATAGTGATAAGGATAGCATCTCTATTTTCTTTGCGTTCCTTGAGTTGTCACGGACTCTTTAAATCAGCCATCGAAAATGGAATAGTCAAAGAATAAATTCTAATATATTCTAATTATAATATTATGACCTTTGATCAGTAATTTTCGATTTTTAATATACTAAAAAATTGAAAATTATAATTTTTAATATATATATATATATATATATATATATATATATATATATATATATTCTACAAAATTGACAATTATCTCCCCTCCATTAGTTTGAGAGTAGAACTGGGGTTATACCCAGAATGTACAGGAACTAGAGTCTAAGCCCGTGGCCAGCATTTAATTAAAAAATAATGAAATTTTAAAAAGTATAATAACTTAAATATATATTAAAATATTTTATTTAATTTATAAAGAAAAATAAATTTTAAAAAATTTAAATTATGCATGTATTTTCTTATTGTTTTAAATATCCTTGTATATATTAAACATAATTATAATAGTTAAAAATAATGATGAAAAAGAAAGAATTTATATGTATTTGACATGATGATGAAATAAAATGACGAATATAATAAAAATATATTTTTATTTAAAAATATAATTTTGAAACATTATAAATAATGCTACTATTTTTAATTAAATATTAATTAAATTCTAGTTTTATTATATATTAACATCAGATAAATGGTTTATTGTTAATATTACTTTATTTTCGTATCAATGAATAAAATTAGTGCAATTATACCTATGTTGCATTTACTTTTTTATTTTACTAAAGGATTTTTTGCTACCTGCACATTGCATAATTAATAAATTTTATTTAAAAAGAGTTATGGTTATTGGTTTATTTTATATATTCAAAAATTTATTACCTGCTTTTACAATTTTATTTAAATCTATAAAATGAATTGAAGTTAAATATATAAGTAAATTTTGTACCACCACTTACTTATATATTATTATGTTGTGAGAAAATATCATTTTCTTTTTATTTTTTTATAAAAAATTATAGTTATCTTTTTTGCTTAATAACATAACATCTTCATATTTGTTGACAATATAAACAATTTTCAATTCATAGTAAATAAAATTAATTTAGTTATATATGACACTATTTAATAAATTAAGGCAGTTCTAATTTTTAAGTATTTTTATATTAATGTGTATTTATATTATTTTTTCAAAATTTTACATTCAAAAAATTTAACTCAAAAATAATAAATTATTACTATTATATTAATGAATTCACCTCCCTCCTTAATAAAAATAAATTCTAAAATAATTATTAAAAATATTGACACATATCCTCTGGTAAGAGTAGAAAAAAATTTCCTTATTAAAAATCATTATTACTTTTTTTTTGTTAAATGTAATCAAATCACTCCTCATTAAAGAATTAACACAGCAAAGAAAAATATATTCAAAATAGTTCACATGCTATGCTATTATAAAGATAACAAATATGATTTGTTTTTAACTTACGTTATTTTACAATTCACATTTTATTCTCATATTTTTATTTTCTTTATTACATTTTTCTCTAATTTACTTCTATTATTTATAACTCATACACTAATATCTCTAAATAATATAAATATCATATGACATTTTTTATTAAAAATGTTTTAAATAAGTTAAAATTTCTATATAGAAAGAATTAATTCCTTGTGTATTTAACTTTTAATGAAGATAATTGAAAGTTAGAATAGAAATTATTCATTTAAATTTTATCCTTATTTTCTTAATATAAAATTTTGAATGCTATATTTTAAGTTAGATTTATTTCTTATTCCTATTACTTTAAAATTCTAACACACTTTCTTTTGTTATTTATTCCATTATATATTTTTATACTAAATATTTTCCATTAAAAATATATTTAAAGAATATTTTGATTAAAAAATTTCCAAAAAGGAAAAAATAAAATATATAATATCAAGAAAATATTAATAAAATTTAAATAAATAAATTTAATTTTAATTGTTTTAAATATTTTTATTAAAAATAGAGAATGTAATTGATGTATTCAATTTTATATTAAAATTTTAAATTATTTAAAAATATTTTTGTAATAAAAATATATGTAAACATATTTTAAAAAAATTTATTTAAAAGTTTTTTAACAAATACAGAAAGACAACATATAGTATGATATATATATATATATGCTTTTAATTGATTCCTATTATATATATAATAGAAAAATGTTTATTTTTACAAGAATTTAAAATATTTTGTTGAAAATTAAATTTATACTCATTAAAAATTTTATGTTAAAATATTGATTAATTGAAAATTTTAGATGAAATATTTGCTTATAAACTTTTTAAGTAGTTATATAATACAGTCAAGTACAGCTTATATTTATTTTTTAATATAAGAGTATAGGGGTACAATATGTTATATAACAAAAATTGGAAAAATAATTGTGTAAAAAAAATACTTAAAAAAGAACTATACTCAAACTATAAACAATATGGGTAGAAATAAGAAAAAAAAGAAAAACATGTATTTGAAAGAATAAAAATGCGAAACGATGCATGGGTTGTTAATAAGAGTTAAAAACTAAATATGTAATTAAGTAATTTATTTAAATTAAAATTTTAATTCATTTAAAATATTTTTTATAAAAAAAACATATCATATTATACTTATATTATTCGATAATATTAGTGCTTGAACTATAAATAAAAGGAATGAATATAAAAAAAAATACACATTGTTGCAAATTAAAAAAAAGGATAATAATATGTGAGTCACAAAATAATAATACTTAAAAATAACATATATAATTAAGTAATTTGATTAAATTAAAATTTTAACTTATTTAAAATATTTTTATAATAATAAAATGTATTATATTATATTTATATTATTTAATAATATTAGTATTCAAGCAATAAATAACATGCATAGATATGAGAGAAAATTAAAAAAAAGGACAGAGAACAAATAGAATAAAGAGATACAATATGTGAATTGTAAAATGATAATGGTTAAAAATAATATAAGTTAATTAAATTTATTAATTCACTCCCTTGACATATTTTAAATATTCTTAAAATAAAAAATAAATTATATTATAAAATAAAAACTAAAAAAGGATTTAAAATTTTATAATAAAAAGATGTATGGAATAAAAAAAATCAATTCATAGATGACCATAACTCTGGGTGAAGTAAAATTAGAAATTAATATTAAATAAGTTGGAGGATGGAAAAAATAATAATATAAATCCAAAAATAAATAATATTTAAATTAAAATAAATGAAGGAATGGAAATAGGATAATACATGAAACTGACATAAATAAGAGTGAAGTAGTTGGAGGAAAGAAAAAATAATAATATAATAAATAATATTAAAAGTAAAAGAAAGAGTAGAGAGATAGGAGAGCACGTGCATCGACTTATAGACCGATTCAAGCGAGCGAAACATAATTCGCTCTTATATGATATTTGGGTTGAAAATTTTTAAAAGTTTCTAATGTAATATATTAAGATTAAGATTTCCCGCATTCAAATGCAGTGGCGCTGGCTTGTTGAATAGTAGACATGGCTTAATTGGTTGCACAGTACATGTGCATGAACTTGCATGCACGGCCAGAGTTGCACGGGTGTGCACCCCACGGACTTTTTCAAAATTCTATTGCAATTATGTTTGTAATTTAAACTACTCCTATTGAAACATGTTAAAAAATTATGAATATCATTTTATTGATAAACTTTTCATTACAAATATTGATACATTTAGGAAATTATCTCTTATAAATGCTCCACTCCAAAATTTTGAATATTTAAGATGAAAGTAATGGAATTAAACTTATTTATAATCAATTCAAAGTTTCTATAAATGCATGTCACTTTTTTTAAAAAATTTATTGTTTTCAAGAATATATTTTTATTTTTTAAGTCACTATTGATGGCTCTAAAAAAAATAAAAAAATTATATTTGATTAAGCTTTTTTTAAGCTTTTTATTTTGCTAAAATTTTGGTCTTTTGTTTCTTTTAAAGTTCTGTAGTAGTTGATAATTTTACTACATCTATATTTATATTACGCGTAATATGTACGGGACCAATTTTTTTAATTAATGAGCCAAGCAAATAAATAAATTTAAGACATAAAAAATAAATATTTACTTAAATTTCATCTTTACATATATTACATTATATTATCAGAATTGATTAAAAAAATTTCTGACGGCCTAGATTATATTTTCAAATTAAAATTTGCATAAAAATATAGTAGCGATAATTACATTAAAAATGGTTTTTCCCTTCTATCATCATTTTCAACTATTATAATTATATCAGTTGCTCACAAAGAAAATTTAGGACAACATAATACCTTATACAAATGGTTAAATTTTTTTAAAAAAATTTCATTCTTTTTATAAAATAGAAAAATATAAGATAAATTACACCTCCCTCCTTTAAAATTTAGTATAATTACATTCACATGTTTTTTAACTTTTAGAAATATACACTACTATCCATTTCCACATGCAATATGCAATCATTTCTCTCGTTCTCTATTTGAAATATATACATACCTTTTTGTTGATTCTGAGATAACAAAAAAATATATTTTTAAAATAGAAAAAGTGCAAATATAATTTGATTGAATTTTGGAGCATGTGACTATAATTTGACTTAATATATGAATTTCACTACACCAAAAAGATCTTTTAGTGGTAGTGGCAATTACATAAAGACCATTAAATCATTGAATTTTCTTAACTTTCTCTGGCAATTAGAAATTTGCCAATATGATTATATCATTCAATGGAAATCAATGGCAATTAACTTTAATTGCCTTTAATTGTTAATAAGATTTAATTGCTGCCTTCCTTAATCTGTTTTTTTACTTATTATTGCTATTTTATTTTTATTTTCCTAGCGTGAAACCTAAACGGGAAATCTAGAAGTTTTCTTTTCTTCTACCACACAGCTAAGCCGAAGAGCAAAATCAAGTAGAATATTTCTCCATCCATTGCTCCAGTGCGCACGCACCCACATTTTTCCCTCAAGGAGGAACACCAACGATAAAGCACAGGTTCTCCCCTATTAATTTACTATCAACACCATCTCCTGTAAGTTTGTTTACTCCATAGAATATGATTTAACTTGTATTTGTTTGTGATGGTAAATTTTTTATTTCTTTCACACTTGTTCTTTGATTCTTAGTTTTCTTATTTCGTCCATATCAAATGGGATATCCGAAATTAGTTCCTTTTGTTTTTGCCTTACTTATTATAAAAGAGCCCTTAATTTGATATATTTCAAATATGCTCCAGATGATTTATGAAATTGGTAAGAATCTCAAAATTAGGTTTAAGAGTTCTAAAATTGACTTTTGTTCATGTACTTCTACTATTATGCAAAATGTACATAGTTTTTATTTTTGTTCGTGTACTATTGTGTGGAATGTAGAGTCTTTATTTGAAATATGCTTTGGATGATTTTTGTTCAGGTACTTTGAAATTGGGTATAAGTGTACTGAGACAGGTCCAGATGAACTTTACTGCCATTTTTTGTTTACTTCATGGTTTTATGGATGATTAAGGGTGTTTGATATCATGAATTTTATGGCTATCAAATGTTTCTGGTTTTTAACTTAATTTTTTATGGTCTGTTATCAAAACTAATCTTAAACTTGTAATGATATACATAAGTTTTATTGTTGTACTAGTTAATTCATTGAATCTTCTTTTTTCTTTGTCAATAATGAGAATTAACTTTTTTTATTATTTATATATCATTTTTTATTTAATAGTTCATAACTATTTTAACGCCTTGCTTTACTGATATTTATTGCCTTTATTTTACAATGGATTTAACTAGTATCCAATTATCCACATTTAGCTATTTTGCATGTTCTTTAAATTATTTAAATCCTTGTTTCCTTGGATTGATAAAGCAATAAGATGTTATCTCTGTTATTTTAGTTTTTTAAATCATTGGTAATAATATGTCATAATGTTGTAGCTAGATCAAAGAAGCTATGAAAAGTTAAGATTTAAAAATGCGTGTTGAGTTCATGCATTGACTTGTTGCCATGTCTCTGTTAAGATTTTAATAAAGCATTAAGATGTTGTGTCTCTGTTATTTTGCATATTACAAGTAAAATTAAATCAGTGCTGGTAAGGATTATTTTGCCTTTTTTATTATCTGCAGTTCAAGAATGTTGTGTCTCTGTTATTTTGCATATTCACTCCTCATGATATTATTAGTTTTGTTATCATTTTCTGCCTTGTTTTCTTCAACCTCTTTCACACATCATCAACAAGTATTGTGGGATTGATCAATCCTTTTACAATTACTTAGCCATTTGCCAAGTCTGCTTCGATTAACTCTACTGCAATTTATAAATTGCATACCAATTATAGAACACAGCCTTGTTAGTCCAGAAAATCACAACTAAAAAGTTAAATTCCCAACAAATTTGGACAGTTAACATAGGTTAACAAAATTATTGGTAAACATAAGGAATTTTCATAAATTTTTGTTTATAAGGAAAAACATTTTAATAGCACACATTGAATGTTATGGTTTAGCTTAGCCTTTATTATGACAATTGGTTTTGTTTGATGTTATGGCTTTTTGGTGTAGTTTGCCATTTGACTAGGTAAGCTGACTTTGTGCCAAATAAACATGATGATTGGTACACAAAGGTGGCCAACTGGTTATGACATTATGATCTATACATGGCTTGTATCAAGCACTACTTATTCTTAACTTGTCTTTTGCCACTATATATACCATTCTCTTTACAAATTAAGACTAAACTTATAGCTACCCAATAGAGCTTTCACTTAGAGGAAGAAGAAGAAGAGAAATTGAAAAGGAATTCAAAACCAAAAAAAGTTCAAAGAAAGCTCAGCACACCAAAAAGTCCTAGCCTTAACAAGACTGCAACTAGGCCTTAAATAAGATGTTAGTGTGTGTTCTAGGAGCCAATCATAGAGATGACTATAATAAATGCATAATGTATTATGTTTTATTTTAGGCAATTCAAATTATTATATTTTTTTACATTAGTTTGTACAATTTATAACTTAATATAATAATTTTCCTTGGAATAGCTTCATTATTCCTAAAATGCCCCTAGTAAAGTATTATTATGAAAAAGGATAGTAATAATACATTGAGACTAGTATGTATAGTGATTAATGATTGTGAATCATAGATATGTAATATCAAGTCAATACATGAGTATATTATTAGTGAACAATGTACTGGAATAACCCACTGTGAGAATACTGCATAGATAAATGTGTCATTAGTTATTCTCATATAATCACAAATGCACATAGTCCTTTGACCTGAAGTCATTACAGTTCCTTACATGAGAAGTTACTCACTTTAATGTCGTCCTATGTCACCTTTATTCAGGATGACGAGTAAGGCATTGATTGGATGTGTCACGAATCATACAGAGGGAAGTGAGTAATGTAGATGAGATTTTGTTACCTTTGTATAAAAAAGAGATATCTTTGGGCCCCTTAATTGAGTGAAACTTAAAAAAGCATGGTCATGCTCAAATGGATCAATATATGATATTGATAATTTATTTTAAGCCTACTCAGTATCAAGAAATATAAATTAAACATTGACAAGGATGACATACTCCATGCCTCCAGTTCGATTTAGATATTGTTACAAAAGAGATTATGATGCAAAACGTTGATCACATATTAGGTGAATGCCGAATCATAAACATTCTTATTACTTGAATGGTAGTGATGTATTGCTAGATACCGCTCACTGTCTATAGCCTAATGATGAGTCATTATTAACATAGTAAGAACCTACAATATCACACAAAAATGAGATAATAATTAATTGAGCTTTAGTTCAACTAAAATCTAATTAATTGCACTTATTTTCATACATATATATTATTATTAAGATAATAATATATTTTTTCACATAATATATATATATATATATATATATATATATATAATATTATGTGATATTATTTGATATTAAAGTAATATCATATAGTTACATTATTAAATATTAGATAATTATATTATGAGATAATATTATTATCTAAGATAAGATAATTATATGCCAATTTAATATTAGATAATTATATTATGAGATAATGCTATTATCTAATATTAGATAATTAATAGATAAGTCCTATCTCTCCTCACTCTCTTTATGATAAGAATAAGGTGATAGTTGTTAAGTGGATTAGGATTTTCTAAAGTATTATTCTAGTAGGACTAAGATTATGATATGCCTTAGGTTTATAAAAGGACTTGAAGGCAGCACTTTGAAAAACACACATAAGCTTGCATCAAACCCTAAATCACTCAAAAATGCACAATCTTAATCCTAGTGAGAGAAACAAATCTTAGCAGTTTCGTGAAAGGGAGAAGTCATTGTTCACTCCGTGTGGATACTGTAGAGATGCTGTACCTTCTGGACGGCATTTAATTCATCTCGATCTCTCAAGGATTCATTCAGAAAGAACATGAGTATAAATAAGGTAAAACCTTAATACTGATTTATATCTTTTGCATAGATCCTAGGTAGGATTTGGATCAAAATTTTAAAAATTTCACTGTATATGTTGATCCGAAACCTAACATAAGATAACTTTCTAAGGTAATTTGTTGCAACTTTCATAATGAATATCTCTTACCTTGAAAAGCAAGGCTCGTTTGATATAGAAATGGAAATGAATTTTCTTCTCTAGTATTAGTTCTATAGTTGGGCTTGAAAGAATAATATATAAACTATGATTTTAATTTTTTAA
Organism: Sindora glabra; assembly: GCA_020226215.1. Lineage (NCBI taxonomy): Eukaryota > Viridiplantae > Streptophyta > Magnoliopsida > Fabales > Fabaceae > Sindora > Sindora glabra. The sequence goes on along the minus strand of CM035225.1, from coordinate 17,754,958 downwards.
AGCTCTCATTTGGTTCTATACAATAGCCCACACAGATAAGCCCCCAAAATGTAAATTTCAAAACTATCAATGGAAAATGTAGATTACAGAAGAATTGTTACTTTTTAATGCACAATTGGTTGGTGGAAAATTTGCTACAATATACCTATATAGCATATGTTCTACAGATCTCATACATTCTCTTTTGAGCTCATACCTTGATCTCTTCCTCCTTTTCACATGTAGCAATAAGTTTCTCAATAGGGGATTCCTCTGTGGACTCTAGTTTTTAAGCTTAGACTCAAACTTCTTATGAAGAGTTTTCTAAAAATTTAAGAAATATTTAATAAATTTAAAATTTTAAGAAAATTATACAATATTAAACAATTTATGGGCTATTTCTATTTTTCCTTCTCTCTTAAGATTCTTGGAAAAGTTAAAAATTTCCCAAGTGAAACGTAATGCCCTTTCTTATTCACCGCAAAGTCAAACAAAAATAAATTTTGTCCTTTTTTTTCTTTTTTTCATAATATTTGCTAAAAATAATTAGAAAGAGTCACAAATAGTACATATTCTTTTTGCCGATTGAGTTAATTGCAATTTCAGCACTTTTAATTTTTTGAAACTTTAATAAATTATTTAATAAAGTTAATTTTTTAAGAAATTTATACAAAATTAAAATATTTAATAAATTTAAAATTTTAAAAAATTTATACAACATTAAACTATTTGTGGGTTATTTGTATTTTGCCTTCTGTCCTAACATTCTTGGAAAAGTTAGAAATTTCCCTAGTGAAATGTAATGGCTTTTCTTATTTTCCGTAAAGTCAAAGAAAAATAAAGTATGTCCTTTTTTTGTTTTACTTTTTCATAGTTCTTATTAAAAATAATTAGAAAGAGTCACAAATAGTGCGAATCCTTTGGCTAATTCTATTAATTGTAATTTCAGCATTTTTAATTGTCTAAAACTTTAAGAAATTATTTAATAAATTTGTAATTTAAAGAAAATTACACAATATTAAACTATTTTCAGTTATTTCTATTTTACCTTCTCTTCTAACTTGCTTTCTTGGAGAAGTTAAGAAATTTCCCAAGTCCAACGTATTGGCCTTTCCCATTCACCGAAAAGTCAAAACACAACTTACCCATATATGTGGATGTATGTCCTGGATAGTATAGAGCCATGTGATCAATAAAGTATTTTGTGTATATAACTAATTTTCCGCCCCCATTATAAAATTAAAAGAGACAAACACATAAAAATAGTCATAAATTCAATGGTAGAGCTAAGGGGAGGCTAGATATCGCCTTAACCTCCTAAGGCTCCGTAGTTTCTCATATATGTGTATATATATTATTATACACTTCAATTCTTTGAAATTTTAAAATATATATTTATGTAATAAAATTAAACTTTATAAAAAAGATAGAAATACAAAAAAATTTAAAATTATAATTCTTCTATAATTAATTAATAAAAATAATTTATACTTTAATTTTTTATCCTTATTTTTCTTGTTAAATATGAACTTTTTTATTTTATTGTACCTTAAAAATATTTTATGGAGACATATGTTTAATGTTTAATTGAAATAAAAAAATAGGTTAGAAACAAATTACCATGCAAACTAAAACAAGGAACAAAACTTAAATATTAGGTACTCATGCAATTATCATTTTTTGAGATACATGAATTATATATTGGTAAAGGAAAAAATTACAGGTCCACCGGTTCCAAATTCCTATATCCCACTATCCATATCTATTTTTTCTTTCCCTCTCCTTGAATCTTGTGGATAATATACATCCACCAGGGTGAGTTACCCCAATCTTGTATCAAGGCATTGTGGTCTAAGCTTTTAATATTTTGCTATTAATAAATGTTGATACTGTTGTAATTTATATAACCTTCTATTTTGGAATTTTTTTTCATTTTAGTTAATTATCATGGAAGGCCATAACAATAGGGAGTGGATGAGCTGCGATAGATTCAGCAAGGAATATCTAGAAGGGATAAAAGAGTTTATAACTCATGCTTTTAAGAATAAAAATGATAAAGAAAAAATTCTATGCCCTTGTTAGAAATGTGTGTTGCAATCTTTCGTTGATGGAAAATAAGCATATGATCATCTGGTGGTGTATGGTATTATTCGATCATATGACACTTGATTTTTTCATGGGGAATCCATTGATATATCAAAACCAAGGCAAGAGAATATAGACCAAGAAATTGCTAGGGGTGATGATATGGTTGGAATGATACATGAAGCTTTTAGGAGATTGCCTGATGCTTTTGATATGGAGTTTGAAACTAACAATTTAGCAAAACCAATGTTAGAAGAAACTAATCCTTTGCCATTAAAAAATGATCATCTAGATGTTGTGAATTTTAAGTGATTGATGAAAGATGTAGATGAAGAATTATACCCAGAGTGCAAGAAATTCACCAAACTTTCTTTTTCCCTAGAACTTTATCACTTGAAAATTCTATTTGGATGGAGTAATGAATCCTTTAATTCTTTGCTTGTACTTTTAAAAAAGGGATTTCCCAAGGGTGAAAAGCTACCTAAGTCCATGCATGAAACAAATAAAATCATTAAGGGATTAGGTTTTAAGTATGAAAAAAATACATGCATGCCCCAATGATTGTATGCTATTTAGACAAGAAAGGACTAAGGATGATGCATCCTCGATATGTGGAGCCTTTAGGTGGAAAGACGATGAGGATGCCATTGAGGGTAGAATTACTACAAAGACAAAGAAGGGAAAAATTGTAGCCAAGGTTCTAAGGCACTTCCCTTTGGTACCAAGGTTACAAAGGTTATTCATGTCATTTAAAACTTCTGATCTCATGAGATTGCATGATAAAGACGACAACAAAGATACTTTTTTGTGACATCTGACTAACTCAGAAGCATAAAAAACTTTTGATTTACATAATGTAGAATTTGCTAATGACCTTCATAATGTTCGGCTTGGATTAGCTAGTGATGGATTTATCTCTTATGGTACAATGCAAAATGTTTATAGTATGTGACCATAATTTTAATGCCATATAATTTTCCTTCATGGTTATGTATGAAGCAATTATCTTTCATTCTCTAACTACTCATTCTAGGACCAAAAGGGCCTAGAAATAACATTGATGTATACTTAGAACCTCTCATAGAAGAATTGATAGAATTGTGGGAAGTAGGCATAGAAACTTATGATGCATCAATGAATGAAACATTTCATATGCGAATGGCTATCATATGGACTATAAGTGATTTTCTAGCATATGGGACCTTATCTAGATGGAGTACTTTTGGTCGATTCGCATATCATATTTGCAATATAGCCACTTCCTCCACTAGATTGAAATATGGTAAAAAAATTTGTTATCTACACCATTAACATTTCTTAAATCTAGGATATAAATACAAGCTAGATGCAAAATCATTTGATGGAACCAAAGAAAAAAGTCTTGCATTGCCTTCTATATTTGGATCAATGGTTCTAAATCAATTTAAAGATATTAACTTTACTTTAGGTGGACATGTAAATGTCACTGGGGTTGAGGCTCATACATGGAGGAAGAAGAGTATTTTTTTTAGGCTTCCATATTGGAAGAATAACTTAATGCACCATAATCTTGATGCAATGCATATAGAGAAAAATAGGCGTGATAACTTGGTTTATACAATATTAAATATTGAAAAAAGGTCAAAAGATAACCTAAATGCTTGACTTAATTCAAAATAGATGAATATTAGACTAGAGTTATGGCCCCAACAATGAGTTTCTAGAAGAACATATCTCCCTCCAATTTCTTTCCAATTGTCCCCACATGAGAAAAAGATTTTTTATGAAGTACTAGAAAAAGTAAAATTCCCACAAGGCTACGCATCAAATGTTGCACATTGTGTTCGCAAGGACAAATTGTCAAAATTAAAGACTCATGATTATCATATTTTAATGCAAGAACTCTTGCCTTTTACAATGCGCATAACTTTGCCTGAAATAGTAGGCTCCATTTTGATTGAATTATGCACATTCTTTCAAAAGTTATGTGGCAAAGTGCTTCAAGTGAAAAAGTTATATTTTCTTGGAGAAAGAAGTGTATTACTACTATGTCATTTGAAGAAAATATTCCCTCCATCATTTTTTACAATCATGGTGCACTTAGTTGTTCACTTGGTAAAGGAAGTAAGACTTGTTGGGCCTGTGCATTATAGATGGATATACCTAATTAAGAGGTAAGAAGTATTTAGTTAAAGTAAATATATAAATTTCAACTAAACTATAATCTTAACATTAGTTGACTTTTGTTTAGGTACTTGTCTACATTAAAATCATATGTTCATAATCATGGACACCTAGAAGGTTCAATACTAGAAACATATATTGCAAATGAATGTTTGACATTTTATGCACACTACTTAGAAGGTGGTGAGTCAAGGTCTTATTGGTCAAGAAGAGATGAAGATGTCCAAGAATTCAAAGAGAATTAAGAAGGATGTTTATATCCGAGTGTTAGGCAGCTATATAGCAAGATTGATGTCTTCATGTTGGATGATAAAACATGGTTACAAGCACATCAATATATCTTGCTCAATTGTGAATTTAATGTGGTCGAAACGCTAAAAAGGTGAGTAAAAGATCATAATGTTGGTGTTTGAATGGTTATCTCATCTTTTAGTATTCTAATATGCTATCAATATGCAGTGAACATCTTGCTAACATCAAAAGATCAAATCAAAAGCGTTGCTTTAGAGATCATATAATCTATACATTTTGAAACATTTCATGATTGCTTCAAAGAGTAAGTAGTTAACTTTAACTAATATTAATTTATGTTAACAAAGTTTTGACTTCCGTTTATCTTTTAATGTATTTTTTTAGCTAAAAAACTAGGTATATGAGTTAGAATCTGCATCTAACAAAGAAATCACCAATCATATTAAAGCTCTTGCTCAAGGTCCTAACTATATTGCAAGGAGGTTCAAGGCTTTTGATGTAAACAATGGATATTAATTTCGAACAAAAGATTCTGAAAAGTCCATGGAAACATACAATAGTAGTGTGATGGTAGTCTCAAACACTAGAAGCTATTCTAGTGTTACTGATAATGCTCCAAAGGAAGGTTCTCTCAACTATTATGGGCAACTAAATGATATAGTCGAGTTAAATTATTATGAAAACTTTAAAGTTGTCTTATTCAAGTGTGATTGGGTTGATGTGACCATTGGTAGAGGAGTTAAGAAAGATACATTGAGGTTCCCACTTGTAAATTTTTCACACTTGATTCATACTAGCTATCAAATGAATAATGAACTTTTTATATTTCCATTAGAAGCCCAACAAGTGATATATGTACAAGATCCTAAGGATCATGAGTGGTTTGCTCCTAGGCCAATTAAACTAAAGGATATTTTTGACATGGGAGAGGAAAAGGATACACAAGTCGAATCATCCATGGAAAATGAACCGACACACTCCCATGGAATGGAATATGCTTTAGAACTAGAGGATGACACTTTTGATTAGCTAAGAAGTGATGTTGATCGCATAGAAATTAATTTAAGGGAATATTCTACTCAACCATCAAATGAACAAGATGTTAACATTGATGAAACAAGTGATACATATCATGGCAATGATCAAGACTAAGAGAGATAGGTAATTTTATGTAGTTAATTTTTGAAAGAAGTTCATTTTTATCCTCTTACTTATTTGATCTTTCTTTTATTTTGAGTTCAACATGATATATTTTTCTATCTTAAGTTACAATATGTGTATTGGTTTGTATTCTATTATTTTCTTATACTATAATGTTGAAAGCTTTCAATGAATATGTAGATAATATTAGCATGGAAACAACGAAAAAATTAAAATCAGCAAGTGAAGGACAATCTGATGATGAAGTAAGAAGGCAAATGTTACAGTTGATTAATGAAAGCAACTCATCACAAGAGCAAGCACTTGACAATATAGAAGACATGAATTCAGTTGACATTATAGAACTTGAGCAAAGTGATTTAGAAGGTACTTCTTACTAAGATTTATATATTATCACGTTAGTTTGGAGGTCTATATTCAAGAGTTATTTTGTTAATATTTTTTACAATTATTCAAGAATTATTTTGGTAATATTTTTTACAATTTTAAGAAAAGAAATTGATAATCTTTATTTTGTTAATTTTTAACTAATTTTTTAAAATATGACATCCTGCAATGGACTTCACTCCCTAGCTTAGCTTCCTATGGGACTTTTATCTCTATCTAATTATGAGAAGTAATGAACAAAATGCTTAGTGAGTGAAAAATGCTTTAGCTCACTAATAATCTTGCACTTTGTTGCAAATAAAATGCAAGCCTTAAATGTGATATGTTATTGTGTTTTCATGCGTGTGAATTGAGATTCATGGGTGGAGTTTTAATTTTTAAATTGTTTTGTTTACTTAATCCTTCTTTATTTTACATTCAAGTCATTTATTCAGGATAAAGTAGCCCAATTAGTGATAGGTTGGCATCAACTGTGTCAAAAAAATAGTAAAATATATAGATTTAATCTCTCTAATTTAGTCTGTAAAATATGTAGATTACTTAATCCCCTATTTTTAAAACTACAATAATTCAATAAAAAATTAAGTTAAACTATATAGAGTAGAGTTTCCTTGTAAAATATATAGTACTATTTTTAACTTAGGAGAAAAATTAAAACAACCAAATAAACTATGATAGCTATGGAATTTCTATCTTCTTCGATTTTTCCCCTTAATTCCTTGTCATATTACTTTAAGCCTCTACAATCTTACTCCTTAAAATATGCCACTACTTACATGGAGTCAAACAATTTACTCACTACCATGCACGTTCTTAAGTATACCTTTTTAAAAATCTAGCTAGTTATATTGTTATAGCATTGTTGCACAATTCTCTTTTAACCACCCTTGGAGGGTTGGCAGAAGCAGAGGTAGAACCTTAAATTTTATAAGTTTTTGACTTTCTTTACTTCATCTCAAATAACAAGTGCCAAAACATTTGACCTGCCAAATGATCAATTGTCAAAACTTAATAGAAGTGGTACGCTAATTAATTGGTCTTGATTCTTAATTTTTCTATAGGTGATTTTAATGAATTAGTTACTCTTATTATTGTAAAAAAGATAATAATAAAACAATCATTGAGTTTTAATTATAAAATTTTACGTAGTTAGTTAAGTATTTTCATTCCAAGATTTTAGAATTCATAAGAAACAAAATCTAACTGCCTAAGGGTATAATAGAGGAGATTTCCTACAATTTTTTTGCAATAGAGTTGCACATGATGAATATGGAATAGTGGAAATGGCATTGGGTCCTTATTACAGTTTCATTAAAGTTGACATCATTTACTGTGTAAGATTTTATGGAAGGCAGTGTAAGCAAATTAAAGTGGTCCTATCCTTTTTTATTGCTTTTTTTCAACTCATCAAAAAAGTCCATTAGAGGAGCTTTCAAATAAAAAAGAATCCACTTATTTTGGTCCAGAATCGAATTAAAATCATGTAATCATTCCCGTACATTTTCTTTCTTTCTAATCTATCTAGACATAACCCCGTCCATCACATATTGACTTATTTTATTTTCAATTGGTTAATTTAGTTTATGTTGTTTGCATAAAGATATCTTTAACATTGATCTTTATTTTTTTTTCATCCAAAAAGCAACAACAATAATATCTAAAAACAAGTTAATGCCTAGTTACTTTCTAGTTTATATGGCATACTTAGTATATGTGTTCTCATCTACTAAATTCTATTAACAACAGAGATATACAATAATAATACTTTGTTCTTGTAATTATAAATCTAAATTAAATTTTGTTTTGTCTTCGATATTTAGATTCTATAGAAAAGAAAGTACATGGGCCAACATTATTGAGAGAATGTATGAAAGTTGCTTGTTGGAAAAAAATTACCATATAGTTTAATCATTGGAACCAACTGATAGGAAAGAAAGGTAAAAAACTTGCTAGCTTTCTTAGCATTGTAGCTAGGACTCCAGAACTAACATTTTTACACATACAAGATTGGAGAGTTTTTCCAAAAACTCAAATTGTTGGAGTTTGTAAAGGTAAGAATAAGCCTTTTTGTATTATTGATTAGTTATATTTTTAAACAAAATTTTTACGCTTGATATAAGATTATTAATGTATTACAACATTGCAAAAGAAATTTTCTTTTCCACAACTAGGTGAAAGGTTTATTAGGAAGTTAATTGCAAAGAAATGGAGAAATTACAAATCTGATTTGAAAAATGAATATACCACAAGGTATAAGAACATGAATGATTTAATGAAAAATAAACCTCCATGCACTCCACGCATTCCAACTGACTAATGGACTAGTCTTGTAACTCATTAGTAATCTAAAAAGGTAAAGTTATTAATTATTTAAATCATATAAATATGATTACAAACCAAGACCAATAGAAGACTATGATTGTAACTCATTGGCCTTGTAACTCTTTCCATAGGAACTACTGATCTTAGTTCCTAATTTGAAAATATGATTAGAAATTTGAATAAACTATGGTAATATTCTTACATATATAATGTTTCTTCCTCATTTGATTGTTATTTTATCACAAAAAAGGAGTATAACAAGTAAAAACAATTGTGCAAAGCAGAAAATGCCACATACATTTGGATCCAAGAGCTTTGCATGTATAATGGCAGAAATAGTATGAAAAATCTCCATTAGAAATTAGTATCTTTCTTCAATTTCATAAATCTAAAGTAAAAATAATTTAGTCCTTCTCATTATATTGCATTTTCTATAATAGTTTTCATTAATGTTTTAGGCACAAAATAGGGTAGAGCCAACATGAGCATTAGTATATTGTGAAACTCATACACAATGCAAGCATGGTAGGCCACAAGATGAAGAATTAACAAAAGTAGTTGTAAGCATATTTTAAGTTTAATTGCAACCTAGTTTAGATTGTTAATAGTTTATAGTTTCTTTTGTTTGTTTAAGTTTTTTTTTCTCATTTTGTGTAGGCACTGATAAAAAAAAGGTTGAATGATGTTGAAACTTCAAATGAATAAAATTATGCAAGTATTGCTTAGGAAGCAGATATATACTCTCAAGTGTTTAAAGCTAAAAGAAGTGGCCATGTACGAGGGCTAGACTTGGTCTAACTTTTACATCACTTTGGAGTAAAAAGTCTTCCTTCGAAAGTATGAAAACAAATGATTTATCTTATGATGCAATCCAAAAATTAAAGGAAGAAGTGAAAGTTTGAAGGAAAAGTATGCAGGAGAAATTAAAAAAATGATGGAAAGTCAAGAAAAGTTGCTTGGTGAGGTAGCGTTTATGAGATCAGTCATGAATAAGTTTCTTCCTATAGAATTAATTGGAACTTCAAGCTCTAGTAGAGGCTTAAATAGACAAGTATATTATTTCAGGTTTACTCCACTGTATTTGCAAAATTTAATCAATATTGGTGCTATTTTTAATATTTGATACATCCTATTATAGGCTCTTGAAACCAATAATGGTTATAGAGGAACAAAACTACCACAAGTGCCGAGATTGGATATGGCTCCTCTGAATATCCATCCGACTATTGAACATGGTAACTTACTTGAATTCTATTATCTATCATATTTTGTATCTCTTTTCATACACTTGGTGGGTGAAAAGACCTAGAAATAGTAAAAATTAAATGGTCGCTTTTTCAACATAGCTTTGTTTATCCTATAGTCTTCTTATTATGCTATTCTTAGTCCATATTTGATGTTATTGTTAAATTATGCTATTAGTTAATCTAGAAAAAAAGATGGATTGATAAAGTTCAATTATTTTCCACATTATGTTAGATTCACATAATTGTAATTCTCATAAAAACCTTGAATGACTCCAAGCATACTGCACACTCTTCTTGCTCCAAGGCCTTCCAACTTAGTTTAGTCTAATTGAACTTCCTTGACCCATTTTTCTTTCCCTCTATTTGTAACTCTACTCAGATGATGGATTTTCCTTCCACACATTTTGGTTTCTCTTTGTTGTTTAGCTTGGAAATTAAATCAAACATTTCAATACAAATCAAGTAGAAAAATGAGAAATCTCTAAAAATTAGAGTAAATGAGAACTTGTGAGGAAATAGCATGTCTAGCCATAGGTGAGAATTAGAGTCTAATTAAATAGGAAATGGCCATTGTTGTTTAGTTATTGGTTGCCATTTTTTAATTAAATTTTTCACCAAAAGCATTCCACTACATTGACACATTCTCACTCTTAATCAAAAACCTGTCATAGGGATTCCATAGCAGACTTTGGAATTGACCTTTTCACAAAATTTGACTTTAACTTGTAGAAAGTATTAGGTGGACTTTGCTTTTGTACTAAACACAAATAAGTTAGCCAATGATGCAATTGGGTATCAAGCCATGGCATTTTGATGCAATCACTTCTTTGCAAACTCAATTTAAGAAATACCTTTCTTACTAGATTCAAAAGCTTGTTAGTTCCTCCTAAGAATTGGCCAATGAAAGAAATTTCTAATGTTTTCTTTGCCATCTCAATTCCATTAATAACTTGAATTATAACTCTCTTGAACAGGTCACGGTCAAACATAGCTACAATTAGTTGCCATTTGCAAAGAATATCAGTTGCACCTTATTTTACATACATTCTCAAATTAAACACAGTAACTTTTGGTGGTACACGAACTAATTTAATCCTTCATGAAAGATCATCCTAAAAACTATATAACACACAGGTTTAGGTTCATAAATAGGAAAAAAGTTAATATTCTATTTTGCTTACCCTTTAAGAAGTTTTATTTGATATTAAAATGTGTTTACATATAATTTTCTAACTACATCCAATTTATTTTTTCAGGTCATACTTTATGATATTCACAAGTGCTCAAGACATGATGATTGGGCAACATTTGAAGATTTGATATGTTATGTATTAGTTTTATATACATGGATGAATATTAGTAAAATGATTTTCTATTTACTAGTATATGAAGATCATGTTAAAACTATATGTAACATGTTTTAAGAATTTAATTAATGACATTTTATTTAATATTTTGTCTCTTATTTTTTCTAGTAGTAAATTTTGTGTACTAAAATTTAATTTGAATTTTATGTATTAATAATAATAAAATCTTTTAAAAACTATAACAATAGAAATTAATTGCAAAATTGTAATGAATTTGAGTTTTATTGATAATAGTCAATTGGTATTATATTAGTGACAATAATATTTGCCATTAAAAACTAGGTAGTACCTTTGAATTAGAGGCAATAGTTTGACACTAATTAATTGCCACTATTGTTCTAATACTTTAGTGGTAATTATTGGAGATAATTAACAGCATAACATTTGCCACTAAAGATTGAGTGAATTGGCTATAATACCTTTGTAGTAGGGGTAAAAACATTTGTTGTTAAATAATTGCCACTATTGTTAAAAAATTTTAACGACAATTATTCAAAATTTTATCAGTATTTATTGTTAATTCTTTGATGGCAACTATTAAGGATAATAACCACAAAACAATTGCTGCTAATGATTGGGAGGAACCGGTTCTAATACCTCTACATTAGCAATAATAACGTTTGCTACTAAATAATTGCCGATATTCCTAAAGAGCTTTAGTAGCAATTAATCTACCCTTTACGGCATTTATTATAATTACCTATATATCCTTTGCCAACACAGACATCAATGGCAAATTCGTGATTGCTGGTAAAAATATTAGCAGCAATTTTTTATTGCTGCCAAAAGCAATTTTAATTGCCGGTAAAGGCCAATTCTAATGTAGTGTTTATTTAATTTTTATCATATAATATAATAAACTAAATACCAGCCCAATAAAAATGAAATACAAGCTTGTGCTACATGAATTTTTATACTACCAGTGAATAAGAAGAAGATATATTATAAAAAAAATTAAAAGTAGTTAAGAATTTTTAATTAAACTAAAGAAATTTTAATATTTTTTTATTGATATAATAATATATGGCTGAGTAGTCGTATGAAACTAATTTATATTGATAATAAATTAAATTTAAATCCTTATATAAAAATACAATTTATTTTTTTTCAATATATTTTATGTGAATCCTTGTGTATAATTATGAAATTCAAATATTCTTATATTTCGTTAAATAAAATATTTTTTCAACTGATATAAAAATAAATTTGTTCATCGCGGCAATTGCAAATTCATGCTCTCTCGAATTCCGACGCTTTTCCTAATACGTTGAACTGGCCTATAGAGCAACATTTTGACAAAGTCACAGAATGGGCGATTTGATATGAAAATTTCCGTACAGTATCCATCCCTTCTCATAGTTATAAATTGGGTAAATGTTGTAAACAGTTAATTTAGAAAAATCAACCACGTAAGTTAATCATTTGGTGATGCACCTTCAAATTGAATTTGTCAGAAAAAATAGGAATAATGAAGTGGAGATGTGCTGTAAAGTAAAAGTTTGTATTATAAAAAATTTAATATTTTAAGTTGTAAGAAAGAAATTCATAAATAAATTTCTTTTCACTAATTTATAAGTGGGGTTTCTCATAATAGAGAATGCTCGATCTCCAAATATATCAACACTTGAAATATAAATGCAATATCCATATTGTAATGTTTTCATATGATCTTTTTGCTGATCTTTTCCCTCTTTGATTGCTTTGCTTTTTTTTATGTAAGTTCTGATTTTATAACAATAAATTATACTTTATGCACAACATGTAGTTTTGTCTTCTTTTCACTTAATTTATATATAATTTTAAATATTAAAATTCATTCAATTGTGTGTTTGAAAGTTAACATTTTATCTACTTAAATTATTTTTATCCAAAATTTAATAAAAAAAATAACATCCATCACAACTTAGTTCAATAACTAGTCAAAATTAATTTATGTAAAAAAAATTAATTCTATTGAAAATTTATTTTTTGCAACTTGTTTCATGGTTATTGAATAGAAAGTACTAAATAAGATTTTTTTTGACAAAATAATTTTGAATGAATATCAAATTATATTAAAATATTGGAAAATAGACATCACACATAATAAATGTGAATCTTTTATTAAATTTTGGATAGAAAATAATTTAGTGAATAAAATGATAATAATTAAAAATATAAGTGAATAAATTTTAGCACTTAAAATCACATATCAATTAGGTAAAACAAGCTGAAACTATAAATTGCTGAAATGTAATTTTCCATTGTAAATATGATATAAATTGTGTTAGTAACCTTTGTTATTTAGAACTAAAACTGGCCTGTAACTGTAAGTGTATAAACATACCCAACTCAATTTAAATTATATTATATGTCTAATTGTCAAATTATCAAATTCTAATTGATCCTTAAAACAAAATAGTTTTATTTTATATTTTACACATTCCTTCACAAAGAAGCATTTCAAATTTGAGGCAGAAATATTACACATGTCTACGCAAAATTTAAATGTTTGACCATAGATCCGAAGAACTATAATGTTTTATCGAGGAGCCGACGGATCCACACGGGGTAAAAGAATCGAAATCGATATAAAAAAAGAAGAAGAAGGAAAATAAAAGGAAACTGATGTTCTTCGTAATTCCCCTTCGTTATTGTGTCGTTCATCGAGGGAAATCAATCTTTATTTTTCTCAATTGTTGACCCAAACTTTATTATTATTATTATTATTATTGACATTGCTATTTTAAATTTTTAACAATAATTTTATTATTATTATTATTAATAAAAGTTTAAAATAAAGGAATTAAATTCTTTAAGAAATTGAGAAGAATCGATATTATTTGATTTGAGGAGAACTCTAATAAGAGAAAATAACTATAATTTTATTTCATACTATTTTATTTTCCTATCAAAATAAAAAATACTAAATTATGAATTAATCTATTAATACATAATTTTTTATCCAAATAATAATATAAATAAAATAAATATTAAATTTTTTAAAAAAATAAAAATAAAATAAGTAATATTTTTTTGCAAAATTTGTAGTAAAAAAATCTTGAAATTTGTTTCGTATTCCGCCACCCTTAACAACCATCTTATCTCCACCTCTTACATGTGGACTTGTTCGCATGCCACAAACCATGACTAGGAGCTTGCTTTCATGTCACTAGTCATGATTGATAATACACTTTGATGTTCTTCATTGTGTATAAAAGTTATATGCTTCCAATAGTAGAGAGACAAACAATGGGACCTTTCCTCTTTTTTCCTCTAACATTCATAACTTCATGTTTGGTATCTTAAATTACTTGGAGAGCATGGTTTGAGTGAGGAGGAGAAGAAAGTAGGGGAAAAAAAAAGAGATTAAAAAGAATAAAAAAGAAAGGAGATACAAAGATCAGAAAGAAAGAAGAAGTAAGACAAATTTGCAAATGAGAAAGAAGAAGAAAAATTATTAGAAATATGTGAGAAAAGAAGAAAGTGGAGAAAGTATAAAAAAAAGGAAGGGAAATAATTGTAAGAAAAAAAAGAAATGACTTTTTTTTAAAAAAATATATATATATATATTTATTGCTTGTGCCATCCGATCCCCTTTCTTGCTTTAGTTTATTTTATTTTATTTTGTTTTAATTTTTATCTTATTTTAAAAAAATATAAAATATAAATTATAAAAAAATATTAGAAAGATAGGGGAGACATCCTTCTCAAAAGAAAGGATGCCTCGCCCCCACTCCCTACATTTTTAGTGGGCAGCATGGCTGTCGCCCCATCCCAATTTCAATTTTTTTTATTTTTTATTTTCTTATTTGTTTCTTTTAATAAAAATTATTTAATATTTTATTTATTTAACATGTGATGTTAAAAGTATTTTTTACAATTTCTATAACATAATAAATTAAAATAGTTTAAAAATTCAGTATATTTTAACACTCTTGAGAAAACTTAAATTAAATTAGCCAGTTAAATTAAAAAAATATATTAATATCATTACATATAAAAATTATCTTATACTCATCATGTGTACCCATAATTTATATTTTATTTAAAAAATATATTACATATTTTTGTGGTGGTGGAATAATATTTAAATTAATTGAAAACACAATAAATATAATTTTAATTTTTTGAACAATTTTTATTTTAGATTTGGTCATGAACTTGGATAAATTTTATATTCAAAATTAAAAATTATTGAAGCAATGATAAACAAATAAATAAATAAAATCACTTAAAATAGATTTCTTTATCTTATTATTTTAAAAATTATATTAAAAATATTTTATTAAAAATATTTGAAATATAAAAATAAAAATTATTCAAAAATGATGAAATACAAAAATTTTAAAAATAATTAAATAATTTTTTTCCAAAATGATAAAATGAAAATCTTTTTATAGTGATAGAATAAATTTCTTTTAAAAATAAAAATTTAAAAAATATCTCAAAAATAAATTTTATGCCTATGATGTATTAAAGTTAAGTAATTCAATTATAGGTACGATTATGATAGTATTTAAGATTATTGAAGTACTTTATTTTATCTGAATCTTACCATGAAGTTAGATAAATTTAGCTAAATAAATCAATAAATTAATAAAAATTAAAAATCACATTTTAGAAAAAAATACATGTAATATAATGAAGACCATCATAGGTCAATTCAAAAGACAAAATTAGAATAAATAGGAAACTATTCTTTAAACGGATGTTGTTTGGTCCTAATACTTTCCCTACACGTAACCAACTTTAAAATCTAAACTTTGCAAATGCAAACCATTTTCGATGTTTCAATCATACTATAAAACTGATTGGTGGCAACTTCATTTTTTTTTATACATATTCATCAATGTTTCCAAGGAGGCATGAAACTCACTCGCCTTCCATAAATTCCATTGCGGGGCACATTGTGACAATTTGGTGACTTTGCTAGAGACTAGATCGAAGTTAGGCCATTTTTGTTTCTTATTTTCCTATCTTAGATTTGAATTTCCTTGGTCTATGTTTGGTTCAATATTTTCTTTACATGTGTGTCTATCATGTTTGTCTCATTATGACTATCTTTATTTATTGGTAAACTACCCATGTGAAGATTATTTTGGAACAATTAATGTTCCCTCTCACATACTATGTATTATGATCTCACACACATATCACGAGTTTCCTACCTAGGCTTTAGATTACTTTTTAGGATTAGCTAAGTGTAAAGTAGTGATGCCTTTATGAGACCACCAATCTCTGTGCAAGCTAGTGAAACACCTCCTCTCAAATTGAACCCTTTCCATCAGTGATCTATCATAGGTGAGAATTAAAAGGCCTTACTAGTCTCTAATGGCAATAATAAGGACAATTTAGGGATATTTTATCAATTAGATATCCTAGAACTTAAACTAGGCACAAATCAGAATACACTTAAAACTACTCAATTTAAAAGAAGTCTATTCTATGGTAGAAAATTTATAAACCTAGGAAAAATTCATGTAGAACACATGAGGGAACCCTTCTATAGTTAATCTTTTTTTAAGTCATGCAACTTTACCCAAAACTAATGATTGAAGCATATATCGACTAAACTGGGTGGCTTACCTTCATTTAAAAAAATTGAATGGCTTATCCCATGTCTTACTCCTGCCTAATTGAATGTTGCTATTGTTCTTATTCCTTAGCCTTTTGCATCTATCATTTTATCATATGTAGATATCATGAAAGGTTATTTATGTCACTTGAACTCATTAACCATTAATTATGAGCATCAAATTGTCAAATAAAATGGAAGTCTATGATTATGAGTAGTTAGAAATAAGCCACAAAGTCATTTTAAAAAAATTGGAATGAAAAGCTTTTAATATTATTTTCTTATAAGCATTCATGCATTCACCCATAACTCACCTTAGAAGAGAAACCTTGCTTCCATCCTTGTTGAACTCACTTTCAACCAAGAATTAGGTTTTCTACTCTTCCACATAATTTTCTTAGGATGATTTACAAATATCAACTTGAAAGAATAAAGGTACTCGCACATTTAGGCCTTCTTGAAGATGTGCACTAGATCATTGAAGCTAAGGTACCTCTAGCAAGCAAGTGTCATGATTCATTTGTTAAACATATGATGAGAATAGGAAGAAATTGTTATGCTAAGAAATAAAAAGCTAAAAAAATGAGAGTTTCCTATAAGTGTGTAAGGTGGACATGTAATACACACTGAAATGATTTCCCAAAATAAAAAAGATAAAATTAAGTTTATAAAGGATGGACTGAGTAAAGAGTCATTGGATAATATCCTTCAAACTTTTGATATGCATCCTAATAGACAAGTTTATAGTATTCTTCTTGATTTATTGGATCTATTCCATAAATAAAAGGAGTGTTACCATTTCAAAAATCTAATGTTAAAAGACCTTGTTTACTAGTATATAAGAAAATTAGATTGGAAGTAAATCCTCAACTCATAGAAAGCATTTAAGTCTTTGTTAGATGTAAAACTAAAGGAAGATCTGAACCAAAATTACAACTACTATTCATGCATACATCTTTTCTTTTTAACTTTTCAATCACATTTTAACTTTTTTGCATAATTGTTTTCACTTTTTTTTTGAAATTATTGCACCTGACATCTACTTTTAACTTTTTTCCTCTTCAAATCTTAAACTCTCTAATAATAATTAATTCATATAACCTTTTTGACCTTTTTTGTACACTTTCCCCCTATTTTTTGAAATTTATTATGTTCAATTTCTCAAATTCAAACTTTTTTTACAATGGTTAATTTGCATGATCTTTTTACTAATTATTTTTGCTATGTAAATATACATGTTTACACTTATCAATGCACATATGGCTTATCCTAAGGTAGAAGAAAAAGTGAAAGAACCATCAATATGAAGATTTAACTTAATCTATATCTTTAGTGAATCCAGTTAAGGGAAAGATGATGAGTTTGCGAAAGTAGTGAATGAGCTTTGTA
The DNA here is from genome assembly GCA_020226215.1 of Sindora glabra. Taxonomy (NCBI): domain Eukaryota; kingdom Viridiplantae; phylum Streptophyta; class Magnoliopsida; order Fabales; family Fabaceae; genus Sindora; species Sindora glabra. The sequence goes on along the minus strand of CM035225.1, from coordinate 17,737,049 downwards.
AAATATTAGCTACCAGAAATATCAACCTCATGTATAAGGGAGGAATTTGAGATCTAAGGATATCTATGGCAACACTTGCACTTATTAGGGGAGTAGAGTCTTGAGTATCATTGTGAAGGGTTTGGATGATAAGATTATCATTAACCATGCATTGAGTACTAAGTTAAGAGTTTCAAACTTGCTTGAGCAAATTGGATACATGGTTCATAATGCTGAAACCTTTATCACATTAGTTGGTGGTCTAGAAACATTAGAAGTAATTTCTAACATTGCATATTGGGCCAAACTAAAGTTTCATAAAAAGACCATTAAGACTATCAAATATTAATGATTTTTATAATGGTTTATTATCTTTCTTAGATCAAGCTATGGAACAGGGATTCATTTCCTAAACAACTTATTGCACCATAATGTATGCCTTAACTGTTGATCAGCTAATTGACTAATTGCAAATCTATGTACTTGAACCTGACCTATTGATGAAATAGGTAGATTGACAAGCCTAGGACAGTAATAAGGAGCATAAACCAAATATTACTCTTCAGTTGTAACTTTCTCCACTCTCATGGTTTTACTCCCAATTTGTTTTCTTTTCCTTTTATAGGCATTTCCTCATCTATAAAGACATTGGAGATGTTGTTTAATTTAGATATGGAAAAAGGATAATAAAAAATTTTTAGTAAAACCATTAGACTAATTGTGTGTGTAAAGAATGACTAAATAAAAAGCTATTTTTTAGCTCTTGATATGCATCCCATTAGTAATATGTTTTTTTTTTCATGATGTATACTTATTTCAAAAAAAATTCTTTTTATTAGTAAAACCATCAAACTAATTGTTTATGTGAAGGATTGCTAAGTAAAGAATTATTTTTTGGATCTTGATAGGCATTTCATTAGTAGCTTGTTTTTCTTCATGATTTATCCTTATTTAGAAAATAAAAAAAAGAAAGGGCACATTTTTTTAAAACTCCGTTTGGAGCATTTCAAGTCATTTTGCTTATTTAGGTGCTTTCCATAGATTTTAAAGAATTGTATAAGTCTTAAGCATGAATCAATTAAGTGTGAAGTTTTTATAGCATGATTAAACAATTATCTTACTTCTTGAAATTGATAAGTTTTGCAATAAATTTTAAATTGAAAGAACTAAGTTTGGCAGGCCTTAGTCATAAGATTTTAAGCCTATTTGATTAATTATGACTATCTTTCTTGTATAAGAGATTTACCTATTAGGTTGTCACTCTAGAAATAGCTTTAATTCTTGTTAAGATTACATTTTTACATACATGAGCAAATATAGTTAAGGCATTTCTCTTTGAATGAACCACTTGTACTTAAATAGCCAACCTTTGCATATTCATTGAGTATTTTATTTATGCCTAATTTACTTTCTCTTGGTTTTTTAGTTCATTTTAAGCCTAATATATATATATATATATTCTATATAACTTTAGAGGCTAAAGGAGTATGCAATCAATAGAAGGATGGGTTCCTAAATAAGTGTGAAAGTGTATCAAATATTTGTAAAAAAAAAGTTTATTAAAAAAAGGGAGAAAAAAAGAAAATAAATAAATAAGAAAAAAAGAAAAATAAAAAATAGAAAAAGGAAGGGATGATATGTCATTAGAGTAACTATAACTCCAATTGTAAGACTTAATGTTTAAATTTATCTATTAATACTCTTTTAATCTCATCAGTTAATAATTTTGCTTTTTTATGTTATTATCTTCCCTTTACCTTGGCCCTTACTACAACCTTTAATAAGTCCTTTTGATTTGCTTTATACATGTGAATTAGGTAATGGAGATTGAGAATTTAAGCAAGCTTATGATACTGTAATTTTTAATAAGTTAAGTTTATGTGAGATACTATCCTTAAACACTTGAGAGATTGAAAATATGACTTGTGAGATATTGTCCATACTTTTTTACTCTAGATGACATGTGTTATTGATTCATGAATGCTTGTGACTTTGCATTCTTAACTTTAATGGAAAATTAGTATTTCTTATATCCGCCCAAGACGTACAAAACAAACCATGGGGAAGTTTTATAAAATTAATTTTCATTACCTTATTCTTAACTTTTGTAGTGTTTCCTAAAATCTCCATTGAGCTGAATTTTTCATATTTTGTAAAATTAGGCTCGTTTGGATCAATTTGTTGCCATTAAGAGAACTTAGGTGGATTTAGACTTGGTATAATCAATTGAGTCTTATCAAAAGAAAAAATTGTTTGCATTATGTCATAGATAACTCTATTAAAAAGGATTAATGAAGATATATGCTTGAAGGATCATATGCCGTGAAAAAGGTTTTCTTTAATGAAGCTTGTCATTATTGGTTTCATAATTTGTGATCATTGAAATGTATGTAAGAGCAACTGACATTATTGTTCTAAAACATATTATCAAAAGCCTAGAATTCATTGTAAACCCTATTGTAAATGATATTTATTATCATCCATGCTTAACAATTCTTTGTTCCTAATCTTTGTTGTAATGATAATATTCATTAATATGTCTCTCCTTTTTTTTCCTCATGAAAATATCATGTATTTTCATATGGTAAGTGTGTATTGGAACACTATAAGATGTCATGCCTATTTGAATGTGTCTAAATGAAATCAATAATGTAAATATAGTTAAACAAAGCATTGGATTTGTCTCAATTCTACTAGATAGAAAATAAGGGTAATGTTAATGGAAAGTTTAAGCCAAACAAAGAGAAAATGTGCATAATGGGAAATAACAAAACTTGGCACTCTCCAAACATGACCTTCTTAGGAAAAAGTCTTTAAAAGAATGAAGTGAGAAACTTTTTCGAGAAACAATCGAGTCATTATTACATGTATCATATTCTTACATCAAACTATGTATGCATGATTTGCCCTTTTAAATCAAACCCAATCAATACAGGTCATTTACATTTTCACTATTAAATCAAACTCAATCAAGTTAAGTTTGTACCAATCTAGGTTATTTTCACTTTTAATTTTCATTATTAAATCGAACTTAATTAAATTAAGTCAAACTTGTGTCAATTCATGTCATTTACATTTTCGTTGTTAAATCGAACTTAATCAAGTTGAGTTGAACTTGTGTCAATCTAAGTCATTTTCACTTTGCTTGTTAAATTGAACTTGATCAAGTCAAGTCAAGCTTATGTTAATGTAGGTCATTTTTCTTTATCTTGTTTAATCAAAGTTAATCAAATTAGGTTGAGCATGTGTCAATTTAGGTTATTTTCCTTTTTCTTGTTTAATCAAACTCAATCAAGTTAGGTTAAGTTTATGTTAATCTAGATCATTTTCCTTTTCATTATTAAATCAAACTCAATTAAGTTAAGTCAACCCTATGTAAATCCAAATCATTTTCCTTTATCTTGTTAAATTGAACTCAATTAAGTTAAGTTAAGCTTATATTAATTCAGGTTATTTTCCTTTTTCTTGTTAAATTAAACTCAATCAAGTTTACTCAAGTTTGTGTCAATCCAAGTTATTTACATTTTCATCATTAAATTGAACTCAATCAAGTTAAGTCGAGCCTATGTCAATTCAAGTTATTTTTGTTAAATTGAATTTAATTAAGTTAAGTTAAATCAAAGTTATTGCCTTTTTATTTTCAAATCAACCCATTCATATTGAATAGTATTGTGCTAATTCAAGTTATTCAAACTAAACCCACCTAAGCTGGATTAGATTTTTGTCAGTTTAGTTCATTTCATTATGAAATTGAATTTAATCAAGTTGGGTCAAACCTGTGTCAATCTAAGCAATTTCTTTTGAACTCAATCAATTTGAGTCAAAATTATCTTAATTAATTCAATAGTTATGCAAGAATTAATCAATTTAATTTATTTCTAAGCCTAGCTAATTGGAGCTTAATCTATGAAGCAGGTTTATCCTTCTTAACTCGATGTTGGTAAAGTTAAACTATACTTCCTTCTTCTTTTATGTTTGCCTAACACTATTGTTCTTATACATAAAAAAAAATTCCTTCTTTCTTGGCACTATGCTTTCTTTTCCAATTCCCTCTTTTTTTATCTTATCATATTCCTTTATCTTCTCAACCTATACCACTTAATTATTTTGTTCCTTTTCTTATTAATTTTCATTGCTCCTTCATCCTTATTCAATTTTAAGCTTTTTCATTTTGCACATCATTTGATCTCTCTGCATCTCTTTCAATCCAACCTCCTTATCGCCATTCCATTACCTTTTGTCAGCCTTTATCATCCAATTTGTCTGTCTCTCTTTGATTTCTTGCCAATCATGCTTAGTTCTTTCTAGTTCTACTTTAAACCATTGTTGCCCTGCTTCATGCCAAAATAAAGGTGTTGCAACAATTTGGAGGTTTGTCAATCTCGCAAAAATTGAAAGACACTACAATGGGAGAAATGTGGAAAGTGTGTGTTTTGACTATTATACTCTAAGTTATGGCTTTAACATATGCAGTGATTTATGATTCGTGGCATCACCAAGGCTATCCCTTGTTAGGGGTTAGATTAATAGGGGGTGCTTTACCATTTCTTTAGAAAATGAATTATAAATCCTCATATTATGGATAATCAGATGTTGTTATTGCTATGTTAATTGTAATCATGCTTTTGCAACTATTATCTGTTACCATGAAGTAGTAAGTGCCAGATAGAACCTTGAATGGAATGGTTAGGTGATATTGATTTCTATGACTACTGTAACCCTACTATTATTATTGTTAGACATTGCTATGAAGAAATAGATACCAATTAGAACCCCAAAGTGGTTGCAAGTGGTGTTATGGCTTGTGCTAAACTAGTAAAGTTTTAAATGTAACTATATGTCAATATCTTTATTCACCTTTTAATTCTAGAAGAATGAGTAAAGGAAGATAGCTATTACCACCTAATTTTATCTAGATAATAATACAAGTAAACTAAATATTAAATTTAAAAAAAATAAAATAAATATTGTAGCAAAAAATCTTGAAATTTATTTCGTATTCTACCATCCTTAACAACTATCTTATTTCCATCTCTTATATGTAGGCTTGTTTGTATGCTATAAACTATGATTAGGAGCCTATTTTCATGTTGCCAATCATGATTGATGATACACTTTACTATTCTTCATCATGTATAAAAGTTACATGCTTGCAATAGCAAGAAGATAGAGAAGGGGGTTTCTCCTTTTTTTTTCCTCTAACTCTTATAGCCTTATGTTCGGCATCTTGAATTACTTAGAAGGGAGTGTGGTTTAAGCTTGAAGGAAGGAGGAAGAGAGAAAAGTAGAAAAAAGAAGAGATTAAAAAAATAAAAAATAAAGGAGATACAAAGATCAAAAAGAAAGAAGAAGAAGAAGCAGCAAGATGAATTTGCAGATAAAAAAGAAGAAAAATTATTAGAAAGACGTGAGAAAAGAAGAAAGTAGAAAATGTAAAAAAAAGGGCATGAATTGTAAAAGATAGAGAGAAAAGACTTTTTCTTAAAATATATATATTGCTTGTGTCATCCTCTCCCCTTTCTTACTTTAGTTTTTTATTTTATTTTATTTTAAATTCTATATTTTATTTTTTAAAAACTATAAATTATAAATTATAAAAAAATAAAAGGACAAAGGGATTGTCTTTCTCAAAAGAAGGGATGCCCCCCTACTTCCCACCTTTTCAATGTCATCTCATCCTATTTGCAATTTTTATATTTTGCATTTTTCTTTTCTTTTAATTTTTTTAATAAAAATTAATTAATATTTTATTTATTTAACATGTGATGTTAGAAGTATTTTTTGTGCAATTTGTATGATAGAATAAATGAAGATAATTTGAAAATTTAATCTATTTTAACACTCTTAAGGTAAAAGATATTGTAAAAGTTAAATCAGGTAAGCTAATTAAATTAAAAAAATTCTCTATATCATTGCATATAAATATTACTTGATACTCATTATGTGCACCCACAATTTATATTTTATTTAAAAAATACATTACATATTCTTTTGGTGACAGAATAACATTGAAATTAATTGTAAGTATAATAAATATAATTCTAATTTTTTTGAATAATTTTTATTTTAAATTTGGCTATGAAATTAGACAAATTTGATAATTAAAATTAAATTTGTTGATGCAATGCTAAACAAGTAAATAAATAAATAAAATCACTTAAAATAATTTTCTTTATCTTATTGTTTTAAAAATTATGTTACAAACATTTTATTAAAAATATTTCAAAAATAACAAAATAAAAATCTTTTTATAATAATAAAAATAAAATTCTCTTAAAAATAATAAATTAAAAAATCTTTTAAAAATAAAATTTATACCTATGATATATCGAAATTAAGTAATTTGATTACAAATGTGATTATGACAATATTTAATAATATTAAGGCACTTTATGTCATCTAAATCCTACTATAAAGCTAAGCAGATTTGGATAATCAAATCAAAAAATTAATTAAAATTAAAAATCACATTTCATGAAAACACATATAAAATATAATAAAAATCATTATAATTCAATTCAAAAGATAGAATTATAATAAATAGATAATCGTCCTTGAACAGACATTGTAGGGTATTAACACCTTCTCTATACATAGCCAACCCATGAATGTGAACTTTGAGAATGTAGATCATTTTTTATGTTTCCATCACATCATAAAAATGATTAGTTGCAACTCCATTTTCTTTTTATTTTTATTCATATTACCAATGAGAAGGCACGAAACTTGCTCGCCTCTCAAGAATTCTGCTACAGGATACATTGCAACATAACCAAATTATAATATTTAAAACTATAGTAAAAAATTGAGTTTAATATTAAAATTAAATCATATATGACAAATATCTTATGTATTTTTTTAACTAAAAGAAGAAATCAACCCCCACCGTCCCCCGCGGGGAATATAGTATAACTTTTTGTAGTTTAAAAAATCTTTTGTTTTATTGACCAACTTTCGTAGGAAACCAATTTCAAGAGAACATTTCCTTAATTATTTAACTTTTTTCTATAAATTCTTTACACAAATATCACAACATCATTAAACGATGATTTGTTAAGTTTCTTCACAAAATTTTAAAATCATTTTTGTGAATAAATATTTAATAATTTAATAATGTTTTGACCCCTGTTTGAAAAGGTTGTGTATAAATGATAGTAAATTTTTTATGGGCTTTCAATGTAACAATTAATTGCACAAAAGTTACGAAATAAATTTCAGAAACTTCTTAACCATTATAGAAAAATTGTATATTTTTTTTCTAACATGTAGAAGGGGGCAGACTTTTTTAGTCTTCCGCGATTGAAGGTTGGAAACCAAGGGAGATGCACCAAATTGATTTTGGATCCAGACATCATGGTCTTCCGGCATTACATCGTGACAGTAGACTGACTTTGATCAAATGCGATTAACCCCACTGTTACTATCAATGACCAGCGAGGAGTTTGAAGGACCGCGTCGTGTAGGAAGGGTTTGGTGGGTCCCAATTGGTTGGAAACTTTGCAAAGACTGACGGCAAGTATTGACTTCCGGAGGAATGCTACCACGTGTCGTTAATGAGATCCAACGGACAATTTTCGACTCTACTACTTTAATATGTCATCCCTTCCAGCAAGAATTATGAGCCAGAAAAAAAGGGAAGTTAAGGAGAAGACATAGCTTGCTTGCTTTCAGTTCATCCCAAATTCGCAAAAACTCCCGTCATCCGGCCATGGCTGCGAACAATAATATTCATCAACTTCAAGCCCCTAGCCTTTCTTCTTCTGCTCGAATAACAACTATCTTTTTCCTCTTGATAACAACAATAACAATTATTTTCACTGAACTTTGAATAATAAAATTCTGTACTTGTAATATGTTCATTTAACTTTAAAATTTATTTCTGTATAATAAATAATTGATAAAAACATTATTAAATTAATTTATCATTAAATAGTAGAGATATTTCAATTTTTTATGTTATTTTATTTATATTATTTTATTTTCTTATCAAAAATGAAAAAATGCTACCAAATTATAAATTAAATCATATATAGATGACAAATATCTTATGTATTTTTTTAACTAAAAGAAGAAATCAACCCCCACCGTCCCCCGCGGGGAATATAGTATAACTTTTTGTAGTTTGAAAAATCTTTTGTTTTATTGACCAACTTTCGTAGGAAACCAATTTCAAGAGAACATTTTCTTAATTATGTAGCTTTTTTCTATAAATTCTTTACACAAATATCACAACGTCATTAAACGATGATTTGTTAAGTTTCTTCACCAAATTTTAAAATCATTTTTGTGAATAAATATTTAATAATTTAATAATGTTTTGACCCCTGTTTGAAAAGGTTGTGTATAAATGATAGTAAATTTTGTATGGGCTTCCAATGTAACAATTAATTGCACAAAAGTTACGAAATAAATTTCAGAAACTTCTTAACCATTATAGAAAAATTGTATATTTTTTTTCTAACATGTAGAAGGGGGCAGACTTTTTTTAGTCTTCCGCGATTGAAGGTTGGAAACCAAGGGAGATGCACAGAATTGACTTTGGATCCAGACATCATGGTCTTCCGGCATTACATCGTGACAGTAGACTGACTTTGATCAAATGCGATTAACCCCACTGTTACTATCAATGACTAGCGGGGGGTTTGAAGGACCGCGTCGTGTAGGAAGGGTTTGGTGGGTCCCAATTGGTTGGAAACTTTGCAAAGACTGACGGCAAGTATTGACTTCCGGAGGAATGCTACTACGTGTCCTTAATGAGATCCAACGGGCAATTTTCGACTCCACTACTTTAATATGTGATAAGTGTACAAATACACCTAAATTCTATGTGTTTCATCCACTTGTTTACTTAGTATTTTGTGCAAATTGATTGAAAAGGACACTTAGATACTCTATATTTTGTTTTCAGGTCATGAAAGGACATATATGAGCATTAGAAAAGAATCCAGAGACAAAACCATTCAAATCATGAAGCATTGAAGCAAGATTGTTCACTCAGCAAAGAACACAGGGCCGTGTTTAACCCCGTGTTCAGGGCCGTGTTTCGTTCTGGACTGCTTCGAGACTTCACTGAATCATCCAGAGAAGAACACGGGTGTGAACACGGGCCGTGTCACACACCGTGTATCTTTCTGCCATTCGCTTCTGAAGAACACGAGGGGGTATCACACCCCGTGTAATATGCTGATCAGCCTTTTTTGAAGAACATGGGGTAGAACATGGGCCGTGTACTACCCCGTGTACATTACTGATTGACAATTCGTAGGAGAACACGGGGCGTGTCACACAACGTGTTTCTTGTTGCTCAAACTTTCGTTGAGAAACACGGGGTACAACACGGGCTGTGTTGGACCCCATGTACATAAAAAATATAAGTTTTTGCGCAAGATCTCGCTGGGAACCGGGGGGAGAATCTGAGAATTAACAAGGAGAGCTACTAGGAGAAGCCCTAGGAGAGACCCAAACTCACCAAAGGTGCCTTCTAACACAGATTCAAGCAAGAAATTTGTAGATCTTCATGGATTGTTTGACTTCCTTCTCTGTTTTCTTGTTTTCTTCTGATCTTGAGATGTTTTCACACTAAACCTTTGTGCTTAGCTTAGGTGAACTTGTTCATGGAGTTATGGAACTAAATTTTATATAATCTAGCTTGATTTACTATTGAATTATGATTTGATCTTGCTGTTTTGTCTGGAACAAGCCAATTTATCCGGAATATTGGATTTGTATTATGGATTAGTTGATTTTAGGTTGAAATGACCAATTAATTAATCGGATCTTGCATGATCATTGGGGATATCAATTAGACTTAGAAATTAAGCTGATTGTATTCTTTTGCACATGATGAAATGTCTAAGAATGGATTCTAAGCCAGTTAATGCAACCTAGATGAGTGATTACTAGAGTAATTCTGGGCACTTAATCTTTGGTTAGTAGCTAGTAGCCTTGCAATAAGGTATAGCTTAATTTCGGTAATCCAGCAATCATAATTAACAGTAAACCAAGTTAGAGAAGTAAATTTATTCCATAATGAAGTGTACAAGGGATCCATAAGCTAAGTACGCTTTTATTCCATTGAATCAAACCTTGTTTTGTTTTTGTTAGTTAAACTCTGTTTTAAACAACTTATTCTCGATTCACACTATCAATTGATCTGCCTAGATAATTTTACTTGAGATTAGTTAGTACTCAACCTACAATCCCTGTGGAGAACGATAATCTTTTATACTATAACTAGACTTAACCCGTGCACTTGCGGGATTTAGAGGTCAAGTTTTTGGCGCCGTTGTTGGGGATTGTATCTAGTTGATATTAACTACAAGTTTTAAGTGAATTAGACTAGGCAATTCTTTTTCTTTTACTTCATAATTCATCTTGTTTTACTTTTTCTTATTTTTTTTATATACAACGTTTCTTTCTCACCTTGTTCTGTTTTAGTGCTACTTAATCATTTTGCAGAGAATTGAGTATATGTGAAGAGGAAGTCTCGAAGGAATTCTTGACTTAGATCCCGAAATTGAAAGAACTTTGCATAGGAGAAGAAGAGAGCAGCAATCAATTCACAACCAAGTAGAAATCTACACTAAACCAGTAAATCAAAACATGGATAATAGATCACTTCGAGAGTTTGCAGCACCCGATGCCACTAGTCTTCAATCTAGCATACGAAGGCCGCTGTTGAGGCAAACAACTTTGAATTGAAGCCAGCTTTGTTGTCTATGGTGCAGCAAAACCAATTTGGTGGATTGCTAATGGAGGACCCCAACCTCCACATCCAGATTTTCCTTGAATACTGCGATACAATAAAGATCAATGGCATACAAGCGGATGCCATCAAGCTTAGACTCTTCCCATTCTCCTTAAGGGATAGAGCCAGAGCTTGGCTGCATTCTTTACCAGCTGGATCAATTACCACATGGGAAGAGCTACTGAGGGCTTTTCTTTCAAGATACTTTCCTCCAAGCAAGACTGCGCAATTGAGGAACGAGATTACTACATTTTCTCAAAGGGAGGGAGAATCCCTGTTTGATGCTTGGGATAGATACAAAGAGCTACTAAGGCTGTGTCCACATCACGGATTAGAAAGATGGCTTGTTCTTCATACCTTCTACAATGATTTGAATTACAACACTAGACTTACTGTGGATGCTACAGCTGGAGGTGCCTTGATGAATAAAAGGCTAGATGAAGCTTATGAGCTGATTGAAGATATGGCTTTGAACCATTATCAATGGTCAAATGAGAGGGGACCATCAAGAAAAGCAGCAGGTAAGTATGAGTTAGATGCCTTTAGTCATTTATCTGCTAAAGTAGATGCATTAGGAACTTTAGGCAGCAAGGTAGATGCTCTAATGGCTAAATTTGACAAATTTCATGTTAACAGCGTGAATACAACAGGTGCTACTAACATTGCTTGTGAGATTTGTGGAATTACAGGGCATATTGCAGCTGAATGCACCTTAGGCCAAGACTTTACTGAGCAAATGAATTATGTGAACAACAGTGGTTATGGACAAAAAAATCAAAGTGAACCATTTGGAAACACTTACAATCCATCATGGAGGAATCATCCAAATTTCTCCTACAAGCCCACCCAACCATATAACACACAAACCACCACCAATAGACTGCAACCACCCAGTTTCCAAGGTCAAAGATCGTACAATCCACCAGCCAAACCATCCTCTACTGCAAAATTAGAAGGCCTCTTGGAGAAATTTCTTATTTCTCAAGAGAAGACCAATGAGGAATTTAGACAACATGGAAGACACATGGAAGATTCAATTAAGCAACTGTCTTCTAAGGTAGATTCTTTGGCTACTCATGGAAAGATGCTGGAAACTCAAATTGCCTAACAAGCTTTAGCATCTTCTTCAAGAGCTTATGGCCAACTCCCTGCTCAACCGGAATCAAATCCAAGAGAGCATTGCAAGGCAATAACTCTCAGGAGTGGAAGATTATTGAAAGATCCTATTGCCACTTAAGAAACTGGAAAAGAGTCAAGTGTGGAAGAAAAGCAAAAACAAGGCAATGAGGCCTCAATTTCTAAGGAAGCTGAAGAGAAAGAAGGGGAACTACTAGAAAAATCAAAATATATTCCTCCAGAACCGTACAAACCGCCTGTCCCTTATCCTCAAAGATTGGCTAAGGCTAAACTGGATAAGCAGTTTGGAAAGTTCTTGGAAGTGCTGAAGAAATTGTACATCAATATTCCCTTCATTGATGCACTTTCACAAATGCCTTCATATGCTAAATTCTTGAAGGACATTCTCTCCAACAAGAGGAAGTTAGAGGAGCATGAAATTGTGGCTTTGACTGAGGAGTGTAGTGCCATCATTCAAAATAAGCTACCTCCTAAGCTAAAGGATCCAGGAGGCTTCTCCATCCCTTGCGTTATAGGAAATGTCCCTATTGATCGGGCATTATGTGATTTGGGGGCGAGTGTGAGCCTTATGCCACTGACGGTTGCTAAGAGATTGAACATTAAGGAGATGAAGCCTACTACGATTTCACTTCAACTAGCCGACCGTTCAGTAAAGTATCCAGTAGGTATTCTCGAGGATGTACCTATTAAAGTGGGTAAGTTTTTCATACCAGTTGACTTTGTTGTCCTTGAGATGGAAGAGGATGCTCAAATCCCTATTATTTTAGGTAGACCATTTCTTGCCACTGCTGGAGCTTTAATTGATGTTAAAAATGGTAGACTATCATTATCTGTTGGGGATGAAAAGGTTGAATTTAATTTAAATGAATCCATTAAATTACCTGTTTGTGAAGACTCCATATGCAGGGTAGATGTGCTAGATAAAGCTGTGAAAGAAGACCATAAAAAGGGAAGCCTCCAAGATCCTCTTGAAGCATGTCTAGTTGCAAATGGAGTGGTTGAAACTGAAGAAGCTGCTGCATATGCCCAGTTTTTGGAAGCAAGTCCACCACTTCCCCTGCCTGATGAAGCTATTGAACAATTGGAAGTGGAGTCCAACAAAGCAATTACTGAGGAAGACAAACCGCCAAAGGTAGAACTTAAACCTCTCCCATCTTCCCTCAGGTATGAATTTTTAGGACCCCATTCTACTTATCCTGTTATTGTTAATGCCAATCTAACTGCTATGGAAACAGAAAAATTGCTTAGGCAGCTTAGATTTCATAGGAGAGCTTTGGGGTATTCAATTTCTGATTTGAAAGGGATCAGTCCTTCTATTTGTATGCATAAGATCTTGTTGGAGGATGACAGTGAGCCCTCCATTGAACACCAAAGAAGGCTGAATCCTAATATGAAAGAAGTTGTGAATAAGGAAATAATGAAACTGTTAGATGCTAGGGTAATTTACCCAATTTTCGATAGCCAGTGGGTTAGCCCGGTTCATGTTGTGCCTAAGAAATTTGGGCTAACTGTAGTGAAAAATGAAAATAATGAGCTAATTCCCACTAGGACTGTCACGGGTTGGGGAATGTGCATTGACTATAGGAAATTGAATAAGGCAACCCGGAAGGACCATTTCCCCTTTCCCTTCATTGATCAAACTTTGGAAAGATTAGCTAAGCATTCACATTTCTGTTATTTAGATGGCTATTCTGGTTTCTTCCAAATTCCTATCCATCCAAATGATCAGGAAAAGACCACATTTACGTGTCCTTATGGCACATTTGCATATAGAAGAATGCCTTTTGGTCTGTGCAATGCTCCAGCTACTTTTCAGCGTTGTATGATGGCAATCTTTTCTGAATTTATTGAGAATATCATGGAAGTTTTTATGGATGATTTTTCTGTATATGGCACTTCCTTTGATAACTGTTTAACCAATTTATCTCAAGTTTTGCAGAGATGTGAAGAGGTAAATTTGGTTCTCAACTGGGAGAAATGCCATTTTATGGTAAGAGAAGGGATCGTCCTTGGCCATCAAGTATCTGAACATGGCATAGAAGTGGATAAGGCCAAGGTAGACATTATAGAGAAATTGCCTCCCCCAAATTCTGTCAAGGGAGTGAGGAGTTTTCTAGAACATGCCGGTTTCTACCGACGTTTCATTAAAGATTTCTCTAAAATAGCTAAACCTTTGACTAACTTACTTGCTAAAGATGTTCCTTTTGATTTTGATCAAGATTGTTTGGATGCCTTTTGCAGGTTAAAGAAAGCTTTGATATCCGCACCAATCATGCAAGCACCGGATTGGAACTTACCTTTTAAGGTGATGTGCGATGCTAGTGATTATGCAATAGGAGCGGTGCTTGGCCAAAGAAAGGACAGAAAGGTTCATGCAATTTATTATGCAAGCAAGACTCTTGATGAAGCTCAATTGAATTATGCCACCACCGAAAAGGAACTTCTTGCTGTGGTATATGCAATTGATAAGTTCAGATCTTACTTGGTGGACTTAAAAGTGATTGTTTTCACGGATCATGCAGCCATTCGGTACCTTCTTAGCAAGAAGGAAGCTAAACCCCGACTCATTAGATGGATTCTCTTGTTGCAAGAATTTGATCTGGAAATTCGAGATAAGAAGGGCACTGAGAATGTTGTAGCTGATCATCTCTCAAGGCTGAAGCAAGAATTAGGAGATGAGGAAGACAAGGACATGCCAATCAATGATGCCCTTCCCGATGATTATTTGTTAGCTGTCTCTTCTTCCGCCATCCCTTGGTTTGCTGATTATGTGAACTACATTGTGAGTGGAGTTTTGCCTCCGGATGCGGGGTATCAAAAGAAGAAGAAGTTTCTAGCTGAGGCAAAGCACTACTTTTGGGATGAGCCCCTTCTTTTTAGGAGATGTGCTGATGGCCTATTTAGAAGATGTGTGCCTGAGGAGGAAATTGCAAGTATCTTGTTCCACTGTCATTCCTCTCCATATGGAGGACATTTTGGTGCTTCAAGAACTGCTGCAAAGATTGCCCAGGCAGGATTTTATTGGCCGACTCTTTTTAGAGATGTTCATCAATATGTCACTTCTTGTGACCAATGTCAAAGGGTTGGGAACATATCAAAGAGACATGAGATGCCTTTAAATAACATTCTGGAGGTTGAAATATTTGATGTTTGGGGAGTTAACTTCATGGGACCATTCCCACCTTCTTGCAGCAACAGCTACATCCTTGTGGCAGTTGACTATGTATCCAAATGGGTGGAAGCAATTGCCACTCGAACTTGTGATGCCAAGGCTGTAGTTAAATTTTTCAAAAAGGTGTTGTTCCCTAGGTTCGGAATCCCTAAAGCTGTCATAAGTGATGGAGGGTCTCATTTCATTATTCATCAATTTCAATCGCTCTTGAGAGGGTATGGAGTAACCCATAAGATTTCTACTCCATATCATCCTCAAACTAGTTGGCAAGTCGAGCTTTCCAACAGAGAAATTAAGTCCATCTTGGAAAAGACAGTGTCTAGATCAAGGAAGAATTGGGCACTCAAGTTGGATGATGCTCTATGGGCCTATAGAATTGCTTTTAAAACTCCAATTTGAATGGCACCATTTAGGCTCATCTATGGGAAGAACTGTCACTTACCAGTAGAAATGGAACACAAGGCGTATTGGGCAATCAAGTTGCTTAACTTTGACTTACAATCTGCTGGAGAGAAGAGAAAGCTCCAACTTCTTGAGCTTGAAGAATTGAGGAATGAAGCTTATGATAATGCTAAGATCTATAAAGAGAGAAGAAGGCTTGGCATGACAAGCAAATACTTAGAAGGGAATTTCAAGAAGGAGACTCGGTGCTCTTGTTCAGTTCGAGATTCAAACTATTTCCAGGGAAGCTAAAGACAAGATGGACTGGACCGTACCTTGTGAAGAAGGTATATCCATTTGGAGCTGTGGAGATTTGGAGCGAAAGCACCGGAAATTTCAAGGTTAATGGCCAAAGATTGAAGAAGTATGTTGCTGGGCCACCATTAATGGAGGCACCAGACTAATAAAGAGACAGGGGTCGAGCTTATGACCTTAAACAAGTGCTTCTTGGGAGGCAACCCAAGCTTGTTTTTCTGTTTTCTTGCCTTTTAATCCTTAGTTTTCTACTTTTCAATCTGAGTTACTGAGTAGTGGAGGAATTTAAGTCATTAAGTGTTGATGTTGAATGCTCATTTTTGCATGTGGGCTTGTCTTTGAGATAGATTAGGCATGAATTTATGATCATTGTCTGTTTTCTTACACAGAGGGCTCAAAACGCACTCCAGTGAGATACACGATGTAAAACACGGGCCGTGTACTACCCCGTGTACCTCTCTGTCTGGCCAAATTTAAAGAACTTATGATTTTCAACGCAGTCCAATGAGAAACACGGTGTATAACACGGACCGTGTTAGACCCCGTGTTCCTCACTGTCTAATTCGCGTAAAAACTTTATGATTTTCATGAAGGATCAGAGAGATACATGGGACATAACACGGACCGTGTCATACCCCGTGTACCTCTCTGGTTGGACCACGGATGAGAGCGTTTAAACTTTAGCCTTCCAGAAAGAAACACGGGGTACAACACAGACCGTGTTAAACCCCATGTTCTATTACGCATTTTGTTAGTCTTCCCCAGAGAGAAACACGGGACAGAACACGGGTGATGTTTGATCCCGTGTACAATTGCGAGGTTTGTTATCATGTTTCAGAGAGAAACACGGGGTACTACACGGGTCGTGTTTGACCCCATGTTCCTGTGCGGGGGAGCTTTTAATCGATAAAAACCCATATTTTTCCATATTTTCCCCCATTCTCTCCTTCTTACTCGTAACCCTAGCTTCTCTCTTTTCATTTTCGCATTTCATACTGCCAAATTACACCGATCAAAGTGTTTTATTTTGCTATTTGAGGTTGTTTAACTAATTGATTTACGATTTAATCGGTTAAAAAGCTGTGATTTGGATTCATATTCTCATCTTTACACGAACTAAGGTTTTGTTCATCATCTCACGAGGTTAGTGCATTTCCTTTGAAATCCTTGGAGTTTATTGATATTTCTAATGATTATTAACTTCCATTACATATTGGAATTCATAGGAATGTTGAAATCCTTTAAAATTGATGATTGATAGGTTGATTGAATAACTTTACAAAGCAACGTTCATGGAAATTCACTAGTTTTCTTGATTGAACTTGCTCCCTTGATGATTAATTGATCAAAATAGAATCTTAGATTGATAAATTAAGTTAGAATCTCTTATTAATAAGACTAGAATTGTTGATGCACAAGTGTGATTGATTGACTTAGTTTCCTGTTGAACTGCAATACCATCACTCATGTGCTAAATCTTGAACTGCTTGAATTGGAACTTTGTGGTTGCTTATGTTTCAATTTTTGAAGTTTATTGCTTGATTGCCTTATTGCCTGCTTTGCCTCATTGACATAATCACTCCATTGCTCTCATAGCTTATTGCTTGATTGGCTGTTTGGTGTTGTTGAATCTTTATTCTTGGGATTTGCTGCTGGCTGGTATACACTCTCTCAATTTGTTGATTCCTTTTGTAGACAATGTCTAAAAGACAAAAGACTACTGCGAGAAAGACTACTAAGGGTAGTACATCCAGAGGGACATCGTTTAGAGGACCTTCACACCTCTTCTTAGATTTCACTGACGAAGATCACATCTAAGCCTATGAAAGACACAGGGATAAGCCAATTGTAGAAGGGAGATTCTTGGACTGGGAAGTGTTGAGGGAATTTGGACTAGAGGAAGAAATACGTGAGCTTATAAGTGTGGGAGCTTGGGAAACCTTCTTTGAGATTAGAGAGCCCACCTACAGGGAGCTCACCTTGGAATTTCTCAGCACATTTTATCTGGAGAGGTATTTTGGGACAGTGGATTCGCCAGATACAGTTCAGTTCAGACTAGGAGGCGTTGCTTACTCTATAAGTGTGACTCAGCTGTCTGTTCGCCTGGGACTCTACTCTATGGAGTTTGTGACTACTGAGGAATACCAGGACATGCTGGTCGGGCTGCCCCACGGGACCCAAGAGTGGCGGGTGTGGACCGATATAGCCACTGGACACACATATGATCCCGCCAAGAGTAAGGCGTCTAGCCTTATGAGGGTTTCCTGGAGAGTCCTCCACTCCATTTTCAGTCATACTCTAAGTGGACGGGGGCACAGCCATAGAGTTGTGAGCACCTCTGATATTCTATTCCTCTACAGCATGATTGAGAGGGTGCCTATCAACATTGGAGGAGCATTCGCTCACTTTTTCTCATCCCAGGCCATGGACAGGAGAGTTGGTAGTATAGCTGCTGGCCCATACATTACTCGACTAGCCAGACGGTTAGGAGTCTTCGACCGGCCTTATGGTTCTCTGACCGTAGTATCACACATGACACCCCTTCGAAGGGGCATTCTTATAGCCATAGGGATTCAGCCGGTAGTGCAGCAGCAGCCCCAGCCCCAGGAGGAGCAGCAGCATATTCCAGGTGATAACACAGCTCCTAATGTTGGTCCTTCTTCTTCCACCGGGAGCAGAGTTCCACATGAGGCATATTTCAGAGACATCCTCTTTGGGCAGCAGCAGATCTTGGCGGAGCTCCGTCTGATATCCAAGCGTCAGATGTGGATTGAGGAACTCTATGATGACTTGGACAGACGCTCCAGGCACATAGAAGGCATGGTGGAGCCCCTGTTCCACTTATTCCACCCTTCCTCCCCTGCTGATCCGGATCCCCCTACCCAGTAATTTCGATTGATTACTGCATTTTTTTTTATTTAGCTATTCTGTTTTTCTTTTTACTCATTCTTCATATCTATCCCCATTTATCTGGTTTATACATATATTAACTTTGCACTTTGTTTTACTCTTTATTATATTGCTTTCTTCTCTTTTATTTTCTTGCACTCTTAATGTTAATATCTATAATAACTAACCGCATTTCTTTTCCAGTATTGTATTTTCTTTCTTTTAGATTACTGGTTCTCTCTCTCCTACCTCATCTCTTCTTCTGGATCTCCCTGCGATTTACTGGACAACCATAATCCGCATGTCAGGGAAGTTTCAGTTCCCCAACTGTTTTCTGTCTCTTTTCCCATTTACTATTTTGTACATTGAGGACAATGTCCACTTTTAAGTGTGGGGGAGCAGTGTTTTGCAATGCTTTGCACTTGAACTTGCTTGAATGATTTAGAGTACTGAAATTTGCTCCAATTTCAATGATATATTCAATGCTATATAAAAAAATAAAAATTAAAAAAAAAGAGAGAAGTGAATAAAATTGGAGTAGATTTTCTTGTTCTCCTACTTCCTTGCTCAAGGACGAGCAAGATTCAAGTGTGGGGGAATTGATAAGTGCACAAATACACCTAAATTCTATGTGTTTCATCCACTTATTTACTTAGTATTTTGTGCAAATTGATTGAAAAGGACACTTAGATGCTCTATATTTTGTTTTCAGGTCATGAAAGGACATATATGAGCATTAGAAAAGAATCTAGAAGCAAAACCATTCAAATCATGAAGCATTGAAGCAAGATTGTTCACTCAGCAAAGAACACGGGCCGTGTTTAACCCCGTGTTCAGGGTTGTGTTTCATTCTGGACTTCTTCGAGACTTCACTGAATCATCCAGAGAAGAACACGGGTGTGAACACGGGTCGTGTCACACAGCATGTATCTTTCTGCCATTCGCTTCTGAAGAACACGGGGGGCATCACACCCTGTGTAATATGCTGATCAGCCTTTTTTGAAGAACACGGGGTAGAACATGGGCCGTGTACTACCCCGTGTACATTACTGATTGACAATTCGTAGGAGAACATGGGGCGTGTCACACAACGTGTTTCTTATTGCTCAAACTTTCGCTGAGAAACACAGGGTACAACACGGGCCGTGTTGGACCCCATGTACATCAAAAATATAAGTTTTTGCGCAAGATCTCGCTGGGAACCGGGGGGAGAATCTGAGAATTAACAAGGAGAGCTGCTAGGAGAAGCCCTAGGAGAGACCCAAACTCACCAAAGGTGCCTTCTAACACGGATTCAAGCAAGGAATTGAAGAATCAAGCAAGAAATTTGTAGATCTTCATGGATTGTTTGACTTCCTTCTCTGTTTTCTTGTTTTCTTCTGATCTTGAGATGTTTTCACACTAAACCTTTGTGCTTAGCTTAGGTGAACTTGTTCATGGAGTTATGGAACTAAATTTTATATAATCTAGCTTGATTTACTATTGAATTATGATTTGATCTTGTTGTTTTGTCTGGAACAAGCCAATTTATCCGGAATATTGGATTTGTATTATGGATTAGTTGATTTTAGGTTGAAATGACCAATTAATTAATCGGATCTTGCATGATCATTGGGGATATCAATTAGACTTAGAAATTAAGCTGATTGTATTCTTTTGCACATGATGAAATGTCTAAGAATGGATTCTAAGCCAGTTAATGCAACCTAGATGAGTGATTACTAGAGTAATTCTGGGCACTTAATCTTTGGTTAGTAGCTAGTAGCCTTGCAATAAGGTATAGCTTAATTTCGGTAATCCAGCAATCATAATTAACAGTAAACCAAGTTAGAGAAGTAAATTTATTCCATAATGAAGTGTACAAGGGATCCATAAGCTAAGTACGCTTTTATTCCATTGAATCAAACCTTGTTTTGTTTTTGTTAGTTAAACTCTGTTTTAAACAACTTATTCTCGATTCACACTATCAATTGATCTGCCTAGATAATTTTACTTGAGATTAGTTAGTACTCAACCTACAATCCCTGTGGAGAACGATAATCTTTTATACTATAACTTGACTTAACCCGTGCACTTGCGGGATTTAGAGGTCAATATGTCATCCCTTCCAGCAAGAATTATGAGCCAGAAAAAAAGGGAAGTTAAGGAGAAGACATAGCTTGCTTGCTCTCAGTTCATCCCAAATTTGCAATTACGTTTATATAATTATGAGTTGTAATATAAAAAAATAGTATTTTCCTAATTTGAATTGGTGCTGATAAACGTAACAGGTTCATCCTCATACTTATCATTTTTTCTATCATCATTAGATTGTAAAAGCCCCTCCTTCATATAATCTTCAATCATTTCATCTTCCAAACTGCCTTCATCATTGATGAAGATGTCCATTCCTTCTATCACAAAATCATTATTCCTGTAAGATGAAATGATTGAAAGACCATTTTTCTATATCCCTCAAGTTTACTGAGTGGAAATATCCAAGGTTAACCATGAGATTAAAATTAGAGTAGTTAATTTCCTACAAGAATGACAAGTTTTATGTATTGACATCATCATTGGATAGATCCCATATGTTGTGATACATCATATTATGGATGACCCTCTAATTTAGCCTATTAAGAAGATCATCAATGTAAAAGACTTATTTTGCTTGTGTTGTAAGTATGTAAGGGTTACTTTTACATTGCTACCCACTAATGGAGATGCTTATAATGTTCTTATTAATGCAAAGTTTTTTCTTTCTTAGATCAGTATCATACCATTTATACTTGAATAGAGTCACACTATATTTATTTATTTATTTAAATATGATGTCTTTTAGTACATCATAAAACATATTGCTATTAGTTCTTAGAATGAAAAATGCCATTACTTTGTATTTTATGTTTCATATCCTAAGTTTTAGCTACAAAGCACACTTCATTTACAACACATGCTAAGTATATTATAATAGTAAAATTAGGATTGAAAACTAGTGATAGTAGTTCTTCAGTGGCTTTTGGGGAATCATTCCTATGTAAATGGTACATTGTGAAAATAGCATTTTTATGAAAGATTAAATTGGAAAGAAAAGTACGAGTAAGGAGCAATATTTACATGATTAGTATAGCATGATTGAAAAGAACAAGCCTTTACCTTAGAGTAAAACCATACAATGAATTTTATTCTTTGTAATTGATCAATGCTTTTAACACCATTTCATTTGAGCTTTGGCCATTATTCACTGCATAATATATATATTTTAGTCCATTTTAATTAATTAAAACAAAAGTATGAATGGCTATAGAGACTTACTGGAGATACTTTTCAATCTTGGTACAGTTATTCAAGATGTACCATATGACAATACCTCAAGCTCTTCTATCAAAATGAAAAATAGTCTTCTTCCCCATTAGTCAACATTAAGATTTAAACATCGACAATGCCCTTTTTGTATCTTTGGATGCTATATTATATTTCAATCAAGCCGATTGAATCTAATTTCTACTTCTTCTAGATGCATAGAACAAAATGTTAATGCTTTATTAACAACATATCTTTTTACAATTGAACCTTTAGGTAAAGCATGATTCTTGACACGATCCTTCAACATTTTTATGTATCTCTTGCATGGGTACATCCATTGAAAATGAATATGACTGCTTTATAAAGCTTTATTAAGAAAATGCATCACTAGGTGAACTACTATATCGAAAAATGCCAAAAGGTATATCCTTTCAAGCTTACATAAAATGATAACAATGTCTTGCTTAGCTTGAAGACATCCTTCATGTTAATACTGTTAGCACATATTTACTTAAAGAAGTTTCACAACTTAACAATCGAACATGATAATTCCTCTAGCAAAAATGTTAAGACTGAAGGTCCTAACAATCTCTACATAATAACATGATAGTTATGTGATTTCAATCTTTTTAACTTCATATCATAATCAATCACATTCTTCTTAACACTCCTAGCAAACCTTTAAAAAAATTTCACATTTTTTATAATTTGGTAAAAACTATCTTGATTCATCCTGATTAAGTGTGTATGCAGCATGTAGTTTAAAAAGTTAATCCTTCTCCTTATATAGATGCAAGTTTGACCTTATTTTCATGTCCATCAAATCTCATCTTGCATTATTTATATCTTTTATTTTGTGCTCAATATCTAATAATGTACCAAAAATACTATCATATACATTCTTTTCAACATGCATTATATCAATATTGTACCTTAGGTTCATTGTCGGCTAATATGAAAGGTAAAAAAATATGCTCCTCTTATTTTAATCAAGTTCATTAGTACCCCTCTTCCATTTTAGATCACTAAACTAAGCATATTTTCCAATAAGTCTCTAAGATACCTTAGTTAGTTTATGATAATTTTATTAGTAAGAGGATAAGGAAGGGCTTTCTTTTCTGGCCTCCTATTGAATTACTTCTTATTTTTCTATGTGTTACTCTTTGGAAGCTAGTGATAATAACTAACATAAGCTATTTTCACCTTAACTCGAATTGATAGATAATCATTATTGCACATATGGCATACTTTATAGCCTTATCTACTCCACCCAAAGAGAATATTTCATACAAAAAAATCATTTACAGTCCACAACAGCACCACCCACATGTTGAATATCATATTTATATCAGTATCATAAGTCTCAACCCCCTTTCCCAAAGAGGTCTTAACTTTTCTACAACCAATCTTAAGAAGACATCGATATGCTTGCTTGGTGACATGGACCTAGTATTAATAGGGCCAATATAAAAAATAACTAATTCATGCAAATCCATGGTGGCAAATTATAGGTAGTCATCACCACTAGTCACATGCTATAAGATAAGTTCTTATTGCTAAAAGGATTGAATTTATTTGCATTTAAATCCAGCCTAATGTTTCATAGGTCTATGGAGAAATCAGGATTCCTATTATCAAATTCCTGCCAAACTTTTCCATAAAAGGATATAGCATTATTCCATCCTTTATTGGCCTTCCTGTATGATGTCATATCATATCCTTTACAATGTGCCTTGACTAATGTAATTGCTTCAACCAATGAGTTAGTGGAAAATATTAAAGCATTTTTTGAGATACCTTTTTTCCTTTTATATTTTTATCTATTCGTTAGCTTTCCCTATAGATTGGATAGTTATCCTTTAGAGCATGTTCTTCCAAAAAAGTGTATAATTATACTTGCACCCATGGATTGACTCATATCTCAACTTCAATTTGTTAAGTCATTTCTTTGTACCATAGTATGATTCTAGTAATTTATTATTCTTTAGAAGTGGCTCTTTTAATAACTTTAAAAGAGAATTAAATGGCTTATTAGTCCACTTATGTAGCACCTTAGTATAAGTTTCACTAAAAAGTTTAAGGTTGAAAATGTTGTGCATCTTAAACATAGTTCTGTTTCTATTTGTTCAAAAAGGTAATTTGAATCGTTATAATTTGATCCAATGTCTCATTCGAATCAATCCTCGTTCCCTTCTCCATCGTCCTGAACTATTTTTTTAGTTATGTAAGGGCCAACGAAATCATGTATAATGTTTACCATCTTATCCTTAACATCAAGAGATATCTCTTTGTCCCCTCAAAAGTCAAACCATCTACTTCATTATGATGTACTCAATTCATGTATAATAGATGAAATCTATTATCTATAATATATGCCTTTAACATTGCCAATTTTTGAAATAATGGATTCACGTACTTTTTATATAGGCATCTTACTAAACTTTTTTCATCAATAAAGTTTTTGGTTTTCTTAACAAATGTCAATGCACCATTGTAATATTCATCTGATAAGCGATCTTGTAGATGTATCTAACTTTTATCTATAGACATCATACTACTGAATAGGAAGAAGAAAGCTTCTTATAGAATTAAGTATTATAATTAATGTTTGTTATGTACCATAAATTTATCGTATCACTCCAATTCTAAAGGACAAGGCTCTATCCCATTCAAAATATTTTTGTAATTATGATTGTATCAATTTTCCACACACATCATTTCTTATAAGCAAAAATTTTGGTAGCATCTTTGCATAGTTCTCCATGTGTGTAAACTATGCATTGGTATAGTTCTCACTTGGAGAATAGTGAAAACGCTAAGAAATTTCTATAATGGCAAATGAGAACTAGGTAAATTGTTAATAATAACTACAGGATATATCCTAAATCGTTCGACTTTGTGGGACAATTTAAGGGTTGATTGATGTATAAAGATCAATCAACCTTTGAACAGGTCTAAGTTTACAATATAAATATAATTTTATTTAAAATTATTATAAAAATATATTTATAATAATTTTAAACTTGTATTATGACATTTTATGAGTAATGTTATTCTAGTGTATTATTGTCTATAGCATTGAATTTTTTAAATATCTATATAAATTATTACATTTAATATTTTGGAATTAGGAATTCAATTTTTAAACCTACTCTATTGCATTTATAAGATGTACAATTCAATTTTTTTGATGATACATATATTTTGAGTATTGGTAAATTTTCAAGTGTTTAAAATTTTCAATTTTCTATAATTATATAATCATTAAATTGACATGGATTATATTTTGTATGAGACTTCTTAATGACGTAAAAATTTAAATTCTTGCAATCTTTTAAAAATTCCTATTTATATAATTATAATATTTTTATTAAATACATTTGTAAGATTCAAATTTTTTTATCTACACATCTTTATTAAAATATAGTTATCAAGTTGTACTTCTTCAATATTTAATTATATATTTAAAATTCTTTTTTCATGTTAATGAGGATCATATAAAATGTCAAAATAGTTATTATATTTTGTCATGATATCTTTATAATTTTTATTTTCTTAAAATATATAATCATATGTAATCACTACTCTATGTGTAATTTGCATGCATTTTTTATGTTCTTATTATTTATTTATATAATATCTAATGTTATTGTTGAATATATAAAAAATTTAATTTTTAATTATTTATAATTATTTATTCATATATTTAACATATAATTATTTAGATATATTGACATGATTTGAATTTTTTATGTTAACACATTCTCATTAACATATATTTATCAATTCATATTAAACCAAATGTGATTATATATTTAAAATTTAACATTCATATAAATATATTATTTCAAATATATTTATGTAGTCATTACATTTTTATAAGGCATATTTGCATTTGTATAATTTTTATGATATTTGCTTTTATTCACCATTGTATAAAAATATTAACTTTTCCAATCTAATGAAATGATTTATTTATATATTCAATATTTTTTACATCTTTTATTTTTAATATCTCAACATTTTCTAGCTTATTTAATATATAATTTTGTTCTTTACATATATAATTGTTCTAAATTTTTAAAACTTTCAAAATATCTTATTTATACATTCATAATGTTTTCATTAAATATATTTATAACATTTGATTTTTTATTATATGTTTTTATTAAAATATTGTTACAAAGTTATATTGAAAAAATTAAATTACATAGCCAAAAATTTATTCTCATATTAACATATTTTTTAAAATATATTTATATGATCATTCTAATTTCATACTTTACATTACTTGAATGTAACTAAAAATTTTGTACTTCAAACTATACCCTAAACTCTAAAATTTGTAAACAAAACCTCATAGCTTCATCTCATATTAACTTAACTAAATATTTCATACACATATCACATTATCCAAAATTATAATTTTACTCAATAATATAACAACATTAAAATTTAAATTTATAAATTATATATTGAAAGAAAACTACATAAATACATTTAATATTTATAACACATAAAGTCAAACATGACTTATTTTATACCAAAGTAATCATATTATTGAAGTAAATAAATTCATTTCATATTATTCATATAATAAATTGCATATTTAAATAAAATGCTATAAAATTTGATTTATATATCTCAATAAAATAAATTTACTGATCAAATGTCCTCCAAATGTCAAACACCAACAATAATGAATAGTAATAAGAAATAACAATTCAAAAATATATAAATAAGAAATTACACTACATTATAAATATATATATATATATAAATAGTAAAATATATTATATTATAAAAAATAAAACTCACCTTGTCTCTCTCTACTACTTCCTTCTTTTTTGCATGGGATGAGAGTCAAATGGTGCCTAAGGGTAATTATAGATGAACCCTTTAGCGACAATAAAATTCTCAATCATCATTGAAGGGTTGTTGGTAAAAATTAAAAATATTAACCAATAATATTATCATCAGTATAAATTAGGATATTTGTGGTTACAATTTCCAATGTCCCTCTTCAACAATGATATTGTCATTAATAAAGGTTTTAACTTTTATCGATGATAATGTCGTCATCAAAGAAGGTATAGGAAATTGTGCTTTCACTTCCAATGACAACCTTTTTCATTGTTAAAAGTATACACTTTTTCTAATGACATTGTCATTATTGAAGAGCAAGGCACAATTTCTCATACCTTCTTCAATGATGACAATACTAGTTAGTGAAAGCTAGATTTTTAACAATGATAAAAATTGTTGTTGAAAATTAAATTTTTTTGCTCAATATTTTAGGGTAATCTTCAATGATGGCAATTATTATTGGCAAAAATTTATGTATTTTATCAACAACATATGTTGTCGCCAAAGGATATTTTTTCCTATCAAAATTTTTCCCATCTAGTAAAATTGGTGCCTATGGGTTTTTGATGCATGACCAACAATCAAATTTTTATCATTGTAGAAAGTGTTATTGGTGTTAGCACTATTTGTTGTAGTGCATGTAAAGAAAAACTACTTAAAATGACATTTTATTTCATTAAATTATTAGTCTATTGGAGACTTTTTATTTTAATTATGTTATGTAGACCTTCCTTTTATTTAATCAAAGTTACACACACATCTCTACTCTAATTCCAAAATATGCAAACCTCTCCTCACTTTTACAAAAATGTTGATCTTAGACTCATTTTAAAACATGCTATTAAGAGACCAATGACTTTAACTATATGGTTATAGTCAATTAATCATCAAAATGATTATTTTATCATCAAATTATTCTTTATTTATTTCATTGGTTTGGAATTGTATCTTGAAATATTTTTTCCCGGAACATTGATGTGATTAATAAATAAACTGAGTTAATTTATATTCTTTATTGTTAGAAATGTTTAATTTATGAAAGTATGTCTAGCAGAAAGTATTTTTTTTCCAAAAATTAATCTATGTTATAATTTTATTAATTTAATAAATTTATGATTAATTTATAATCATATATAACTCATAAATCTAATATTATTTTTAATATTTTGATAAAAATTGATTACTGATTTTAATAATAATTTATTTATTCAGTTAATTTCTGAAATAAATACAAGTAAAAAATAATATAATAAAAATTTGCATTGCATGCAATTTAATTAAAAATTTATAATATATGTAATTTAAAAAATATAATAAAATTAATGTAAATGAAAAGAATTAAAAAAAGGAAAAAATGAAGTTGAAGTAAAGTTTAATGTTCTTCGTTGCTATAAAAATTCAATTACAACGTTTTAAAATCACTCCCTTATTTTAAAACGTTGTAATTGATAATAATTTTTCCCTTAATTTAATTAACATTAAATAATTAATTAAGTATAAATTTAATGCACTATTAGTATAAAAAAATTTATCCTATAAGTGAATAAGAAAATAATATGTCATATAATAATTTTTAACAGTTTTTGTTGACAAAACAATATACAAGTTGATGATAATATAAAATTGATTTACACCAAGAAAGGAATTTAAATTTTAATTAATTTATAAATTAACTAGTAAAATAAATAAAAGCAGTTTATTGAATAAATAATGGACTTAGTTACAAATTTGAAGCAATCTTGGACTACCTTGCGTAACATAAATTTTAATTTTTTTCCCGTATAATTTGAAAAATCACATAAGGAAAAAATGAAAAATCATATGCTTCTCACGAGGCGCAAATTCTAAGCCTACTGATCCCCCTTCACTCTTCCTTGGTTTATGGCTCTCACTCTAACTCTTCCGATCCAACCAATTAAATGCAACGAAGAGATTTCAAATTAATTTTTATTTAAATCAAAGATTATTTATATAAATAAATTTTGTATAAATATCATATTATCAATAAAAAGTTATAAAAATTTCGAAATTTAACTCATGATATTTATGTTATAATAGTATATTTAGATTTATAAATTACTAATATGTTATTAAGTTTTTCACTATTTGAATCTTTAACTAAAGAACTGGGCAGATGTAAAAAAAGGAAAAATATGTATTGAAATAGATAAAAAGGAGATAAATATTTTAAATGAGCAGTAAATCAAATTTATAAAAATAAATTAATTCTTAACTAAAATTTTACGTGAAATTACACTATTTTAAATGGTCAAATTATGTAAATTGTGCTTCTCACTTCAGTTAATTCGTTATTTAATTTATTATATTATTTTATATTTCAATTATTCTATCTAATATTTTTTATTATTACTTTGTAAATTTACTTTAGTGTGGAATTCTAAAAAAAATTTGCATTATGAAGCATAAAACTTCTGCTGATGTGAATAATTCAAATTTTATTCAAACTCTTCCCAGCGGATGCAAGACGAGACTTCTTCGAAGGGTTTGAAATCCAAACGATTGATTTTTCTTGTTGGAACATTTGGGCAGCAAATCAAAATAATAAGAGTTTGGGACTACTTAACGAAATCGGACATAACATAAAAGCAATCAGCTATAAGACAGATGTCATAATTTCATTTGTTAATAAATCTTGGGTAAGTTATGCAGAAACAGTTCTAGGGTATTGAGGTGTTTCCCGTAATTTAAATACATGGCTTGCCCGCTCTCAGTTCATCCCAAACCCACAAAAAAACTCTATAATATGGCCCTGGCTGTGAACCATAATATCCATCAAATTCAAGCCCCAGGTCTCTCTTCTTCGGCTTCAATGACAACTATCCTTTTCCTCTTGATGACAACAATAACCCATGCGGCTGCTCAACTATCCTTCAATTACAGTGGCTTCAGAAGCAGTGAAGTAACTACAGTAGGAGATGCTTTCATTGATGCAGAATCATATATCCAGCTCACTAAAGCGGAAAATTACAGCGTTGGACGAGTCACAAATTCCAAACTGATGGACCTCTGGGACAAGAGCTCAAGGAATCTGACAGATTTCACTGCAGAATTCTCTTTTAAGATTTCTGCTGAATATCAGTCTCACGGAGATGGGATGACATTCTTCCTTGCAACACCAAATCTCCCATTACTGAGAAATCTAACATTTGGTGTTGCCCTTGGCATTTACCTTCCTCCTTCGAATAATTCAAGTGGGTACAAATTTGTGGCAGTCGAGTTTGATACCTTTTACAATCAGGAGCCAGATCCAATTGACACTCCTCATGTGGGTATAAACATCAACTCCTTCACATCTATTGCATATAGCGCATGGTATACTAATATTTCTGAACAAAGCAAAGATTATAATGCAAAAATTGATTACAATTCCAGTACCCACAATCTCAGCGTTACTTTCACCGGATACACAAACGGGGCGCAAATTGATCAGCATCTCTCACATCAAGTAGACTTAACAGAGCACTTACCAGAGCAGGTTATGTTTGGCTTCTCTGCAGCAACAGGATTAAGTTATGAGATGCATACTCTGAAATCATGGTCTTTGCAGTCAACTTCACGAATTGAGGAGAATGCAGCAAGTCCAAAAAAGAGAAGCAAGATAGGATTGTGGGTGGGGCTAGGAATTGGCCTGAGCTTTTTCATCTGCTTCATAGGATTAGCCTGGTTTCTGAGAAGGAAGAGGAAGGTAAGCAGCCATGAAGAGGATTTCATTCCTGACCAGACAATGGATGATGAATTTGAAAAGGGAACTGGACCTAAGAGGTTTTCCTACAAGGAATTGATGCGGGCAACAAATAACTTTGCAGAGAAGGAGAAGCTTGGTCAAGGTGGTTTTGGTGGTGTTTACCGTGGTTTTATAAGAGACCTGAACTCCTATGTTGCTATCAAGAGAGTATCAAAAGGATCTTACCAAGGGATAAAAGAATATGCAACTGAAGTAAAGGTTATCAGCCAACTAAGGCATAAGAATTTGGTACAACTCATTGGTTGGTGCCACCAGAAGAGCGATCTCCTACTCATATATGAGTTTATGCCAAATGGCAGTCTTCATTTCCATCTTTTTAAAGAAAATAGCTTTTTGACATGGCAAATGAGATATAATATCGCTCAAGACCTAGCTTCAGCATTGCTTTACTTACAAGAATTATGCGAACAGTGTGTGTTGCATAGAGACATCAAATCAAGCAATATTATGTTGGATTCAAATTTTAGTGCTAAGCTTGGAGATTTTGGATTGGCTAGGGTAGTTGATCATGGAAAAGGGTCACAAACCACAGTTGCAGCTGGGACTATAGGCTATATGGCTCCTGAATCCGTTATTACAGGTAAAGCCAGTAAGGAATATGATATATTCAGCTTTGGTATTGTTGCATTAGAGATAGCTTGCGGGAGAAAGCCCATCAACCTTGGAGCTAAGGAAGATCAAGTAAGATTAGTGGAGTGGGTTTGGGAGCTTTATGGTATGGAGAAACTAATTGATGCAACAGACCCTAAGCTAAATGGAGAATTTGATATTGAGCAAATGGAACATCTAATGGTGGTTGGCCTTTGGTGTGTTCATCCAGATTTCAAGCAAAGGCCTTCAATAAGGCAAGCAATTCATGTGCTTAACTTTGAAACTCCATTGCCTATACTCCCAAAGAAGATTCCTGTGCCAACCTATCTTTCTCTTCTAACCATAGCATCATCATCTTCATTGTCCGTAGGTGCTTCTTCATTTGAGATTGAGAGCAATATAACTCAATCTTCAAAAAATAACGGCTATACTAGCTCATCTCAATTCACCTCATCGTCAACAAGTTCTACTTCTATTGCATTTCTGTACACTACTTAGTAGTATTGCACTTATTATCTTTTTAAAATAAGGTTGATGTGAATTTTGACAATTATTATTAGTTATCACTTTTATATATCATAATCATATTTATTTTATTAGCAAACAATCTTGGTGATATCTCCATGAAAATTTGAGATTCAATGTTTATCTTTAAATTTTCTCAGATGATTATTATGATAATGAATATTGATTACCAAAATTTAAATGAGTTAATCATAAGACTTGTGGAAGAGAAGAGATTCATTCAAATAGAATCAATGAAAATTCATTTGGTGGGCTTGAAAAACTGGTAAGTGTCAAACATGGAAAGAGAAAAGAAGACACAAACACTAGCTGTTATTGTATCACAAGCTGGCAATTTCACTTGCTAAATTGTATCACACTTATTGGACCAATCACCAATGCAACAAGCACAACATCATAGGAACATTTTCATCGTTCCTTCTTAGTAACTTCGCCGATAACTCATTCCACATTGATCAACTGTGGCGCTCTTCAATTCCATTTCCCCAAATCTTCACTTGGGCTGAACTACAACCGTGATGAGGTCCATTTGTACTTTTACAATTTATGATTTTTTTGGGATTAGTTGATTATTATTCTGCTTCAGGTTTCCGTTTCTCAATTTTCATTTTCCATACAAATCTCATCCGTTCATCTCCTGTTCTACTATTTTTTTTGCTTAATTCGTATTCTACATAAATTTTTATTTTAATTTTGCTTTCGTTCAATAATGTTTTAATTGTCATTACGTATGTCATGTTTCTAAGTTTCCAGTTAGGTCACTTTTTCATGCAAGGGGTTCGTTGTAACTTCACATATGCTCAAATCAAATATCTGATTTCATACACTTTGAACTATCAAGTTTTGATTTAAACGGTGATACAATTATCGGGGATTCACAATATTAATATAATGCATTTTTTAATTTTTTTTCTTAATAGTTTTGCACTAATTTCCATTTAATTTTTTTTATAAAAAGAAGTTTCGAAAGAAAAATCATAATAAATAATTATTCCTCCATTTTTTGGGTGATAAATGCTTATTGTAGTCTCTGGTTCTTGTACACGATTTATTTTTTAAACAATAATATAAATGCTTATTGATTTTAAACGCAATAAACGAATGAGTACGTTTGGTGTCTGTCGGCTATAACATGATAGTCTCTTCTCCGGGGGGTCTTAACCTTCCTCGGTGTGGCCTATGTCTTTGTCACTTCCATGTCTCCACTATCACGCACTTCACCATCAAACCACTGTAATAAAGGAGACGCCACTTGATTTCTTCTCAGCGCCACATTAAACAATTGTCAACAGTGTTCTTTTTTCTTATTATTTCTCATAAAATGTACTTATTTATTTAGGATTGTTAATTGCTAATTTTATTGTAATGAATAGTCTGTTATAAATTATTTTAAGACTGATGTGAGAAATAATAGGATGAATATGCATATAATAAACGCGACGAGACGTATTGTAGATATTAAAGAATGAGTTCAGACTGTTCAGTGCCCATTTTTTTTATACTTTTTTTCTTTCATTCCATTTTACCTTACAATTAAATAAAAATTTATTTATTACTTTTTTTCTTGAATTTTGTTTTCATTCATTTCCTATAGAACCACGCAATACCTTTCATAAAATGCGGGTAGATGTAAAATTTCCATTCCACTATCAAAATAAATGAAAATTTTAACTTCGAAAAGGGGGGAGGGGAGAAGGTTTTCGCCGATCATATGGCTCACTTGGGATCACCATCATTTTAATCTTTTTTTTTACTAATTATTAATTTCACTATTATTATTAAAAAAAGATTATGATATATTATTAATATAATGCTATATCAGTATACTATTAAATTTTATTGTACATTAAATTTAACTTTTTAAAAAATTACATAATAATAAGTTAATGATTAAATTTAATAATATATCAATTTATTATTGTATTAATAGTATACTATAATTTTTCCCTATTAAACTTAGTTCTACTTTGTAGGCATAAATTTTATTTTTCTTTACTGCATAAATTTGGCCTGAGGCTGCTGGGCAATAATTTTTGCCTTGAATTTTTCCACTGAATTGCTAATGTGGTAGGAACATAATTCCACGTAATCTCATGTTCTTCCCACTCCTCATACATAGTTATTAGTTGCCCCGTTACAAGTTGTTTATATGATTTGTAAATTTTATGG
The DNA here is from genome assembly GCA_020226215.1 of Sindora glabra. NCBI lineage: Eukaryota > Viridiplantae > Streptophyta > Magnoliopsida > Fabales > Fabaceae > Sindora > Sindora glabra. The sequence goes on along the minus strand of CM035225.1, from coordinate 17,703,227 downwards.
TATCCATATAGGTTCCAAACCCATATAGGTGTGGTAAAATCTAGACTGTTAGATGAGATTACTAAAAATTTTAGTAAAAACTGCTAATCTTATCCAATGGCTTGTATTTTGCCATACCCTTATAGATACCAAACCCATAGGGGTACCATAGAAGCCACCTGATTTCATAGGTCATGTAATCACAATCCATGGCAAGATTTGAAAGCTTAAACAAGGAGATTAATTGGTGTATAAATATAGTCTTAACTTCTTATTATTCGATTGGAATGGTTCTCAAGCAATTGTTAGTCTTCACATTCATATGTGGAGTTTAACAACTTTCACTTTTTAATTTAAAAAAATTATATTATTAATTTAATAATAAAATAATAAAGAGTATTATAGTAAATTTACTACTAATATCAAATTTTCATTAATTTTCTTTTATCTTTACAATTACTGTATCCATTAACAGAATTACTTAATATTGATGATAAATTGACTACAATACTCTTTATTATTTTATTATTATTAAATTAGTAGTATAATCTTTTATCCAAGGCTTTGTTTTGGACAACAAGATAGTTTATAACTTATTTATTTGATCAATAAGTTATAAGTTAACTTTTAGATATGTTTATCACACTAACTTAATAAAAAAATAAGTTCTAATTTAATAAGTTACATGAAATAACTTATAGCTTACAAGCTATTGTCACTTTAAATTTTTTTCAAATCCATCCTTATTCTTTTTATTAATTTACAATTCATGTCCTTTATAATATAAATTTAAATATTTTTATTAAAATATAATTAACATAATTTCAATATAATTATATCCTAACTTTAAATTATAAATTTATATAAATAATATCATAAAATATAATTAATTATATTTTAAGTAAATATAATTTTATTATAAATAATAAAATAAAAATTATGCAATTCAATAAATATATAAGTTTATAAAATATAATTAATGAAATATTAAATATTATATTTTTTATTTTGAACTTCTTAATTACATTAATATAATTTAATTTTTAGATAAATAAGAATTATTTTAATTATATATCTATTTTATTAATATGTCTTTTTGCATTATTTTACAATTTTAATTAGTTCAACATCAAATTTTATGGAATACTTCTTAAACAATTAGTTAACTTATTAGCTATTAGTTATTTGTGCAAAATGGAGATTAAATACAAGAGTGAAGGTTGCTAACTTCCACATCCACATATGGATGTAGAGTTTAACAATCCCTTTTGTATGTATTATTTTTTTGTTATATTTAAATAATATAAAATATAATTTGTAAATTATATAATATTTAATTTTATGTTATTAAGATGTAAATAAATATTAACAATATAATATATAATAAATAGTATGCTTAAGTTTAGAATTTAAGTTTGCTTTATTGTGTGGGGATCCTCTCTTTTAATTGTAGATGCAATTGCTACATCTAATCCTTTAAAGGAGTAGGGCCTTTCATATTTTTATGAAATCTACATTAATCAATGGTTAATGCAACAACTTTAACAACAATTATTGGAGAAGATCTAGATCCAAGTTTATTTGAGTTTGTATGAATCCATTTAAACTCATTTTTAATTTGAATTTAAACTTGAACACAAATATTTTAATCCCAATTAAAAACTTCAAATAAATAATATGCAACTTATTTAAAAATGAGTTTAAAATTTCCAAACCTAATAAATTTAAATTTAAACTTGAATTCATTCATTATTATTGAACTTGTATTTAGTCATGCGAATGTTCACTTTACTTCAATTCACTACAAGAAATAATAGACGAACGGCACTTTTTGCGATAGGAAAATACTTGGTTGTTAATGATGCATTATTGGACTTTTATCAATGATTTTGATGTTGATGATATATCCAAATTCCATAGGCACAAATTTTTCTAGGTGAAAAAATTTTAGCAAGAAGAAATACTCTTCAATGATGACAACTGTAGTTGATAAAACTATTCATCTTTCATTAACAATAAATATCATCACTAAAGATTGCTCTAAAATTTAAATGGAAAATTTCAATATTTAGTGATGGCATATGTCATTGGTAAAAACTGAAGAGTTTTACTGACAAAATTTGTCATTATTGAAGAGTGCATGGAAAATTATGTCACAATCTTCAATGATAACAATTGTCATCAATAAAAACTTCTAGTTTTACCAACGACTTTGTTGTTGCTAAAGATTTTTTAGGAAATTATGTTATAGAATATTTTTATCTATACAAATGACAATGTCATCATTGACAAGTTTATATTTTTACCGATGACCCTTTAACGATGATTAAGAAATTTGTTGTCATTGAAAGGGTTCGTCTATAAATACCTCTAACACCATTTAACTTTCATTTACATAGAGGAAGAGGCAATGCAACAAAAAGCCAAGGTAAGAGCTATATATTTCTTATGTAATTTTTTTTATAATGAAGTATATTTTCTTATTTATATATTTTTGAATTGTTAGTTTTTATTGATGTTAATTGGTGTTGGTATTTGATATTTGAAGATCATTTTATTAGTAGATTTATTCAATTGAAGTATATAAATCAAACTTGATTGCATTTTATTGGATTATGTAATTTATAAGGTGAATAATATGAAATGTATTAATTTACTTTGATGATATAATTATTTTGATATGAAATAAATCCCATTTGTCTTTATATGTTATAAATGTTAAATATGTTTATGTAGTTTTATTTTAATGTACAATTTATGAATTTAAATCTTGTTGTAATGTTAGTGAGTAAAATTATAATTTTGCATAATATGATATGTGTATGATGTATTTGATTAACTTGATACAAGATGAAATTATTATAAGGTTTTTTTACAAATTTTAGAGTTTTAGATGTAGTTTGAAATACGAAATTTTTAGTTACATTTTACTTGTAAAATTGGAGTAATATAATAAAACTTAAAATGTGAAATATGAAACTAGAGAATAATGTGTAATAAAACTATATAAATACATTTTAAAGAATATATTGATATGAGAATAAAATTTCAAGTATTAAATTTTTTTAATATAAATTAAAAAAAATTTTAATGAAAATGTGTAATAAAAAAATCAAATATTATAAATTTACCTAATGAAAATATTATGAATATAAAAATAAGATATTTTGAAAGTTTTCAAAATTTAGAACAATTATATATGTAAAAAAATAAAACTATAATAAGCAAGAAAATATTGAGATATTGAAAATAGAAGACATAAAAAATATCAAATATATAAATAAATCATTTCAATAGATTGAAAATTTTAATATTTTTATACAATGAACAATAAAATCAGATATTATAGAAATAAATAATAATGATTATAAAAACATAAATATACCCTATAAAAATATAATGACTAAATAAATATATTTGAAATGATACATTTATATGAATGTTAAATTTTTTAATATAAAATCACATTCGGCTTAATATAAGTTAATAAATATATGTTAATGAAAACGTCCAAATATAAAAAATTCAAATCATGGCAATACGTTTGAATAATTATCCATTGCATATATGAATAAGGAATCTTAAATAATTTAAAATTTAAAATTTTTATATATTCAACAATAATATTAGATATTATATAAATAAATAATAAGAACCAAAAGCAATACAACAAAATTACACACAAATAAGTAACATTAAGATTACATATCATTATATGTTTCAAAAAAAATAAAAATTATACAGATATCATACAAAAGTATAAAGACTATATTGACATCCTTTACATAGTCCTTTTTAACATGAAAATAGAATTTTAAATATATAATTAAATATTTAAAAAATATAAATTTATAACTATATTTAAATAAAAATGTATAAATAAAAAAATCTAAATCTTACAAATGTATTTAATAAAAATATTATGATGATATAAATAGAAATTTTTAAAAGATTGAAAGAATTTGAATTTTATATCATTAAGAATTCTCATACAAAATACAATTCATGTCAATTTAACAATTATATAATCATAAAAGTTTTAAAAATTTAAACGCTTGAAAATTTAGTAGTACTCATAAAATATACATATTGTTGAAAGAGTTGAATTATGCATCTTATAAATATAATAGAGTAGGTTCAAAAATTAGAATCCTAATTCCATAATATTAAACATAACAATTTATATGAATATTTAAAAAATTCAATAATGCAAATAATAATACACTTGAATAACAGTAGAACAATCTCATAATGTAAGTTTAAAGTTATTGTAAAAGTATTTGTAGATTTGGAAATCCTCAAATTGTCCTACAAAGTTGGATAGCTTAGAATATATTCTATAATTATTACTTTTAATTTATTTGGTTCTTGTTTGATAATATAAAAATTTGTCAACATCCTCACTATTCTTTTGGTGTGAACTATACCAATGTGTAGTTTACATACTTGAAGAACTATGAGGAGATATTGCTAAAATTTCTGCGTGTAAGAAACAATGAGAGTAGTAAATTGATACAATCATAATATAGTAAATTCATACTCATGTATAAACATTCATACAGATCATGTATGTATAATTTTTTTTATTTTTATATATAGACATTTATACAATTTTCTTATAAGTATTCATTTTTTTCATATGGATCACATTTGTTTGTTTTTTTTACTTAAACCATTGGTGTATTTTATTTTTAATATTTAAATTAAATAAAATGAAATAAAAATTCTAAATTAATTTGTTTTAATTAAAATAAAAAAATTAATATTTATGCCATCAAATATAATATATTAATTTAATTACATTTAATTATAATTTTAAATTAATATAATTTATTTTAATATTTCATTTAGATTTTAATTTAATTATGAAAACATTGTCATCACTATATGCAAAAATAATAATTTTCAATTTAATTTTTCTATCTTTTAGTAATAATAATGTTGTCACTAAATATAAAATTTTTAATTTTTATATTTTTATTTCAAACTTATAATAATGACAAGTCATTGCTAAGAGTAAATTTTAAAAAATTTTAAATTTTGAAAATATTCTTTTTGTTACTAGAACTTAACCTATAGCAATATCAATATTGTTGCTTAATCGTAAAATAAAAAAAATTTGGAAGAGAATTTTAGTGATAACATTGTCATTGTTAAAAGTTATATTTTAATTTAAACTTTTTTAATTTAAACCTATAGTGATGATTTTATCATTGCTAAAAATGAAATTAAAAAAAATTAAATTTAAAATTTTTTTTTCAATGACAATTTTTCCATCGTAGAAATTCTAGTTTTTGCCGATAACAATTATATGGTCAGTGTTCATCCCTATATCAATGAATTTTTTCCACCTACATCTTCTTTGATGATTTTGGTATTCAATGATAATTGAGTTATTTACACCAATGACAAATATTGTCACTAAAAGTCTCATTTTCAACAGTGATTTATTTGTAATGTTATCACTACTTAAAATATCTACTAAAATCTCTTCTCACATCAACCACGAGTTAAGCTCACATGATATCCTATTACTAAACTTTGAGCACCTCATTTTAAAAGGTCTCAGGTTAATCTCTTAAAGATAATGGTTGAGATAAAATTATGGGATAGTGGGATACGATATATTATGGTATTATGGCTTTCCATGTGTCTTTTTTTTTGAAAAAGAAAAAGTAAAAAGTCTTGTCTCTCTAATCTCATATAATCAGATTTGAATCGTGACATAAACGTAGAGTCATCGAGCTGAGACCACCATTACCAGAATTGTGTTAAACAAAGCAATCTCCCAAATATTACTTGAGGAATATAATGACAGATCATATTTTAAGTGTGGAAAATTGAACTTAAAGAATAGAAAGGGAAACTGTAAACATAACCAAACCACTGAAAGTGTGCTTAGTTTAGCCCTGGTTCCTTCGTTTCTTGAAATCTAGGCATCAAACTTCAATAACCCGTTAATTGTGGATCAAAATTAATATGACTCTCTATTTTTTTGGATCATACTTCGGTGTCCCTTAAAAGAGGGGCTATCAATACAACTTTTATAATTTTTTGTATAAATTTTATATCTTTTATACACCTCTAAAAATTGCTTTACAAAATTTGTAACTTTTTCATAGAACTCCTAGAATTTTTAAGGTGCAAATTTCATCATTCATATTGTAAGATTTATGTCAAAATTTGTGACTCATAATTCATATTATTATGAAAACAAATAAATTTTATATAAAAAATTTCAAATTTTATGAAAATTTTATAGATTCCATAATTTTCTCGAGGTTCTACCAAAGGAACCCCATAGTCTTGATGTAATTTTGCTCTCTTTATATCTTTATTTGATTTTGAATTTTTAATAAGCGAGAGATTTTGATTTCACTGGTTTATGATTTATTTATGGTAAACTAATATGCAAAAAATTTTGCTAGAATTGATAGTTTTATTAGATCGTGCTTTTTATTCTCAAATGTTAAAAATAAGGAGAAAATACACAAAATCCCCCCAAAGTATATGGTTCTATCAAACAACTCCTCATGAATTTTCAAACCTAACAAATAATCTCTCTAAATTTGGAAAAAATTGAAAATTTTAAAAACTGCTGTAATTCTTCACTTACAGTGGTTTTAGACCGCCACTAATTAAGAATGTTGCTAAATTATTTCACCTATTTTTCTCATTTTTTCATTTTTTTTCCAAATTTTAGGGGCCTATTTGTTAAGTTTGAAGTTCAGGAGGATTATTTGATAAAACCTTATACTTCAAGGGGGTTATGTGTATTTTCCTCTAAAAACAATTATTGGGTTCTATTGCTAAACTAAATCTATCAGCAAGTGATTAACAGTGGATCATTATATATCAGCAAGTAATTGAGAATCGAGATGGAATAAATCTTATATTTTACAATTATATACCAAAACCTAAATTGATTGGTCTCACACGGGCTAATGTACTGGGACGACAGGCAGGATTCTCAACCTCAAAATTTTTTATAATTTCATTTATGTGTATAATTTTTTTATATTAACTCTTTAAAAAATCTCTCTCTCTCTCTCTCTCTCTATATATATATATATATAGAGAGAGAGAGAGAGAGAGAGAGAGAGATTCTACTAAGATTTTGATTATTCTAATTCTACTACGGGTCTCACATCTGGAGTTATACACATACTGGGATGAGTGAAAAATGGGTCATACAAGGCTTATACTAATATTAATGCATGTTTGCATAATCCTTCTGTCATAAAACTTCCTATGTTCTTTATAACTAAGTTCGACCATTTTTGGAATAGAAATACTTAAGTTTGGTTTGGTCCAGTTTGGAACTAGTTTTAATATTTAATATATATGATATAATAAAAATTTATATAAAATATATTTACATTTATGTGTATATTATATTTAAAAGAGAAAAAATGTAAAACATTCTCTTCAAATTTGAAGTCTCTAGATTTTACTTTTTTTACTTTGGGAACTTGGAAATTACTCTTCTTAAACATTACAAAATTTTGAATTAACACTTATCATTCATTTTATTAATTATTATATCTAATTATGTAATTTTTTATATATAATTTCTATGTTATATAATCAATATAAATTGAAATATACATACAAACTTTTAATTAAATGCTTGAAATAAAATACAAAATTATATGTGAAAAATAATAAAATAGACTAACATTTTATAATATTGTGATTCTTGTATAAAAATCTACATATATAATATTTTTTATGTTTTCATTTATGTGTATAATATTTTTATATTAACTCTAATATATATATATATATATATATATATATATATATATATATATATATATATATATATATTCTACTAAGATTTTGATAATTCTAATTCTACTATCGATCACACATCTGGAGTTATACACATATTAGGATGAGAAAAAAATAGGTCATACCAAGCTTATATTAATATTAATGCATATTTGCATAATCCTTCTATCATAAAATTTTTTTGTATTTTTTAATTCAAGTCCGACCTTTTTTCAAATGGAAATACTTAAGTTTGGTCCAATTTGGAACTAGTTTTAATATTTAATATATATGATATAATAAAAATTTATATAAAATATATTTTCAAATTTGAAGTAGTTAGATTTTGCCCTTTTTACTTTAGGAACTTGGGAATTACTCCTCTTAAACATTACAAAATTTAGAATTAATACTTAACATTTATTTTTATTAACAACAACAACAATAAAAGCCTTATCCCACTAAGTAAGATCAGATACGTAGATTGCATGATGCTACTGGATTCTATCTAAAATTGAATTTTCTAGAATATTATTCACTAAGAGATCTCTTTTTATAATTTCCTTTAATGTCCTTTTTAACCTCTATCTATATCTTTTTCACAAGACTAAAGTGATCCCACTAAGTGAGATCAACTACATAAATCACATGATACACCACTAGGCTCTATTCAAAATCAAATTTTTAGGAATATTATTCTCTAAGATATCCTTTTTTATAATTTTTCCCAATGTCCTTTTTGACCTCTATTTACATGTTTTCACAAGGTCAAAAATCATGTGATTGACTCTTCTTACTAGTATCTCCAGTAACTTTCTTTGCACATGTCCAAATCACCTTAATCAATTTTCTATCATTTTCTCCTCAATTGGTGTCACTCCAATGTTCTTTTATATGCATTCATTCCATATCTTATCCTTTCTTGTGTGACCACACATTTATTTTAACATTCTCATTTCTACTACCCTCATTTTTTGCTCTTATCCCTTTAAAGCCTAACATTCACTACAATAAAGTATAGTTAATCGTATAACACTCTGATAAAACTTTTTCTTAAACTTGGTAAGTACTTTGTGGTTACAAATAACCTATGATGCCTTCTCTATTTTAATTATATAGCTTATATCTTGTATGTGACATCTCTATCAATTTCCCCGTTGCCTTGTAATATTGATCCTAAATACTTAAAATTAGACATTTATGGTATGATATGCTCTCTAATTATTACCTCTAAATCATTTCTATCTTACTTTTTATTAAATTTACAATGTATGTACTCTATCTTGCTCCTACTCAGGTAAAAACCCTTGGATTTCAATGCCTATCTCCAAAGCTTAAGTTTTATATTTAACCTCTTCCCTTGATTCCTCAATTAGAACTATATCACCTGCAATAGCATGCATTTAGGGATAATCTCTTGTATATCCCTGGTAAGAACATCTAAGACTAGATTAAATAAGTAAGGACTTAAGGCTAAACCCTGATGTAGACTTGTCCTTATAAGAAAGTCCTTTGTCTTGCCTCCAGAAGTTCTTGCACTTGTAGTTACCCCATCATACATGTCCTGTATAGCTCGAATATATACCACATGAACTCCTTTCTTTTCCAAAGTCTTCCATAATATTTCTCTTAGTACTCGATCATAGGCTTTTTCTAAGTCAATAAAAACCATATGTAAGTCTCTTTCTTTACTCTAACACCTTTCCATCAACTCCCATAGAAGATAGCCTTCATTATGGACCTTCCTAATATAAATCTAAATTAATTCTCTGCAATCCTAGTCTTATCTCTTAATCCATGCTTAATCATTTTTCCTATAATTTTATCACATGGCTTATAAGTTTCATCCCTTAATAGTTTGCACAGTTTTTGATATCTCCTTTATTTTATATATAAGCACGAAAATGCTCCTCCTCCACTCATATGACATTTTCTTAGACCTTAGAATCTTATTAAATAGCTTAGCGAGTCATAAGATACCCTACTCTTCTAAACATTTCCAAACATCAATAAGAATACTATCAGGACCAATGACTTTACTATTATTTTTCCTCTTAAGATTTTTTTTTATCTCTTTAACATAAATTTTGCAATAGGAAGCCAAATTTTGTTATCCTCTTAGATTTCTAATCCTTTCAAAATATCTTGTTAATCCTTACATGCCATTGAAAAACTTAAAAAAGAACTTCTCTTATCGCTTTTTAATATATTCATCTATTAGTAGAACTTGTCTTTCTTTATTCTTAATAAACCTCACTTGGTCTAAATTTCATAATTTTCTTTCCTTATTTTTGACAAGCTTATAAACCTTTCAATCTCCATTTTTTGTTCGCAAATTTCAGTAGAACTCCTCAAAAACCTCATATCATGTTTCACTCATTGCCTTATTGGTTCATTCCTAGCCACCTAATACCTTCCTTAATTTTCAATATTCGTTGCACACATGTAAGGCCTAAAATCAATCCCTTTTGATTCTGACATTTTCTTGCACATTTTTATTCTACCATCGAAATTCTTTATCTCTCAGTCTAAAACCTTTTAATTTTCTCAAAACTACTTTGGCAACCATCCTAATCCTCTGAACCATCTTATCACGAGTATGATTAACACTTTCTTATACTTCCTAATTACTTCCTCCAATAATATTCTTTTAAAAGTCATTTATTTTTCATACTTGAGTTGCCACCATTTGACCCTAAAATTTATTACTAGTTATCTTTTATGGTTACGAGTCTTAAAATGAACATCAAGAACTAAGACCTTGTGTTATGTAGCAAAGTTCTCCATTGGAATCACTTTGCAATCCTTATAGACTCTTTCATCTGAACTCCTTACCAAAAAGAAATAAATTTGCAACCTTGAGTTTCCACTCTTGTACATGATTAGATGCTCCTTCCATTTCATGAAATAAGTATTTGCAATATTGAAATCATATGCTATTGAAAAATTAAGAATATATTGCCTTTCCTCATTTAGTTCTCTAAAACTAAATCCTCCATAAGCTCCAAAAAATTGCCTTACCTCACTCCCAATATGTCCATTATATCCCCTCTCATGAAAATCTTTTCTTTTTGTGAAATTCTTTGAACTAACCCTTCTAGATCTTCCTAAAACTTCTCTTTCAAATGTGCCTCTAATCCTACTTATGGTGTATAAGTGCTAATGATATTGATAGTTTCCTGTGCATTCATTATTCTTAATGATAAAATCATGTCCCTAATTCTTTTTACATTCACCATATTCTTCTTTTAGCTCTTATCTACAATAATACTAACTACATTCCTTCTTTTAACTTTCCCTATGTACCATAGTTTAAATGATGTAATGTTTAGCTTTTTAGCTCTTTCTACAACCCAATTTAATTTCTTCAAGATACATGATGTTAATCCTTTTCTGAATCATGGTGTTTATAACCTTTAAAGATTTACCTATTAGTCTACTGATATTCTAAGTGCCAAACCTAATTATGCTCTCTCAGAGTAGCTTCTTTACCCACATCTATCCAAAAATAATGTTAAGATCCTTACTTGTTTAACACTATATTTGCATGCCAATGCAATAGCTCTTGTTTATTTGACACTGTGCTTGAGTCATATAATACATTACTTTTGGGTAACAACCTTATAATTAAATTGTTGTGTATGGTCCATGTTTAAAGTTTCGACAAAGTTTTACATTAGCTATCGAAGGCCTAACACAACCCAGAGGAAGAGAATTATTTAATCATTTATATATAATTTATGTGTCATATAATTAATGAAAATCAAATTATACATATAGTCTTTTAATTAAATACTTGAAATGAAATGCAAATTACACGTTAAAAAATAATAAAATAAACTAATATTTTATAATATTATGATTCATGTTTCAAAATCCTATAAAAAATTACATAATTCAATAAAATAGCTAATTAAATGAATAACGATTGTTAATTTCAAATTTTTTAATATTTAAATAAGTAATTTTCAATTTTCCAAAATAAAAGGGGAGAAAATTCCAAAATTAAAGAGATATATTATATTTATTCTATTTAATATATATATATATATAATATCATTGAAAAGGTTATTATACACATATAATAATTGTTTATGATTAAGATTTGTACCACAAAAATTATAATATTAAAAAAATCTATACTAATTATACAAAGGGGATTTCTCTCTCTAATGTTCACTTTTGGTTTTCCTAGAAATCGAATATAGTACGTATTTGGTTTAAATGCAAGAACATTGAACAGTAATATTCAACTACTTTAAATGTAAAACAACTATACACTAAATAAAATAATTTCTTTCATAAGATTATTTTTTATTCAAACTCATAATATTTAAAATAAAATACTAACACATTACCCCCAATATAACCAATTTTGACAATAACTTTATAAATAATCTATTAGTATTACAATAAAAGGGATTAGGTTAGTTGGACTTCATTTTTTTCTTTCCATTCAAATTTGATAAAATGAAAAGAATTTTGTAATCTCGAATTTATTTAAAAAGGAAATTAAATAATTATTCCTATTTTGAGTTTGTAAATTTTCACAATTATATCTTTTATATTTTAACTACCTCTTCTCTCTTTTTCTCTCTCACTCTCTCGAAAATATTTCAAATCATAATTTCAAAAAATTATCATTATTTTGATTTTATAAATTCTCACAATTATATCTATCTAATTTTCAAGAATATTTATTTCAAATTTGATAAAATAAGGATAACTTTATAATCTTGCGTTTATTTCAAATAATAATTAAAAATTATCCTTCTTTTGAGTTTATAATTTCCTATAATTATTTCTTATCAATTTTAACCAATTCCTCTCACTCTCTCTCTCTCTTTTATTTCAAATAATAATGTAAAATTATTCTTATTTTGACTTTGTAACTTTCCACAATTATTTCTTTTCTATCTTGAGTGATTCTTTTCTCTCTTCCTCAAGATGCACCAAATTCTAAAATCAATTTCTATTTCTTTCTCAATATGTTCTTTTATTCTTCTTTCACTTACATAAACTCTTATTTACTCCTTCAATGTGTTTCTTTTTTTTTCTTTTGACATACATAAACTTTTAAAGAGGGATGAAAGTTCTCTAGTAAATGAGAGTTCTTTGTAGGGTGAAAATATGTTTCCTTTTTCTAATGAAGTAAAAATGGATTGTATGAAGGTATCAAGTTGTAATTTTTTTACTCATAATTATATATAATGTAAGAGGTATAAAATTCATTAGTTCATATAAAAGTACTAATTAGGTTCCTTTCAAGTCTATTTATATTATTTGATCAATTTGTTACTATTTGTATTTCTTTTTATTCAAATTCATGTATATAATATTTTTCACTTTCATAAAAACTAAATTTTTAACATTGAAAATAAATATAAATAAGATTTTAAAGTTTATTTAGCATTTTTTAACATTAAGAATAAATACAAGTATGATTTTGAAATTTATGAAGCACAAAAAATATACTTGGAATTAAGAGATTAAAATAATTTAAAAAATAATTTAAAAATTGAACATGATATTGGGTAAAAAATAAGATGGTTCCTAGGCCCTGTTGAACACTTACATTTGAAATTAAATTGTAAAAGTGAAATATCGGTATCCTCTGTGAATCAATTTATTTATAGTCTCCATGATAGATCAAACTTTAATTCTTATGGACAACATACATGGATAATGAAAGTATTAGAATCAAATTAGTAAGAAAACCTTGGATAAAGCCTTAAGTAACCTCATGTGAATATTGTAATTTTCTAAAACTTAAGCGTCTCATATTATACAATAAATCAAAACATATTTATTTTTACTTGATACTTAATTGTATAAAGATTAAGCCTTGCATCCTTTGAATTCATATCATCTTACTATATGAAAATTCCAGAAAGTCAACTATAAAATTTGTATGGAATAAATTAAAAGGAACTAATTAGTGATATTAGCTAAAATTTCTAATAGAAACCAATTTGTAAGAGGATTTATTTTCATTTAATTGTATGAATTGAACAACATATTTGATTCTATATGTCACTTAGGAAAATATTATTGTTGATGAAAATAGTAATTATAATCAATAATTAGTAATTAACATGTTACACCCTAAAATTTCTAGAGGCATAACTAGCGTAGGAGGTTAACCTAAAACAACCTCTCACAATCCATCACAAACTAATTATTGTTTAATGTACTACTAAATATATTTTAAATAAATTCATCCAAAACAATATTTACATATTAGTTTTAAGAAAAAGGGAGAAAACTTGCCGTATTTTATAACATTTTCCTAAAGGTACCTATTCTAAACTTAGGGTCATATACCTTATCATAATATGCATATTTACTAAAATTCTAAATGTCCATAATGCAGTCTAACAATATCACTATACAAATAGACATGACCAATAGTACATGCAAAGTATAATCAGTATCCATTACCAAAAACAATATTTATGAGCAATGTCTTCATATCTGCAACATAACTAGTCCAAATGATCATTAATTAGACTGAGGCCTAATAACTTGATGAACTATAATGGATGGATCACCTCAAGGCTTTGAAAAATAATATTTTTTTAAATAATGAGTTTCAAAGAAACCCAATGAATGAACCTTTTATTCAAAATGACTTATTCTTAACTAATTACATAACTATGAAAAACATGATAACTAAAATAATTTTATGCCCTGTATTTTCCAATAAGCCAATTCTTGATGAATTTCAATTAAATTAACCATCTAATCATGAAAACTTTCATTTACATAAAGTGTGCACAAAATAACAATATATATAATAATGGGCATATATATGTATATAATTCTACAGTAGATGATGATAAGATAAAGTGTAAATGTGGTTTCCATTACATGTAAAAGTAAATGAAAAATTAAATAGTGCTAAAATATAATGAGATACCTTGGTGAGTTCCTTTAGATAACCATATCAATTCAATATATGATCAATCTCCTTATTCTCTTTATTCCTCCACCAATTACAATTTTGCCTTTATCATTCCATCAATTTCATATCAATTCAATATCCAGGTGCACTTGAAGGCTACCTAAAGGAACTCTCCAAGGATCCAAATATCATACCTTACAACAAAATAATAAATCTCACCAATTATAAAAATGATGATCAACCACACAATCAGTTTCAATCAACATATATATATATATATATATATATATATATATATATATATATATATATATATATATATATATGGGCTTAACTTTGAGCATCTCAATTACCACATCATAAATTCAAGCTAACATTAGAAGTCTATGAACAATTTGGTTAAAAGTTCCCATAACATTGTTTTCATAAAGCCCAAAAATAGTTAAAATTTTAGTGAATGTATTTTAAGAACTTAATTCAGTTAAAATCATAGAATTTTACATAAACATATTTAAAAAGGGCAAATAGTCCACTCACTTTGTTTGGTTTGTTAAAAAGTTGAACTTCAAAGAATTGTGCCTCCAATCATGAATCTACTACAATCTAATAGTAATAAAAAAATTATACTTATAAACTAATTTGAATTGGTATAAAATTCTAATTGAAGAATACTCTTGCAATTTAGGGACTTGATACAATCCTAATATCAAGAATTCCAATTACACAAATTTCAGAGTTACGATTTTTCTTCATTATTCAAACCCTTAAATCAAAATCCTAACAAATATTATAATAAAAGAAAATCTTCAATCATGCTATTGAAACACTCACTTTAACTTTATAGGAAATTGAGTAGCATAATGTCTGCCTTAATTGTTGATCAACTAATTAAATAATTGCAAATATGTGTATTTGAACTTGACCTATTAATGAAATAAGTAGATTAGCAAGCGTAGGACAATAGTAAGGAGCATAAACCAGATATCGCTCTTCAATTGTAACTTTCTCTACTCTCATAGTTTTACTTCTATTTTTTTTATTTTCCCATTTTATTGTTATGTTTTTGTTTATCCTTTCAAAGCATTTCCTCATTTATAAAGACATTAGGGATATTGTTTAATTTAGATGGAGACGAGGGATAATAAAAAATTATTAGTAAAACTATTAGACCAATTGTGTGCATAAAGGATGGATGAGTACAGAGATATTTTTTTAATTCTTGATATGCATTCCATTAGTAACATGTTTTTCTTGATGATGTATCCTTAATTCAAAAAAAAATCTTTTTATTAGTAAAACCATCAAACCAATTGTGTATGTAAAGGATTGCTGAGCAAAGAATTATTTTTTAGCTCCTGATAGGGATTCCATTTGTAGCTTGTTTTTCTTCATAATTTATCCTCATTAAAAAAATTAAAAAAAAGAAAGGGCTCATCTTTTTAAAAATTCCATTGGGACTGTTTCAAGTTATTTTTCTTATTTAGGTGCTTTCCACTTATTTTAAAGAATTGTATAAGTCTTAAGTATGAATTAATTGAGTGTGAAGGTTTTATAGTTTGATTGAAGAATTATCTTGCTTCTTGAAACTGATAAGTTTTCCAATAAGTTTTAAATTGAAAGAACCAAGTTTGGCAAACTTTAGTCATGAAACTTTGAGCTTATTTGATTAATTTTGACTATCTTTCTTGTATGAGAGATTTACTTATTAGGTTATCACTCTAAAACTAGCTTTAATTCTTGTTGAGATTACATTTTTACAAGCATGAGCAAATATAATTAAGACATTTTTCTTTGAATAAACCACTTGTACCTAAATAGCTAAACTTTACATATCCATTGAGTATTTCTTTTGTGCCTAATTTACTTTCTTTTATTTATTTAGCTCATTTCAATCCTAATATATATATTTTACATAACTTTAGAGGCTAGAGGAGTATGCAATCAAAAGAAGGATGGGTTACTAAATTAGTGTGAAAGTCTATCAAATATTTGAAAAAAAAAGTTCATTAAAAAAAGGGGGAAACAAAAAGGAAAAAATATAAATAAGAAAAAAATAAAAATAAAAAAATAGAAAGAGGAAGGGATAATATGTCATTAGAGCAACTGTAACTCCAATTGTAACACTTAATGTTTAAATTCATTTATCAATACTCTTTTAATCTTATCGATTGATAACTTCTCTTTTCATATTATTATATTCCCTTTACCTTGGCCCGACTACAACCTTTAATAAGTCATTTTGATTTGCTTTATACATGTGAACTAGCTAATGGAGATTGAGAATATAAGCAAGTCTATGGTAGTTAATTCTTAATAAGTTAAGTTTAAGTAAAACACTTAGCCTTAAACACTTGAAAGATTGAAAATATGACTTATGAGATATTGTCCATTTAGTTTTTTCTTTCTTAAATAAAGTTATCATTTTTTTTATTCTAGATGACATGTGTTATTGATTCATGAATGCTTGTGGCTTTGCATTCTTGACTTCAATAGAAAATTAGTGTTTTTAATGTCCACCCCAGATGTACAAAACTAACCATGGGGAAGTTTTATAAAACTAACTTTCATTGCCTCATTCTTAACTTTTGTAGTGTTTCCTAAAATCTCCATTGAGTTGAATTTTTCATATTTTGTAAAATTGGGCTCGTTTGGATCAACTTGTCACCATTAAGAAAATTTAGTTGGATTTAGACCTGCTATAATCAATTAAGTTTCGTTAAAAGAAAAAATTGTTTGCATTATATCATGGATAACTCTGTTAAAAAGGATTAATGAAAACATATGCTTAAAAGATCATATGTGTTGTTAAGAAAGTTTTCTCTAATGAAGCTTATCATGATTGGTTTCATAATTTGTGATAATTGAACCATATGCAAGGGCAACTGACATTATTGTTTTAAAACATATTATCAAAAGGCTAGAATCCCTTTGTAAACCCTATTGCAAATGATATTTATTATCATCCATGCTTAACAATTCTTTGTTTCTAATCTTTATTGCAATGATAATATTCATTAATATGTCATTCTCTTTTTTCCTTATGAAAAATGCCATGCATTTTCATATGCTAAGTGTGTATTGGAACACTATAAGATGTCATGCTTATCTGAATGTGTCTAAATGAAATTAATAATGCAAATATGATTGAATAAAGCATTAGATTTGCCTTAATTCTACTAGATAGAAAATAGGGGGTAATATTAGTGGAAAGTTTAAGTCAAACAAAGAGGAAATGTGCATAATGGGAAACAACAAAACTTGGCACTATCCAAACATGACCTTCTTAGGAAAAAGTCTTTAAAAGAATGAAGTAAGAAACTTTTCTGAGAAATAATTGAGTCATTATTACATGCATTACATTCTTACATCAAACTATTTATGCATAATTTTCCCTTTTAAATCAAACCTAGTCAATACAGGTCATTTACATTTTTACTATTAAATCAAACTCAATCAAGTTAAGTTGAGTTTGTGTGAATCCATGTTATTTTCACTTTCATTTTCATTATTAAATTGAACTTAATCAAGTTAAGTCGAGTCTGTGTCAATTTAGATTATTTACATTTTCATTGTTAAATCAAATTTAATTAAGTTAAGTTAAGTCTATATCAATTTAGGTCATTTAAATTTTTATTATTAAATCAAACTTAATCAAGTCAAGTTGAGCCTATATCAATTTAGGTCATTTTCACTTTCCTTGTTAAATCAAACTCGATCAAGTCAAGTCAAGCTTGTATCAATCTAGGTCATTTTTCTTTATCTTGTTAAATAAAAAATAATTAAGTTAGGTTGACTTTATGTTAATCTAGATCATTTTCCTTTTCATCATTAAATCAAATTCAATTAAGTCAAGTTGAGCCTATGCAAATCCATATCATTTTCTTTTATCTTATTAAATCAAACTTAATTAAGTTAGGTTGAGCCTGTGTTAATTTAAGTTATTTTCCTCTTTCTTGTTGAATTGAACTTAATTAAGTTCAGTCAATTTTATGTTAATCTAAGTTATTTACATTTTTATCATTAAATTGAACTCAATCAAATTAAGTCGAGCCTATGTTAATTCAAGTCATTTTTTTTAAATTAAATTCAATCAAGTTAAGTTAAATCCAAGTTACTGCCTTTCTATTTTCAAATCAACCCATTCATATTGATTAGAACCTGTGCTAATTCAAGTTGTTCAAACCAAACCCATCAAATTTGGATTAGGTTTTTGTTAATTATGCTCATTTCATTGTAAAATTGAATTCAGTCAAGCTAGATCAAACTTGTGTTAATTTAAGTCATTTCTTTTGAACCCAATCAATTTGGGTCAAATTTATCTTAATTAATTCAATGATTACACTAGAATTAATCAATTTAATTTATTTCTAAGCCTAGCTAATTCGAGTTTGATCTATAAAGTAGGTTTATCCTTTTTAACTTGGTGTTGATAGAGTTGAACTATACTTCCTTCTTCTTTTATTATTGCCCAATACTATTGTTCCTATACATAAAACAAAATCCCTTCTTTCTTAGCCCTATGCTTTCTTTTGCAATACCTTATTTTTTTATCTTATCATATTCCTTTATCTTTTCAATCTCGACCTCCAATTATTTTGCTCCTTTTCTTATTAATTTTCATTACTACCTCATCCTTATTCAATTTCAAGCTTTTTCATTTTCTCCATCATCTGATCTCTCTGCATCTCTTTCAATCCAACCTCCTCATCACTATTCCATTACCTTTTATTAACCTTTATCATCCAATTTATCTACCTCTCTTTGATTTCTTGCCAATCATGCTTAGTTTTTTCTATTTCTACTTTAAACCATTGTTGCATTATTTTTTGCCAAAACAGAGGTGTTACAATTTGGAGGTTTGTCAATTTTGCAAAAATTAGAAGACACTACAATGTGAGAAATGTGGAAAGTGCATGTTTTGACTATTATACTCCAAGCTATGGCTTTAACATATGTAGCGATTTGTTATTCATGGTAGCACAAAGGCTGCCCTTTATTGGGGTTAGATTAACATGGTGTGCTTTACCATTTTTTTGAAAATGGATTATAAATCCTCATATTATGAATGATTAGATGTCGTTGATTGCTATGTTAATTGTAATCATGCTATTGCTACTATTATTTATTGCCATAAAGTAGTAAGTGCCATATAGAATCTCAAATGGAATGGTTAGGCAATGTTGACTTCTATGACTACTATAACCTAGCTATTATTATTATCAGACATTGCTGTGAAGAAATAGCTACCAAATAGAACCCCTAAGTGGTTTGTGCTATAGCTTGTGCTAAATTGGTAAAGTTTTAAATGTAACTGTATGTCAACATCTTTATTTACCTCTTAATTTTAGAAGAATGAGTAAAGGAATCTAGTTGTTGACACCCAATTTTACCTGGATAATAATACAAGTAAAATAAATATTAAGTATTATAGCTAAAAATCTTGAAATTTATTTTGTATTCCACCATCCTTAACAACGATCTTATTTCCATCTCTCACATGTGAGCTTGTTTGTATGTTGCAAACTATAATTAAGAGCCTATTTTCATGTTGCCAATCATGATTGACGATACACTTTACTATTCTTCATCGTGTGTAAAAGCTATATGCTTGCATTAGTAGAGACTGAAAAGGAAGCTTCTCCTTTCTTATCCTCTAACTCTTAGAGCCTTATGTGTTGGCATCTTGAATTA
The DNA here is from genome assembly GCA_020226215.1 of Sindora glabra. Classification (NCBI taxonomy): domain Eukaryota; kingdom Viridiplantae; phylum Streptophyta; class Magnoliopsida; order Fabales; family Fabaceae; genus Sindora; species Sindora glabra. The sequence goes on along the minus strand of CM035225.1, from coordinate 17,682,880 downwards.
CTTGGAAAGGAGTATGGTTTAAGCCTAAAGGAAGGAAGAGGAGAAGAAAGTAGAAAAAAGAAGAAATTAAAAAAAATTAGAAAGAAAGGAAGCACAAAGATTAGAAAGAAAGAAGAAAAAGAAACAACAAGATGAATTTGTAGATAAGAAAGAAGAAGGAAAATTATTAGAAAGATATGAGAAAAGAAGAAAGTAGAAAATTTTAAAAAAAGGGCATGAATCATAAAAGACAAAGAGAAAAGACTTTTTTTTCAAAATATATATTACTTGTGCCATCCCTTCACCTTTCTTACTTTAATTTTTTTATTCTTTTATTTTTATTTTTATTTTATTTTAAATTATATATTTTATTTATTAAAACAATATAAATTATAAACTATAAAAAAATTAATAAAAGCACAAAGCAGATGTCTTTCTCAGAAGAAAGGATGTCCCCCTTACTTCCTACCATTTTAATGTCATCCCATCCCATCCTATTTTCAATTTTTATATTTTATATTTTTTTCTTTTCTTTTAATAAAAATTAATTAATATTTTATTTATTTAACATGTGATGTTAAAAGTGTTTTTGTGTAATTTGTATGATAGAATAAATGAAGATAATCTGAATGTTCAATTCATTTTAACACTTTTAAGGTAAGAGATATTTTAAAAGTTAAATTGGGTGAGTTAATTAAACTAAAAAATTCTCTATATCATTGCATATAAATATTACCTTATACGCATTATGTGCACCCCTAATTTATATTTTATTTGAAAAATATGTTACATATTCTTCTGATGATAGAATAACATTGAAATTAATTGCAAGTGCAATAAATATAATTTTAATTTTTTTGAATGATTTTTATTTTAGATTTGACCATGAAATCAAAAAATTTTGATAATTAAAATTAAAAATTATTGATGCAATGCTAAACAAGTAAATAAATAAATAAAATCATTTAAAATAATTTTCTTTATCTTATTATTTTAAAAATTATGTTACAAACATTTTATTAAAAATATTTTAAAAATAACAAAATAAAAATTTTCTAGATTGATAAAATGAAAATCTTTTTATAATAATAAAATAAAATTCTCTTAAAAATAATAAATTAAAAAATAATTTAAAAATAAAATTTATACCTTTGACATATCAAAATTAAGTAATTTCATTATAAATGTGATTATGACAATATTTAATAATATTAAGGCACTTTATGTCATCTAAATCCTACCATAAAGTTAAGTAGATTCAGACAATCAAATCAACAAATTAATTAAAATTAAAAATTGCATTTCATCAAAACACATATATAATATAATAAGAATCATTATAATTCAATTCAAAAGATAGAATTAGAATAAACCGGTAATCATCCTTTGAACAAACATTGTAGGATGCTAACACCTTTTCTATACGTAACCAACTCCTGAATTTGAACTTTGAGAATGCAAATCATTTTCGATGTTTCCATCACACCATAAAAATAATTAGTTGCAACTCCATTTTCTTTTTATTTTTATTCATATTTACTAATGAGGAGGCATGAAACTTGCTCGCCTCTCATGAATTCTGCTATGGGATACATTGTGACATAAGCAAAATATAATATTTAAAACTAGAGTAAAAAATTGAATTTAATATTGAAATTTAATCATATATAAATGACAAATATCTTATGTATTTTTCTAACTAAAAGAAGAAATCAACCCCCACTATCCCCCCCCGGGGAATATAGTATAACTTTTTGTAGTTTGAAAAATCTTTTGTTTTATTGACCAACTTTCGTAGGGAACCAATTTCAAGAGAACATTTTCTTAATTATTTAACTTTTTTCTATAAATTCTTTGCACAAATATCACAACGTCATTAAACAATGATTTGTTAAGTTTCTTCACGTAATTTTAAAATCATTTTTATGAATAAATATTTAATAATTTAATAATATTTTGACCCCTGTTTGAAAAGGTTGTGTATAAATGATAGTAAATTTTTTATGGGCTTTCAATGTAACAATTAATTGCACAAAAGTTACGAAATAAATTTCAGAAACTTCTTAATCATTATAGAGAAATTGTATATTTTTTTTTTCTAACATGTAGAAGGGGGCAGACTTTTTTAGTCTTTCGGCATTACATTATGACAGTAGACTGACTTTGATCAAGTGCGATTAACCCCGCTATTACTATCAATGACCAGCGGGGAGTTTGAACGACCACGTCGTGTAGGAAGCGTTTGGTGGGTCCCAATTGGTTGGAAACTTTGCAAAGACTGACGGCAAGTATTGACTTCCGCAGGAATGCTACTACGTGTCCTTGATGAGATCCAACGGGCAATTTTCGACTCTACTACTTTAATATGTCATCTCTCCAACAAGAATTATGAGCCCCAAGAAAAGGGAAGTTAAGGAGAAGACATAGCTTGCTTGCTCTCAGTTCATCTCAAATTCGCAAAAACTCCCATCATCTGGCCATGGCTGCGAAGTTGATTTTGCACTTCATTCTTGAATTTCTTGAACTTTTCAAAGGTTCTGATTTGTGTTTCATAAGATACACATATTCATATCTACTAAAGTCATAAGTAAATGTAATGAAGTACTGGAAACCTCCTTTACTAGGTGAATTAATAGACCCACATACATCAATATGTATGAGACTTAATAGATCATTAGCCTTTTTGCTGTATCCAATAAATAAAGCTTTAGTCATCTTACCTAATAAATAAGAATCGCATACTTTATATGAATCAAAATCAAATGAATCAAAGAATCCATCTTTATGAAGCTTAGATATGCATTTTTCATTTATATGGTCCAAATGACAATATCAGAGATAAGTTGGATTTAAATCATTTAATTTAAACCGCTTGGTGTTTATATTATAGATAGACATTTCAAGATCAAGAATATAGAATCCATTGAATATTTGTGCACTGTAGTAAAACATTTCATTTAAATAAACTAAACAACTTTTGTTCTTTATTATAAATGAAAAACCATTCTTGTCCAAACAAGAAATAGAAATAATATTCCTACTAATAGCAGATATAAAATAACAATCCTTTAATTCAATTACTAAACCAAAAGGTAAAGATAAATGATATGTTCCTACAGCTAACGCAACAACTTTTGCTCTATTGCCAACTCATAAGTCCACTTCACCTTTAGCTAGAGTCCTACTCCTTTGTAGTTCCTGCACATTTGTGCAAATATGAGAACCATATCCAGTATCTAAAACCTAAGATGTAAAAATAGAAACATTAATTTTTATAACATAGATACCTGAAATAGAAGTCTCACTTCCCTTCTTCTTTTTCAGATCTTCTACATAGACTTTGTAGTTTCTCTTCCAATGTCTGGTCTAACCGCAATGGAAGCGTGTCCCTTCCTTAGCCACACCCCCTTTTAGTTTCAATGTAGAAGACTTAGACTTGGGCTTGCCTTTGGATTTGGAATCCTTCTTATTTTTTCCCTTGCCTTTGCCTTTGCCATTGCTCTTGCAAATTTTAGTCTCTTGCAAATTTTATTCAGCAATACTTACAAAATTATTAGGTTTAGTCTCTTGCAAATTTTATTCAACAATACTTAACATGCTTAACAGTTCTAGCAGTGATTTGTCAATTTCATTCATGTTGTAATTCATGATGAATTAACCATAACTCTATAGCAACGATTACAAAATTAAGTCAGTGGCTAACTCTTGGCCTAGTGGAGCACCCAATCTCTCAAGGTTCTCAACATATCTAATCATTTTGAGTACATGAGGCCTAACAGGGTTTCCTTCTGCCAGTTTGCACTGAAACAATGCTTTTGTCACCTCAAACCTTTCATGCCGAGCTTGGCCTTCATAAAGTTTCTTCAGATGCTTAAGCATGTTATAAGCTTCCATGTTCTCATGTTGCTTCTGAAGCTCAGAGCCCATGGTAGCTAACATGAGATAACCGACGTCTAATGCATCATCATAATGCTTCTTATAAGCATCCTTTTGAACCCGAGGGGCACTAGCTTTAAGTTCTTGAGGAATAGGTTCCTCTAGGACATACATTTTTCGCTCATGTTTGAGGACTATCCTTAAATTCCTATACTAGACCAAGAAGTTTGTCCCATTTAATTTGTCCTTCTCAAGGACTGATCGCAGTGATAGATTATTTGATGTATTAGCCATTGGTTATCTACAACAAAAATATGCAAAGTAAGTATTTAGTTTCAAACATTTAATAAGGTCTTTTATTAAATGTACCTCTTACTAATTTATTCAAATTAATAACCCTCACTATTAATTTGGAAAGTCACATTGTCTAGGCTTTCTAATGGGGCCAAGATCTATATTTCACCAAGCCTTAAGTTAGCTTTGGCTAATCACTTAAAATTTAGTTATTTAGGTTGGCAATACTTGCCAATTGTATCATATACAACTCTTGGATAGTTAGGTGAACAACATTTGTTCTAGTCTATCTTATGAACTAAAACCTAACTATATACTTCCAAGTCTCAATCCTATTGAGATATCCTAGTTAAGTCATACCCAATGCTTGACATTTGGATATCATTATTATCCAGTCGCGTCTCACCAAGATAAATGAGGTATTTTGCTTTGGCAAACCTACCTTATGCATTGGAAAGTATCGTTTAGTTATTATTGACTTAATATTTCAGATGAGGGATTTTAACTTAATCATTATCAAACCTCACCATAACTAGTCTATTTATTCATGCAATATATCTAGTATATCTTATACATCATAAAAAGTAAATGAATAAAATAGACTATTGCATATCACATATCAAGCAATGGATAAAACTATCATATAATAGGAACATATACTATCACATAGTAAATGCATGCTCATCAATATCATCACATAATAAAGAAATCAAAATGTCGCATAATATGGCCCAGAATTCTATTTTCTAATAATATTCCTAAACTAACTCCTTAGCTTTTTCTTATCCTATAACTCCTTAGCTTCTCCTTATTCCAAACAAAGGTTGCTCCATTGTGATTGCAATTTTGTAACAGAAACCCTGAGTTACATTTAGGGGAGTGAGATGAGAAAAAAATACACATTAGAAAAATAGAGGAAGACACAACACACAAGTCGTATTTAAAATCCATCCATTAAAGCTCCAAGGGCCATACTATGCAACACTTTCATGCACCATATGTAATAATTGCTAACAAATATATGTAACCAAGATAAGCAAGATGATTGACATATATATTTCATAACATAATCATCATCAAAAATCATGTTTTAAAACAGCGCCTTAAAAACAAAAATGATTTTTGAATGCTACGTAGAGTTAGGATTTACATTAGAACAAAGTGGACAGATTTGACACACCCATTCAGTTGAACAATTCAACCTTATTTGACATTCAAATCACAGTTTTGAAGTAGGATTTACATCAAAATAAAATGGACAGATTTCATTATATCAAATAGATCCAACGAAGTTTAAATACATTAAACCATTCATGCATATGCTTCATACATGAGTCCAAATTTATTTAATCACATTAAATGAATTTAAACTGATCTATATATGAAGACAAACTCAAAACTAATCACATTAATTATGTGTAGAATAGATTATATTCATAAATGCAGAGTATATCATATATACAAAAATTGATTTAAGGAATAAATTTGATTAGTTTCAATTCATAACAGAACCTTCTAATTTCAGAAAACAATTTTCACATATTAAATCATGTACACGTAATTAATCCTATTTGTTCTTATCAAAATAGAACCTAGAATTAATCACGAAAATAGATTCAAATTCAAGTTAAAACCTAGAATTATACATGAAACAAATTTGAATATGAACCAAAAAACACATAATCAAATTTGTTCAATTAATCTCATTAATTCCTAATCAAAATCAAAATATAAATTATATATATCATACATATATATTAGAACCAAACACGAGTTTATATATATCACATATATATCTAGTTTAAATAGAAACTAATTTGATTTTATTTATCACATAAATATTCATCAAAACACGCAATTCTAATTTGAACCAAAATAGAATATTTATCATATAAGCATTCAAAAAAATACTGAAACATATAATCAAATTTATATTTTTGCAAGAAGCTTTGATACCATTATTAGGATTCGGATTAATATATGTAATGGAATTTTAAAATTTTGATCCAAAACCTTTCTAGGATCCATGCAAAAGTCACAAACCAGTATTAGGGTTTTACCTTATTTGTACTCATATTCTTTCTGAACGAATCCTTGAGAGACCGAGATGAATCAAATGCTAGCCGGAAGGTACAACATCTCTATAGTATCCACACGGAGTGAACAACGACTTCTTCCCTCCATAAAGCTACTAGGATTCATCTCTCTCACTAGGATTGGGTTTGGACATTTTCTAGAGTGATTTAGGATTTGATTTAAGCTAATATGTGTTATGTAATGTGCTGCCTTAAAGTCCTTTTATAGAATTAAGGCATATCACAATTCTAGTCCCACTAGGATAATGCTTCAAAATCCTAATCACACTAAATAACTATTACCTTATTCTTATCCTAGAAAGAGTGATAAGAGATAGGACTTATCTATTAATTATCTAATATTAGATAATAATAATATTATCTCATAATATAATTATCTAATATCTAATAACGTAATTATCTAATATTATTTTAATATCAAATAATATCACATAATATATAATATATATTATGTGAATAAATATATATTATCTTAATAATATATATATGCACAAAAATAAGTCCAATTAATTGAATTTTAGTTCAACTAAAATCTAATTAATTATTGTCTTATTCTTACTCTTTTTATATGACCCTGTAGGTTCTTATTATGTTGATAATAATTTAGTTTGGGCCATAAATAGTGAGTGGTATCTAGCAATACATTACTACCACTCAAGTAGTAAGAATATCTATAATTTGACATCTACCTAATATATGATCAACATTTTACATAATAATCTTTTTGTAACAATTTCTAAATCGAACTAGAGGCATGGAATGTGTCATCCTCGTTAATGTTCAATTTATATTTCTTAATACTGAGTAGACTTAAAATAAATAATCAATATCATATATTGATCCAATTGAGCATGACTATGTATTTCTAAGTCTCACTCAATAAAGGGGACCAATGATATTTTTCTTTTATACAAGAGCAACAAAATCCCATCTACATCACTTACTTCCCTCTGTATAATTGTGACACACCTAATCAATATCCTACTCATCATCCCAATTAAAGGTGACATAGGATGATATCAAAGTGAGTAACTCCTCATGTAGGGAACCGTAGTGACTTTAGGTGAAAGAACTATGCACTTGTGATCATATGAGAATAACTAATGACATGTTTATTTATGCAGTATTCTAATAGTGGGTCAGTCCAGTACATTGTTCAATAATAATGTACTCATGTATTGACTTAATATCACATATCTATGATTCATAATCATGAGTCACTATACATGCTAGTCTTAATATATTATTACTATCTTTTTCGTAATAATACTTGACTAGGGGTATTTTAGGAATAGCAAAGCTATTCCAAGGATAATTATTATATTTAAGTTATAATTTGTGCAAAATAAAACAAAATAAAATATAATAATTATATTGCCAAAACAAAATGTAATACATTATGTAGTATTGCAATCATCTCTATAATTGGCTCCTAAGACACACACCAACATATTAGGGGTTGGATGTATCCACTACCCCATCCTATATGTGTGTTAGTCTCTAAAGTTCTTTGGCACAGACTATAGCTTACCCATATCCTTATTTCTCTATTCATGTTTTACGAGAAAAAAAAGGATAAATATAATTATTGACTTGGTGAATAGATTATATATTTAAATTATGAATAATAAGTTGAATTACCTTATTATAATGATGTGTAACAATGGATTTTGATCCATGCTAATCATTCACCATTTTTTTTGCCTTATTCTTTGCATTCCTTAACAACTCCTACAAATTAAGAAATAACTATATAATATTATTATATTTAAGAGTCATAACTAAAATACAATTTAGATAAATGAAACAATCACATAAATTTATTAAATATCATACTTACCTTGTAAGCGTCATTGTCAAAGAACTTCACACATTTATACTATGTTTGAGGTGAGATAGATCATAGCATGTAGTTCCTAGCATAATCCAAGTTGAAATCTTGCTCCCAATCACATCTATACTGGAGAAAGCACCTATTCAACTTGTATTTTCGATTACTACATAAGTCAGTAATAGTCCGTATCAAACCACTAAGCATTCTATCCTAGTTAGGCTTAAAGATACCCTAGAACTCAAAGTTAGACTACATTAGAAACATTTAACAAATTTATAAGTATTATATCTAATAATTTCAATTTGAATATAAATAAGTTAAGATAAGAAGGAGATTGATGCTTACTTAGACACCTTGCATGATTCTATCCCACTATTACTGAGGCACTGACTACCATGATTTATAATAGGGCAGGACATGGGCTCAAATGATGCTGCCTATATCATAAGGGAGATAACTAGCATTCTTATCTACCTCATGTTATGTATCAGTCATATTGAATTATACAAACACCAATTTCCCCCTTTCCTCTCCATCTTCTCATACAGCTCGAGGGACCTATTTGGGCCTTTTTTCTTAGAGCTACAACTTTAATGGATAAGAGAAAATATTAGAACCATGAATTTATATTTAATAAATAATAAACTTAAGTGTGCATAATACGAAAAAATCCCTAATCCCTCACACTATGATGAAATATGTATGGATTGATGTGGAGGGCCCCTTCTAGTATCACATCTATGGTATCATGCCTCAACATCCATAATAATTGGAATAATAAACATTTTATAAGTATTTAAGAGAAAAATCCATAGTTAAACTAATTGACAACAACATATAAATTATTGTATTCATATAATGAAATCACACAATTATTTTTATATAATTATGAGTTGTAATACAAAAAAATGGTATCTCCGTAATTTGAATTGGTGTCAATGAACATAATAAACTCATCCTCATGCTCATCAGTTTTTCTATCATTATTAGATTATAAAATCCCCTTTTCCATATAATCTTCAATCATTTCATTTTCTAAACTACTTTCATCATTGATGAAGATGTCCACTCCTTCTATGATAAAATCATTATTCCTATAAGATGAAACAATTAAAAGACCATTTTTCTATATCCCTCAAGTTTACTAAGTGAAAATCTCCAAGGTTAACCATGAGATTAAAATTAGAGGAGTTAATTTCGTACAAGAATGAAAAGTCTAGTATATTGACATCATCATTGGATAGATCTTATATGTCGCGATGCATCACATTATGGATGACCTTCCAATTTATCCCATTAAGAAGATCTTCAATGTAGAAGACTTATTTTGCCTATGTTGCAAGTATGTAAAGGTTGTCTTTATACCATTACCCATTGATAGAGATGCTTGTAATGTTATTATTAATGAAAAGTTTCATTTTTCTTGGATCAATGTCTTACCATTTGTACTTGAATAGAGTCACACTATATTTATTTATTTAAATAAGTTAACTCTATGATGTTTTTTAGTACATCATAATACATATTACTATTAGTTATTAGAATAAAAAATGTCATTGTTTTGTATTTTATGCTTCGTATCCTGAGTTTCAACTATAAAGCATGCTTCATTTACAATACATATTGAGTATATTATAATAGTAAAATTAGGACTGAAAGCTAATGATAGTAGCTTTTCAATGACTTTTGGGGAATCATTCCTATATAAATGGTACATATGCAAAAATAGCATTTCTATGAAAGTTTAAATTCGAAAGAAAAGTACAAGAAATAATATTTACATGATTGGTATAGCATGGTTGAAAAGAACAAGCCTTTACCTTAGAGTAAAACCATATGATGAATTTTATTCTTTGTAATTGATCAATGTTGTCAACACCACTTTTTTTGAGCTTTTGCCATTGTTTATTACACAATATATATATATATATTTTAGTCCATTATAATTAATTGAGGAAAAAGTATGAATGTTTATAAAGACTTATTGAAAATACTTTTCAATCTTAGCATAGTTATTCAAAATGTACTATATGACAATATCTCAATCTCTTCTGTCGAAATGAAAAATAGTCATCTTCCCTATTGGTCAACATTGAGATTTGAACATTTACAATGCCTTTTTTTGTATCTTTAGATGTTGCATTATGGTTTTGATCAAGTTGATTGAATCTAATTTTCACTTCTTCTAGGTACATAGAATAAAATGTTAACATCTTATTAACAACATATCCTTCTACAATTGAATCCTTAGGTAAAGCATGACTCTTAACATGATCCTTCAACATTTTTATGTATCTCTTGCATGGGTACATCCATTGAAAATGAATAGGATTGCCTTACAAAGCTTCATTAGGCAAATGCATCACTAGGTGAACCATTATGTCAAAGAATGCTAGAAGGTATATTCTTTTATGCTTGCATAAAAGGATAACAGTGTCTTGCTTAACTTGTAAGACATCTTTCATGTTAATACTTTTAGCATATATTTAGTTAAAGAAGTTACACAACTTAACAATCAGATATGATAGTTCTTTTAGCAAAAATGTTAGGACTAAAGGTCCTAACAATCTCTACATGATAACATGATAGTTATATAAATTCAATCCTTTCAACTTCATATCATGATCAGTCATATTCTTCATAAGACTTCCAACAAACCTATCAAAAAAATTTATATTTTTATATATTGGCAAAACTATCTTCATTCATCCTAGTTAAGTAGTGTTGCATCATATGGTTTAAAAAGTTGACCCCTCTTCTTATATAGATACAAGTCTGGCCTTATTTTCATGTCCATTAGATCTCATCTTACATTGTTTATATCTTTTATTTTTGTTTAATATATAATAATATACTCAAAATACTATCATATACATTCCTCTTAACATGCATCACATCAATATTGTACCTCAGATTCATTGTTGGCTAATATTAAAAGTTGAAAAATATGCTCCTCTTACTTTAATCAAATTCATTAGTACCCCTCTTCTATTTTAGATCACTAAACTAAGCATATTTTCTAGGAAGTCTTTAAGCCACCTTACCTAGTAGGTCTATGATAATTTTATTGATAAGAGGATGAGGAGGGGCTTTCTTCTCTGGCCTCCTATTGAATTCCTTCTTGTTTCTTTATATGTTATTCTTTGGAAGCTAGTGATGATGACTAACATAGGCTATTTTCCCTCTAACTTGAATTAATGGATTTTCATCATTGCACATATGGCATGCTTTATAGCCTTATCTACTCCACCTAAAGAGACTACTTCATACAAAAAAAATTATTTATAGTCCATAATAATATCACCCATATATTGAATATCATATTTGTATTAGTATCCTAAGTCTCAAACCACCTTTCCCAAAGAGGTCTTAACTTTTCTACAATTAATATTAAGAAGACATTAATATACTTGCTTGGTGACTATGGCCTTAGTATTAATAGGGCCAATATGAACAAAGACTGATTCATGCAAATCCATGGTGGCAAGTTATAGTAGTCATCACCACTAGCCACATGCTATAAGATAAGTTCCATCACTAAAAATATTAAATCCATTTACACTTAAGCCTAACCTAACGTTTCACAAGTCTACAGAGAAATTGGAATTCCTTTTATCGAATTCCTACAAGGTTATCCATCAAAAGATATAGTATTATCCCATCCTTTATTAGCCTTCCTATATAATGTCATATCATATCCTTTACAATGTTCCTTGACCCATATAATTGCTTTTAACCAATGAGTTAGTGAAAAAATATTAAAGCACTTTTTGAGATACCTTTTTTATTTTTATATTTTTATTTATCCATTGACTATTCCTACAAATTGGATAATTTTCCTTCAGAGTATGTTCTTTCTAAAGAAAGTGCATAGTTATACTTGCACACATGGATTAACTTATATCCTAACCTCAATTTATTAAATTATTTCTTTGCACTATAGTATGATTCTAGGTGATTTATTATTCTTTAGCAGTGCCTCTTTTAATAACATTAAAAGAGAATTAAGTGACTTGTTAGTCCTACTTATGTAACACCTTATAAAAGTATGAGTTTCACTAAAAAGTTTAAGGTTGAAAATGTTGTGCATCTTGGATATAGTTTTATTCCCACTTGTTCAAAAAGGTCATTGCAACTACTATAATTTGATCCAATGTTTCCCCTCGGATGCTTCCTCATTCCCTTCTTCATCATCCTAAACTATTTTTTTAGTTACATGAAGGCCAATGAAATCATGTATAATGTTCACTATCTTATCCCTATCATTAGGAGATACCTCTTTGTCCTTTCAGAAGTTAAATCATCTACTTCACCATGATGTACTCAGTTCATGTATAATGAATGAAATCTATTATCTATAATATATACCTCTAACATTGCTAATTTTTGAAATAATGATTCACTTACTTTTTATATGGGCATCTCACTGAATCTTTTTTATCAATAAAGTTTCTGGTTCTCTTAATAAATGCTAATGCATCATTCTAATATTTGTCTAACAAGTGATATCATAGATGTATATAACTTTTATCTATAGATATCATGCCACTAAATAAGAAGAAGAAAGCCTTTTATGGAATTAAATGTTATAATAAATGTTTATTATCTACCCTAAATTTATTGTATCACTCCAATTGTAAAGAATAAGGTCCTATCCCATTCAAGATATTTTTGTAATTATGATTGCATTCAATTTATCCACACCCATTATTTCTTATACACAGAAATTTTGGACAGCATCTCAGCATAGTTTCTCCATGTGTGTAAACTATGCATTAGTATAGTTCACACTTAGGAGAATAGTAAGGATGCTAAGAAATTTCTATAATGTCAAATAAGAACTAGATAAATTATTAATAATAACTATAGGATATATCCTAAATTGTCTAACTTTGTAGGATAATTCAAGGGTTGGTTGACATATAAAGATCAATTAACCCTTGAACAAGGTCTAAGTTTATAATGCAAATATAATTTTATTTAAAATTATTATAAAATATATTTATAATAATTTTAAACTTATATTATGACATTTTACGAGTAATGTTATTCTAGTGTATAATTATCTGTAGCGATTGAATTTTTTAAATATCTATATAAATTATTACATTTAACATTTTGAAATTAGGAATTCAATTTTTGAACCTATTCTACTACATTCATAAGATGTATAGTTTAACTTTTTTTATAAGACATATATTTTATGAGTATTGGTAAATTTTCAAGTGTTTAAAATTTTCAAATTTCTATAATTATATAATCATTAAATTAACATAGATTGTATTTTGTATGAGAATTCTTAATGACGTAAAAATTCAAATTCTTGCATCTTTTAAAAATTCCTATTTATAGCATCATAATATTTATATTAAATACATTTGTAAGATTTAAATTTTTTTATTTATACATTTTAATTAAAATATAGTTATCAAGTTGTATTTTTCAATATTTAATTATATATTTAAAATTCTTTTTTCATGTTAATGAAGATCATATAAAATATGTCAAAATAGTTATTATATTTTGTCAGTGATATATTTATAATTTCTTATTTTCTTAAAATATATAATCATATGCAATCACTACTCTATGTGTAATTTGCATGCATTTTTTATGTTTTTATTATTTATTTATATAACATCTAATGTTATTGTTGAATATATAAAAATTTAATTTTCAATTATTTATAATTACTTATTCATTTAGTTAACATATAATTATTCATATATATTTGCATGATTTGAAAATTTTAATTACATATCCAAAAATTTATTCTCATATCAATATATTTTTTTAAAATATATTTATATGATCATTCTAATTTCATACTTTACATTATTTGAATGTAACTAAAAACTTTATATTTCAAACTATACCCTAAACTCTAAAATTTGTAAACAAAACCTCATAACAACTTTATCTCATATTAACTTAATTAAATATTTCATACACATAATGTATTATGCAAAATTATAATTTTACTCAAAATAAAACAACAACAACAACAAAACTTAAATTTATAAATTATACATTGAAATAAAACTACATAAATATATTTAATATTTATAAAATATAAAGCTAAACATGACTTATTTTATACTAAAGTAATCATATTATCAAAGTAAATAAATTCATTTCATAAATTACATGTTTAAATAAAATGCTATAAAATTTGATTCATATATCTCAATGGAATAAATCTACTAATCAAATGTCCTCCAAATGTCAAACACTAACAATAATGAATAGTAATAAGAATTAACCATTCAAAAATACATAAATAAGAAATTATAATACATTACAAAAATATATAAATAGAAAAATATATTATGTTATAAAAAATTATAAAAGTAAAACTCACCTCGTCTCTCTCTACTACTTCTTTCTTATTTGCATGAAATGAGAATCAAATGGTGCTTAGGAGTATTTATAGATGAACCCTTTGATGATGACAAAATTCTCAGTCATCATTAAAGGGTCGTTAATAAAAAATTAAAATTATTCACCAACAATATTATCATCACTATAAATTAAGATATTTATGGGGTATAATTTCTTGTGCCCCTCTTTAAAGATGGTATTATCATCAATAAAACTTTTAAATATGAGTACTGTTTGGTGTCTGTCAGTTATAACTTGATAGACATGTGTCACTTTCATGTCTCCACTTATCATGCCCTTTCACCATTAAACCACAGTAAAAAAGGACACCTCACTTGATTTCTTCTTAGGGCTATTGGCCCTAGCAACCCACACCCAAAAAGGGGTGAATTGGGTGTTATTGAAACTTTTTTTATTTTTCAAATTCTTTTTGAGAGCCTTTTGATTTTAGGAAGTCATGAGAATAATTTTGATTTAGCCAATTTCAAAAGAGCTTTATAAAGATAGTTTGTACTCAAGATATGATAATTCTAAAAACTAGTGCAAACTGACTTATTCAACTATATATAAACAAAGCATTAAGAAGATAATTCAATGAAGAGGTTTGCACACAACATATAGCAATTCAATACTCTTGTGCAAAGCCACTCATTCAACTATGCATAAATGAATAATCAAAAAGCACATGCACAGATGAATTTCATTTTCAATCATTTAATTTAACCTTTTAATCATTTAAGGATCAAGATCAATATTGATGCATAATGTATTCAACAAATATCAACAACAAGAATAAAGCATTCAGTACAATATCTTAATAAACAGCAACAATAGAATGGAGATGAATTTCTTTTTCAATCATTCAAATATCCAAGCAACAACATAAATATTATAGTACACTATATCAAAAAATAACAACAGTAAAAATAAAGTATATGTAGCAAGGAAAATAAAGTAATGTTGTAGAAATAATAAAGAGATAGGGAAGAGAGATCAAACACAAGGATTTATAATGGTTCCTCCCTTAGATATCCTCACCAAGGTGTATATCCACTCCCTAAGCTCTTCAAGCTTGTATTAATCCACTATCCCTTCAAGTTTCAATTAACACTTGAAAAATCCTTACAATCCTTGTTCTTTCTTGAGTAGAAACTCTCTTACAAGGGATACCTCACCCTCTCTAAGTTTTTCCAAGGGATACCTCACCCTTTATAATTAGGAAATGATATATGATGAAAAACAATTCATACAAACTTTCTTAAAGAGTGGATAATACAAATGAAGCTCTAAGAATAGAAAAATTTTAGAAATTAAAGCTCAAATCATGATTTGGATGAAGAAGGATGTAAAATGATGTTTTCAAGTGAAGTTTAGGCTCTTTCTTGGTTGTATTTTATGTTTCTTAGCTTATATATGAAACTCATGAAATATTATAGCCGTTTAGGTTTGTTACGAGTCATTACTAACCATTATTCATGCACCAAAATAGCTAGAATCAATTGGTGAATCGATTTAGGATGTTCAAGGTGCTCTCTAAATGTTTGAAATTGATTGGTCAATCGATTCACTTAGATAAAAACATAAACTTAACTTTAAAAGGTCATAACTTCTTCATTTTAAGTCTATTTTAAGAAAATGACCTATTGTTGGAAAACTAATTGAGTCTCCTTTCAAATGAGACTAGTTACATGCTCATATATAATGCAATTTTTTTATATATGTTCAAAACAATGAGCAAAGGTCAAAAATAATGAATCTGTAAAAATATGATTTTGAGACTCAACTTGTAAAATTCATATCTCTTTCATATATTGATCATTTTAAACAAATGATATTCTATGAAAAGCTCTTTGAGTCTATTTTCATATGGAAAAGGTTTAACAATTAGATCATAAGTATTTTATGAGATATGATTAGAAGAATTACCAGAGGTAAAAAATGAAAACATTAAAACCTCATATCTCATTTATTTTTGAAATGTCCCCACAGGCTATCTTGTAAAAACATGATTATAGGCTATCTTTTAAAATATTTTGATCAAGCGAAGAATATGAAAAACGTGTTTGAGCTCTATATCATGAAATATTGTAATTTACAAGAAAGACTAAGCCTAAAGTGAATAGATTATACCAATAAAGTTCTTTGGCTTTTCTTGATACTTCCAAGCTTTCATACACTTTAATCTTCTCATCCTTCAATGCTTAGATCATCTTTTTTCTTGTCTTTCTTCCTTATTCTTGAGTTGAGCATAATATGATCTTCTATTTTCTTGCTTCAATGCTCACTCTTCTTCATCTTGAAC
Organism: Sindora glabra; assembly: GCA_020226215.1. Taxonomy (NCBI): domain Eukaryota; kingdom Viridiplantae; phylum Streptophyta; class Magnoliopsida; order Fabales; family Fabaceae; genus Sindora; species Sindora glabra. Next base: position 17,666,118 of record CM035225.1, on the reverse strand, counting down.
TTTCCTATATACAAGTTCATGAACTTTGCAAACCATATAATTAGTCTAATCTAATATATCAAGATGTTGATGTATGATTCATATATAAAATAAATTAGTAAAAGAACATAGATAATCATCCTATTATATATCTGGATTAACCATATGCTTAGTGATGCTTGTATAAAATATAGCTCTATTAGCATACAATCAAGCATATGCACCAACCATTGCATAGTATATCTATTAAAGCTTGTATAATATAGATCACTTTAGTACAAGATATACAATACTATTATAACATTCATTTGTTATCATCAAAATTCATCGCATGAAGCCTTAGGGCTAACAAGGGTTATATTAAAACGATTGTCAACAGTCTTTTTTTTTTCTTATTATTTCTCATAAAATGTACTTATTTATTTAGGATTGTTAATTGCTAATTTTATTATAATGAATAGTTTGTTATAAACTATTTTAAGATTCATGTGAGAAATAATAGGATGAATATGCATATAATAAACAGGACGAGACATATTGTAGATATTAAAGAATGAGTTCAGACTGTTCAGTGCCCATTTTCATTTTATACTTTTTTTCTTTCATTCCATTTTACCTTACAATTAAATAAAAAATTTATTTATTACTTTTTTATTCTTGAATTTTTTTTTCATTCATTTCGAATAAAACCACGCAATACTCATAAAATGCGGGTAAATGTAAAATTTCCATTCCACTATCAAAATATATGAATTTTTTAACTCTGAAAAGGGGGGGGAGAAGGTTTTCGCCAATCATATGGTTCGCTATAGATCACCATCATTTTAATCCTTTTTTTCACTAATTATCAATTTCATTATTATTATTAAAAAATTATGATACATTATTAATATAATAGTATATCAGTATACAATTAAATTTTATTGTACATTAAATTTACCTTTTAAAAAAATATATTTAACACATTATATAATAATAAATTAATGATTAAATTTAATAATATATCAATTTATTATTGTATTAATAGTATACTATAATTTTTCCCTATTAAACTTACTTGCACTTTTGTAGGCAAAAATTTTATTTTCTTTACTGCATAAATTTGGCCTGAGGCTGCTGGGCAATAATTTTTGCCCTAAATTTTTCCACTGTAATTGATAGTTTGGTAGGAACATAATTCCACCTAACCTCATGTTCTTACCACTCCTCATCCATAGTTATTAGTTGCCCCGTAACAAGTTGTTTATATGATAACTTCATAGGTCATGTAATCACAATCCATGGCAAGATTTGAAAGCTTAAACAGGGAGCTTAATTGGTGTATAAATCTAGTCTTAACTTCTTATTATTCAATTGCAATGGTTCTCAAGCAATTGTTAATCTTCACATTTATACGTGAAGTTTAACAACTTTCACTTTTTAATTTAAACAAAAAATATATTATTAATTTAATAATAAAATAATAAAGAGTGTTATAGTAAATTTACTACTAATATCCATTATTTACATTAATAATTGTATTTTTAAATCAATTTCATTCATTTTTTTTAGTTTTACAATAAATGTATCCATTAATTGAATTAGTTTATATTAATGATAAATTGACTATAATACTTTTTATTATTTTATTATTATTAAATTAGTAGTATAATCTATTGTCCAAGGCTTTGTTTCCCACAACAAGTTTAGCTTATAAGTTATTTACCTGATCAATAAGTTATAATTTAGGTTTTAGAGGTGTTTCTTGCACTAACTTAATAAAAAAATAAGTTTTGATTTAATAAGTTATATGTAGTAACTTATAACTTAAAAGCTACTGTCTCTTTAAATTTTTTTTCAAATCTATCCTTATTCTTTTTATTAATTTATAACTCATGCCCTTTAATTTTCAATATCAATAATATAATATATAATAAATAGTATGCTTAAGTTTAGAATTTAAGTTCGCTTTATTGTGTGGGGATCCTCTCTTTTCATTGTAGATGCAATTGCTACATCTAATCCTTTAAAGGAGTAGGGCCTCTCATATTTTTATGAAATCTACACTAATCAATTGTTAATTCAAAAACTTCAACAACAATTGTTGGAGAAGATCTAGATCCAAGTTTATTTGAATTTAAACCTAAACATAAATATTTTAATCCCAATTAAAAACTTCAAATAATTAATGTACAACTTATTTAAAATTAAGTTTAAAATTTTCAAACATAATAAATTTAAATTTAAACTTGAATTCATTCATAATTATTGAACTTGTATTCAGTCATGCAAATGTTTGCTTTACCTCAATTCACTACAAGAAATAATAATATCATTGATGACATTTTTTGTGATAACAAAAAACTTGGTTAATAGTGATGCATTATTAGACTTTTATTGATTATTTTGATGTTGATGATATATCAAAATTCCATGGGTGCAAATTTTTCTAGGTAAAAAAAATTTTAATGAGAAAAAAATACTTTTCAACATTGATAATTGTAGTCGGTAAAACTATTCATCCTTCATTGACAACAAATATCATCGCTAAAGATTGTCTTAAAATTTAGAGCTAGAAAATTCAATATTCAATGATGACTTATGTCATTGATAAAAACTAAAGAGTTTTACTAACAATATTTGTCATTGCTAAAGAGTGCATGGAATGATAACAATTGTTGTTGGTGAAAACTTCCAGTTTTACTAACAATTTTATCGTTGTTGAAGATTTTCTAAGAAATTATGCTACAGAATATCTTTATCTATATCAACAACAATGTCATCATTGAAAGTTTAGATTTTTACCGATGACCCTTTAATGATAATTAAGTAATTTGTTGTCATTGAAAGGGTTCATCTATAAATACCTCCAACACCATTTAATTTTCATTTGCATGGAGGAAGAGGCAACGTAACAAAGAGACAAGGTAAGAGTTATATATTTCTTGTGTAAGTTTTGTTATTTTTTACATTGTAGTATATTTTCTTATTTATATATATTTGAATTGTTAGTTTTTATTGATGTTAATTGGTGTTGGTATTTGATATTTGAAGATCATTTGATCAATAGATTTATTCTATTGAACTATGTAAATCAAACTTTACTGCATTTTATTAGATTATGTAATTTATAAGGTGAATAATATGAAATGTATTAATTTACTTTGATAATATAATTATTTTGATATGAAATAAATCCCATTTGTCTTTACATGTTATAAATGTTAAATATGTTTATGTAGTTTTATCTTAATGTACAATTTATGAATTTAAATCTTGTTGTTGTTATGCTAGTGAGTAAAATTATAATTTTGCATAATATGATATGTGTATAAAATATTTAGTTAAGTTGATATGAGATGAAATTATTACAAGGTTTTGTTTACAAATTTTAGAGTTTTAGATATAGTTCGAAATGCGAAATTTTTAGTTACATTTTACTTGTAAAATTGAAGTAATGTAATAAAACATAAAATGTGAAATATGAAACTAGAATGACAATATAAATATATTCTAAAGAACATATTGATATGAGAATAAACTTTTGAGTTTGTAATTAAATTTTTTAATATAAATTAATAAAAATATTTTAATGAAAATGTATAATAAAAAATAAATATTATAAATTTATTTAATGAAAATATTATGAATATAAAAATAAGATATTTTGAAATCTTTTAAAATTTAGAACAATTATATATGTAAAAAAATAAAATTATATATTAAATAAACAAGAAAATATTGACATATTAAAAATAGAAGATATAAAAAATATCGAATATATAAATAAATCATTTCAATAGATTGAAAATTTTAATATTTTTGTACAATGAACAATAAAATTAAATATTATAGAAATAAATAATAATTATTATATAAATATAAATATACCCTATAAAAATATAATGACTACATAAATATATTTAAAATAATATATTTATATGAATGTTAAATTTTTGAATACAAAATAACATTTGGGTTAGTATGAATTAATAAATATATGTTAATGAAAATCTCCAAATATAAAAAATTCAAATCATGGTAATACATTTGAATAATTATCCATTGCATATATGAATAAGGAATTTTAAATAATTGAAAAATTAAAATTTTTATATATTCAACAATAACATTAGATATTATATAAATAAATGATAAGAACCAAAAGTAATACATCCAAATTACACACAAATAAGTAACAATAAGATTACATATCATTAAATAGATATCATACAAAAATATAATGACTATATTGACATATTTTACATAGTCCTCTTCAACATAAAAATAGAATTTTAAATATATAATTAAATATTAAAAAATATAACTTTATAACTACATTTAAATAAAAATTTATAAATAAAAAAATTTAAATCTTACAAATGTATTTAATAAAAATATTATGATGATATAAATAGAAATTTTTAAAAGATTAGAAGAATTTGAATTTTATTTCATTAAGAATTCTCATATAAAATACAATTTATGTCAATTTAACAATTATATACTCATAAAAATTTTAAAAATTTAAATGCTTGAAAATTTAGTAGTATTCATAAAATATACATCTTGTTGAAAGAGTTGAATTATGCATTTTATAAAAAAAAGTAGAGTAGGTTTAAAAATTGGAATCCTAATTCCATAATGTTGAACACAACAATTTATATGAATATTTAAAAAATTCAACAATGCAAATAATAATACACTTGAATAATAATAGAACAGTCTCATAATGTAACTTTAAAATTATTGTAAAAGTATTTGTAGATCATCCAATTCTCAATTTGTCCCACAAAGTTGGACAGCTTAAAATATGTTCTATAGTTATTATTTATAATTTATTTAGTTCTTGTTTAATAATATTAAAATTTTTGAGCATCTTCACTATTCTTCAAGTGTGAACTATATCGATTTATAGTTTACACATTTAGATATACACTTAGAGAACTATAGGGAGATATTGCTAAAATTTATGCGTGTAAGAAACAATGAGAGTAGTAAATTGATACAATCATAACTACAGTAAATTGATACTCATGTATAGACATTCGTACGGATCATGTATGTACAATTCTTTTTTATTTTCATGTATAGACATTTATACAATTTTTTTGTAAGTATTAATTTTTTCATATGGATCATGTTTGTCTATTTTTATTACTAAAATTGTTGGTGTATTTTATTTTTATTATTTAAATTAGATAAAATGAAATAAAAATTATAAATTAATTTAATTTAATTAAAATAAAAAATATTAATATTTATGCCATTAAATATAATATATTACTTTAATTACATTTTTAAATTAATATAATTTATTTTAATATTTCATTGAAATTTTAATTTAATTATGAAAACATTGTCATAACTATATGCAAACATAATAGTTTTAAATTTAATTTTTCTATCTTTTAGTAATAATAATGTTGTCATTAACTATAAAATTTTAATTTTTATATTTTTATTTCAAACTTACAATAATGACAAGTCATCGCTAAAAATAAAATTTTAAAAATTTTATATTTTGAAAATATTATTTGTTGTTACTAGAAGTTAATCTATAGCAATGACAATGTTATTGCTTAATCCTAAAATAAAAAAAAATTTAAATTTAGAAAAGAATTTTAATGATGATATTATCACTATTAAAAGTTATATTTTAATTTTAATTTTTTAATTTAAGCCTGCAATGGCAACTTTATCATCACTAAAAGTGAAATTAAAAATTTTTTGAATTTTAAAAAATTTTTCAATGATGATTTTTTCATCATAGAAATTCTAGTTTTTACCAGCAACAATTATATCATTAGTAATGGTTCCTATATCAATGAAATTTTTCCACCTACATCTTGGATGTTTGGTATTCAATGACGATTGAATTATTTACACCGATAACAAATATTGTCACTAAAAACCTAAGTTCCTATAGTGATTTATTTGTAATGTTATCACTACTTAAAATATTTACTAAAATATCTTCTCACATCAACCACGAGTTAAGCTCACATGATATCCTACTACTAAAACTTTGAGCACTTCATTTTAAAAGGTCTCAAGTTAATCTCTTAAAGATAATGGTTGAGATGAAATTATGGGATAGTAGGATACGATATATTATGGTATTATGGCTTTCAATGTTTCTTTTTTAAAAAAAAAATGTAAAAAGTTTTGTTTTCCTAATCTCATATAATCAGATTTCAATCGTGAAATAAAGGTAGAGTCATCGAGCTGAGACCGCCATTACCAGAATTGTGTTAAATAATGCAATCTCCAAAATATTACTTGAGGAATATAATCACAGATCATATTTTAAGTGTGGAAAATTGAACTTAAGGAATAAAATGGGAAACTTTAAACATAACCAAACCAATGAAAGTGTGCTTATTGAATATTATAAAATCACAATATATATTTGGGGCCTGTAAATGCATTTATCGATGGTAATTTTGTTGCTAAATCTATTAGTAATATTTTATTGTTAATTTTCACCACTAAATATAGATTTATTTTATAATGCACACTTTTCTAAAATTAATCTTTTATTTGGTTTAACTTTAAATTAGTCATAAAGTATTATGAAAATGATTCTTATGATTTATTTGGTTTAACTTTAAATTAGTCATAAAGTATTTAACTTTAAATTCTAGCAAAAATTTAGAATTATTAATGAATTTCAGTTGTTTCTATTTCTCTTTCATTGAAGTCATGTCTCTGATTTATTTTGCACCATAATTTTTATGAACCAGTAAATTTATATTTTACATAAAAATTCAAGTTAACTTAATAATTTATATATAAAAAATTAAAATGAGTAATACACCGTATATTTCTTTCAAAACTTACGTTAATTACATAAAACATATACAATTATAATATATCATGTATAACATTTCATATGTAAACTCCCAAACATTTCATATAACGTTTCGAATTATAAAAGTATCACGTAAAGATGCCGCATTAACCAATTAACCCATACATTTATTAAATTCTTTAAGCAAGAATTTCCTAGAATTTTTAAGGTGCAAATTTTATCATTCATATTGCAAGATTTATGTCAAAATTTATGACTCATAATTCATATTATTATGAAAAAAATATAAATTTTATGTAAAAGGTTTCAAATTTTATGAAAATTTTATAAATTCCATAATTTTCTCGAGGTTCTACCAAAGGAACCCCATAGTCTTGATGTTAATTTTGCTCTCTTTATATCTATATTTGGTTTTGAATTTTTAATAAGTGAGAGATTTTGATTTCACTGATTTATGATTTATTTATGGTAAACTAATATGCAAGAATTTTGCTAGAATTGAGAGTCACTACAACAAAAAGCAGTAATAACGACGACACTTTTAGCGGCGACAAAAGTTCGGTCGTCGCTAAAGGTATTTCCGGCGACTATTGTCGTCGAAAAAAATGAAAAAACTTTTCAGAGGGAACAGAATTGGGGGCGGGAAGAAATAGGCTTTTAGCGATGACAAAAGTCGTCGCTAAAAGCCTAAAAAAATTTGGGCGGGGAAATTTTGCAAACGGGCGGGAAATTTTGCCCTTCAGCGACGAAAATGCAAGGCTTTTAGCGATGACATTGTCGTCACTGAAGGGTGCACAAAATGTCGTCGCTGAAGGCTAATGGCATTCAGCGACGACATAGTCGTCGCTGAAGGCTGACCCTTCAGTGACGACATAGTCGTCGCAGAAGGCCAAACATTTTCAGCGACGACTCGGTTGTCGCTGAAAGTCCCATTTTCTATGATGACATTGACTTTTAGTGACGACATTGTCATCAGTGAAAGTGTAACTTTCAGCGACGACAATGTCGTCGCTGAAAAAAAATTCGGTCATCATTGAAAGCTTCAGCGACGATCGAATTTTTTTGTCGTCGCTAAAAGCAGGCGGAGGCTATTTATTCCCCACGCCTCCTCCCTCCTCATTTGTGCGTTTGAAATTTCTAAACCTGAGGTAAGTTCCTGAATTCTCTCTCTCTTTTAATTTTTTTTAATTTTAGTATATTTATTTTTTATATATGTTGATATATATTAATTTTGTATATTATATGTTTTAATTTGTTAGTTATTATTAGCACTTTGCTTAGTTCGTGGTGAGAGTATTCAAAGTTGATCAGTAGATTTATACCATTGAGGTACGTAAATAGAAAAGTATAATTTTTTTGGTGTACTAATATATTTAATTTATTCAAATAGTTTACAATGAATTAATGCAATTGATAGTATGTTTAATTTAATATGAAATTTTATATTATTTAATTTTGCATACTGTAAATTTTAAATTTATTTATGTAAATTTAACTTAGCATTAATTTTATAAATATAAATTTGATTATTATTATATATGCATCTCTCAATTTATAATTTTGAAGTATACAATATATGAGTAGATTATTCATTTAGAATAATATAAGATAAAATAGTTATGATATTTTATTCATAAAATTTAAAATTTGTGATGCAATTTAAGAAACTTCAAACTTACTAGATTTGATGAAATAATGTAAGATAGAAAATTAGAATAAATATATTAATCTATCTTAGAAAATAAAAGATTACGATAATATAATCTCTTTTTTAATTGAGATTGAAACATAACAATTCAAATTGTATTATTTACACCACATACTAAGAATAATTCAATTAAACTAGAGACTACATAAAAATAAAATCCTAACAATCAAAATTATAATATTTACATTACATAAAAATTAAAAATTTCAAAACACTAGGAAGTTCGCATGAAAATCACCCCCTCTTAGATAAAACAAGATTTACTTAAATAAAGAAGCTGAATTGTGCATCTTATAAATAATATACACCTTATAAAACTAAACTTACTTAAATTTACAACTACGAAGTCCGTACATAAAATATAAAATTTATGATGCAATTTAGGAAACTTCAAACTTATTAGATTCGATGAGATAATGTAAGATAGAAAATTAGAATAAATATATAAATCTATCTTAAAAAATAAGAGATTACAATAATATAATCTCTTTTTTAATTGAGATTGAAACTTAACAATTTAAATTGTATTATTTACATCACATACTAAGAAAAATTCAATTAAACTAGAGACTACATAAAAATAAAACCCTAACAATCCAAATTATGATATTTGCATTACATAAAAATTAAAATTTTCAAAACACTAGGAAGTTCGTATGAAAATCACCCCCCTCTTGGATAAAATAACATTTACTTAAATAAAGAAGCTGAATTGTGCATCTTATAAATAATATACACTTTATAAAACTAAACTTACTTAAATTTACAACTAGGAAGTCCGTATTCATAGTATACACCTCTCTATAAAGAAGTTGAATTGTGCACCTTATCAATATAGTAAAGTAGATGATACTTTTGAATTCCCAGAAGCTTATTGTGAAACATAACGGTTGTTATGAATATTTAGAAAAATCAATAATCTACATAATATATTACGTAGATAACAGTACTGACACTTAAACAACGATACTCATAAAATGTTGTATTGTTAATTTTAATTATTGTAAATATATTTTTACAATAATTAAAAATAGAACTGCATTTGCATTTAAATTATAAGCTTAGACCCGTTCAAGGGTTGGATGTTTTCTAAACATCAATCAACCCTTGAATTGTCCTGAAAAGTTGGATAGTTTGAGATATTATCATGTAGTTATTATTAACAATTTATCGGGCTCTTGTTTGATATTGTGGAAATATCTTAGCATCCTAACTGTTCTCCGGGTATAAACTATACACGTGTATAGTTTAGGCACTTGGAGAACCATAGGGAGATGCTGTCGAAATTTCTGCATGAGTTAATCGATGAGCGTGGATAAATTGAAAAAAATAACAACTATAGAAATATCTCGAATGGGATAGGATCCTATCCTTTAAAATTGGAGTCATACGGTGCATTTAGGGTGACTATCAAATATTAATCAACATACTTTATTTCACCTACAGCAATTTTCTTCTTGTTCAGTGATACAATGTCTGTCGATAAAAGTTGGATTCATCTACCAAATCGATTGTCGGATGAGTATTGGAATGGTGCAGTAAGATTTGTTCAATGAGCCAAAAACTTTGCCGATGAAAGGGGTATGGTAAGATGTCCATGCAAAAAGTGTGTGAATTTAATATTCCAGCCATTACTAACATTGGAGGCGCATATTATAGATAATGGATGAAATCCATTATACATAAATTGGGTACATCACGGTGAAGCAGATGTTTCGACTTCTAAAGGAACTAGTGGGATATCTCCTAACAATAGAGATGAGCTGGCAGATATTATACATGATTTCATTAGCCCTGAGGCAACTAAATTTGATTTTCACAATGACGAGTACAGGTGTGAGAATGCGGCTGACGAAGACATTGGAACAAAATATATGGGATGTGATAACCTATTCGAGCAAGTAGAAACAGAGTTGTATCCAGGTTGCACAGCATTTTCAGCATTGAACTTCTTGGTCAAACTTATGCATTTGAAGGTTCTGCATAAGTGGACAAACAAATCATTTGATGCTTTTCTTCGATTATTAAAAGAGGCACTTCCAAACGATAATAAATTGCCTGATTTGTACTATGGTGCAAGGAAATGGCTCAACAAGTTGGGGCTGGGGTATGAATCAATCCATGTATGCAAACATGATTGCGCACTTTTTTGGAAAGATCATGCTTCTAAAGATAATTGTCCAATTTGTGGGGAGAGTCGATGGGTAAATAAAACTACAAGAGGAAAGAAGGTGCCCTAAAAAGTGGTTCGATATTTTCCTCTAACTCCTCGATTACAATGTCTATATCAGTCGAGACATACTGCAAAAAACATGATATGGCATCATACTAGAAAATCAAAAGAAGATGGAGTAATGCGACATCCCGTGGATGGAAAAGCTTGGCAGGAGTTCGATAAGAGGTATCCTAATTTCTCCGCTGACCCATGAAATGTCAGGTTGGGTTTAAGTGCAGATGGATTTAATTCTTTTGGTGATAGGAACCTATCTTATAGCATGTGGCCAGTGGTTATGACTACTTACAACTTGCCACCATGGATATGCATGAACCAATCTTTTTTCATGTTGACCCTATTAATCCCAGGGCCGCAATCGCCAGGTAAAGATATCGATGTGTTCTTACAGCTGGTCGTAGAAGAGTTGAGGGATCTCTGGGGAGAGGAGTTGAAACTCGAGATGCAAATACAAATACGGTGTTCAATATGCGGGCAGCATTGCTCTAGACTATTAATGATTTTCCTGCTCGAAGTAGTCTATCCGGATGGAGCGGGCAAGGATACAAAGCATGTCCTACATGTAATTCAGATACTCCGTCGATTCGAGTTAGAGGAAAAACAGCTTACGTGGGTCATCGTCGTTGGCTTCCAAGAAGTCACACATAGAGAAATATGAAGGAATTCAATGGAAGGTCGGAGAGGAGACCCCCTCCTCGACCTCTTACCAATAATGTTATCATGGAACAGTTGGCCAGAGTGCCACAGAGACTTCCAGGAAAACATGCTGAATTTGGTGGTGTAAAGCGAAAGAGAGGTGCCGATGAACTTAATTGGAGCAAGAGAAGTATATTTTTTAATCTTCCTTATTGGCTAACAATGAACTTGAGGCATAACATTGACGTCATGCATGCCGAGAAAAATGTATGTGATAGCATCTTGGGTACATTATTAGAGATTGAGCACAAAACAAAGGATACAGACAATGCAAGACGAGATTTAGCAGACATGAAGATAAGGCCTAACTTGCATCTATATGAGCAGAGGGATCAACTTTTCAAGCCACATGTTGGATATACGCTTAACCAAGAAGAGCGGAAACAATTTTGCCAGTATATAAAGAATGTGAAATTTTTAGATGGCTTTGCTGGGAGTCTTAGTAAGAATGTCACAGATCGTGACCTGAAGTTAAAGGGGTTGAAATCACATGATTGTCATGTTATTATGCAAAGACTGTTAGGACTAGGTGTCCGGGCTTTTTTGCCAAAGGAATTATCATATCCACTTGTCGAGTTATGCAATTTCTTTAGTCAAATATGTGCTAGAACTCTTAACAGGGAGGATATTCTGCAAGCCAAACAAGACATTATCATAATTTTATGCAAGCTTGAGAGGATATACCCCCCAGCATTTTTTGACATAGTGGTTCACTTGGTGATGCATCTGCCAGATGAAGCATTGGAAGGAGGACCCGTACATTTTCGGTGGATGTACCCATATAAGAGGTATATAAAAAAGTTAAAGGATTACATTCGAAATCGTGCTCGATCGGAGGGTTCAATTGCAGAAGGATATATTGTTGATGAGGCGTTAACATTTTTCTCCATGTATTTGGAAGGAGTGGAAACTAGATTCAACCGCTCTGATAGAAATCAAGATGTAACACCTAGTCAAACAAGAAGGACATTGTCGGTGTTCCAGTCCCAATGTTGACTGATAGGGAAGAAGACAATTTCTCATTTCGATAGGAAGGATCGGGATATTGCAATATGGTACATCTTGAATAATTGTACTGAGATTGAAAAATATCTCCAGTGAGTATCTTAAACTTCCGTTATGTTCTTCTCCCTTTTGTGATTACAATAGACTAAGATTGTTATGTTCTACAGTGAGCATCGATTGGAACTCGAACGAAATGGTGCTGAAGATATTGATAACTTACAGAGAACCAAATTCCCCTCCTGGTTTTACTCGAAGGTAAGGATTTTTTTCTTCCCAAATCCATTGAACGGATATCTTAAATATTGATCATTTCTCTTGTTGATATTTCAATTTGATTCTTGGAATAATTGCTACTTTTGTAGATGTACTATTTACATAGGAACGGTTCCCCAGAGGCCACCGAAGAGTTACTATCATTAGCATCCAATCCCAATTTCACTAACATGGTATACTCTGCGTGTATTGTGAATGGAGTACGTTTTGTAGCCAAAGCTCGGGATGAGAAGCATAAAACGCAAAATAGTGGCATTTCTGTTCCGGGGATTGATGGCAACATGTTTTATGGTGTACTGGAAGAAATAATTGAGTTGACTTATTTAAATAAGTACAATGTGACTATATTTAAATGCAAGTGGTATGACACTGATCCTACAAAGAAGAAACTTTATACTGACAAGAATATCACAAGTATCTCCATCAACGGACAATGGTACAAGGATGATCCTTACATACTTGCTACTCAAGCAAAACAAGTGTTTTACATCGAGGATCTCCTTAATGGACCAAATTGGAGGGTCATCCATAATATGGTGCATCGTGATATATGGGATCTACCTAGTGATGGAGATAATGCACAAGACTTGTTATTTCTGCATGATAGTAACTTGTCCAACTTCAACCTCATAGTTGATATGGGAGATTTCAATCTAGTACATCTACGTAATGAAAGAAATAGTCCTTCAATCGTTCCAACGCACAGGAATGTTGGACCTGGTGCTCATGGAGAAGACACCTTCATCGATGATGATGAGAGCCTTGAAGACGAAACAATTGATGATTATATGGATGAGGAGCCCACACAATCTGATAATGAAGGAGAATCCGATGACCATCAGTCTGTTAGGTTCACCGACACTGATTCTGATTAGGAAAAAAAAAACATATTCAAACTACAACTACAACTCATAATTGTGTAAGCATGATTATTAAAATAATAAATGTGATTGTAAGAGATTGAACCATTTCATCCTTCAACTGCACATTGAGTTCTTTTTAATTACTTATATGATGTGTATTATTTTAGTTATGGCGGATGTTGAGGCATGATACCACGGAGGTGACGTTGGAGGCGACCCACCGGAGCGACCCAGCCATATTCCATCTCAGTGTGAGGGCTCAGGTATTTGTTATTAATTGTGCATACCTAAGCTTGATTAAATGTTATGTTTATTTTGTTAATATTTTTCTTTATTAAATAAAGTAGCACCTGCTAAGAAGAGGGGGCCGAATAGGTCCCTAAGACTGCATGAGAAGATTGGCAGGGGTGGAGGCAGATCGGTGCCTGTACAGTTTGATACGACTGGTACATGGCATGCGGTTGGTGAGAATGCCAGTCATCTCCCTCGTGATATTGGCAGCATGATCCGCGCCCACGTGCCGCCCTATTATAAGTCATGGCAGGCTGTACCTCAGGAGATTCCAGATAGAGTTGTGCAGGAGGTTTGCATAAGTATCCATTTCCTTTTGAATTAATGTCCTTGAGATTGAAATTTCTAAATATATGACTTATAAATTTTTTAAATGTCTTATAATGCAGTCCCATTTCGAGTTCCAGGGCATCTCCGAGGGTGATCAAGATAGAGCACTCTCTGGTTTGATGCGGACTGCTACCGACCTGTACCGAGATTGGAAGTACAGGTTGAATAAGTATTTCTTAGAGCATGGAGGTGATCGATACGAGGAGTATGACTTGGATTGAGCTCGACGTTGTGTGCCTCGGTCTGTCTCACCGCAGACATGGCAGAGGTGTGTGGACTTCTTTGATAGTGACAAGTACAGGGTAAGTATGATATTTTATGGTATTATGTCAGTATTTCATAATTAGTAGATTGTGAACATTAAAATTTAACTTATTTCTCTTAAATTGCAGGAGTTGTCTGCAAGAAATACAAATAATAGAGCACAGAAGGTCATGAATGACCGGCATGGGTCAAAGTCTATTGCTGCACATCGCTTTGATAAGGTAATTTAAATTTTTTTCTATCTTTTTTAAATATATCCATTTGTTAAATAGCATTACTACCCTTCATCCTTTTTTTTGTTGCAAAAATTGAACAGAGAAACAGAGACACTGGTGAGCTGCAGTCGGTGCCCGATAACTTTAGGGACCGACACACATACAGGTCGGGGGAGTGGGTGCATCCGATCCCTCAGGGGCAACATGTAAGTTGTTTGAATTTCATAATTTAAATAGAATTTTACGAATATATCTTCTAAGATATATTTCTTATTACTTTTTTTTAATAATTTAAGGCGAGGATGACTGAGCTCATGACTCAGCATGTACAGTCTAGTGTGTCATCCACTAGCTTGCCTACGACTCCTGTACAGTTAGATGAGGCTGTCATCGCCGATGAGGTACTTGGTACTCGTCGAGGGTACAGGAAGGCTGTTGGGCATGTACTTGTTGGTCAGACTTATCGTTCGATGGGGACTTCTAGCACGGCGACAAGCTCACAAACCGTGTCTCAGGTCGGTGAGTTGCAGGAGCAGTTACACTAGAGTCGGGAGCAGGTTGAGCAGAGCCAGCTATTCATTCAGCAGCAGCGGCTTGATCAGCAGCAGCAGCAGATTATGCAGCAACAGATTATACAGCAGCAGGAGATGATGCAGCAGCAGCAGCAGATGCAGCAATAGTTTGGGACTTATCTCACTGAGATGACCTCGATCCTTAGACAGCAAGGTATCATCCTACCGCCGCCTCCATTTGCTGCTGCTACACCGCCTGGGCCGAGTAAATTTACGTCTGCACCTACCGCTCAGCCGCCACCGTCATTTTATCATCCTCGTAGTCAGGATGATGATGACGACGACGACCACGGTGCATTGTGATTTTGCACCTCCCTACTTCCCCATAGTATATTTTGTTTATGTATTTTTATATTTTCTATGTGTGCACATTTACATAGATGATGTATATATATTAGTTTATTTATATAAATATTATTTTTACCATTGCTTTATGAGCATTAATTTTTTATGTTGGATCAAATTGTTAAACATTATTAATAATACTATTGATATATTACAATTGTATAATTTATATTAAAATAAATTAAATTAAATTTAAATAAATTATTAAACGGGTCAAGTAAATTAAAATAAAGAACATATAATTTGAAATATATGACAATTTGATTTTAAATTTTTTTAAAAAAAATTTAAAAACTTTTAGCGGCGACAATTGTCGTCGCTGTAGGTCAATTGTCATCGCTGAAGGTCAGGCTTTCAGCGACGACAATTGTCATCGCTGAAAGTCTAGTCTTCAGCGATGACAATTGTCGTCGCTGAAAGCCTGACTAATTGTCGTCATTGAACGCCTGACCTTCAGCGACGATAATTGTCGTCGCTGAAAGCCTGACCTTCAGCGACGACTTATGACCTACAGTGACGACAATTGTTGCCGCTAAAAATCAAATTTCAAATTTTTTTGAAATTTGAAATTATTTTCTGCGACGACAAAAGGTCCATCTTTTAGCGACGACAAATTGTCATCGCTAATGATCTCTTCAGGCACGAATCTACACCGACGACATTTTTAACGATGACTTTTTCTTTTGCGACGACCGAGAACTTTTTAGCGATGACAAATGTCGCCGCTAAAAGTCTTTTTTGCTGTAGTGAGTTTTATTAGATCATGCTTTTTATTCTCAAATGTTAAAAACAAGGAGAAAATACATAAAATCCCCCTAAAGTATGCAGTTCTATCAAATAACCCCTCCAATGTTCAAACCTAATAAATAATCTCTGAGTTTAGAAAAAATTGAAAATGTTAAAAACTGCCACAATTCTTCACTTACGGTGGTTTTAGACCGCCACTAATTAAGTGATAATAGAACGTCGTTAAATTATTTTACCTATTTTTCTTACTTTTTCATTTTTTTCTAAATTTTAGGAGGCTATTGTTAGGTTTGAAGTTTAGGAGGATTTTTTGATAAAACCTTATACTTCAAAGGGGTCATATGTATTTTCCTCTAAAAACAATTATTGGGTTCTATTTGCTAAACTAAATCTATCAGCAAGTGATTAACAGTGGACCATTATATATCAGCAAGTAATTGAGAGTCGAGATGGAATAAATCTTATATTTTACAATTATATACCAAAACCCAAATTTATTGGTCTCACACCGGTTAATGTACTGGGACGACGGGCAGGATTCTCAAGCTCAAAATTTTTTATAATTTCATTTATGTGTATAATATTTTTATATTAACGCTTTAATATATATATATATATATATATATATATATATATATATATATATATATATATATATATATATATATATATATATATATATATTCTACTAAGATTTTGATAATTCTACTACTGGTCTCACATTTAAAGTTATACACATACTAGGATGAGTGAAAAATGGGTCATACAAGGCTTATACTAATATTAATGCATGTTTGCATAATCCTTCTGTCATAAAACTTTCTATGTACTTTATAACTAAGTTCGACCTTTTTTGGAATAGAATACTTAAGTTTGGTTTGGTCCAGTTTGGAACTAGTTTTAATATTTAATATATATGATATAATAAAAATTTATATAAAATATATTTACATTTATGTGTATATTATATTTAATAGAGAAAAATTGTAAAACATTCTGTTCAAATTTGAAGTAGTTAGATTTTACTTTTTTTACTTTGAAAACTTGGAAATTACTCTACTTAAACATTACAAAGTTTGGAATTAACACTTATAATTCATTTTATTAATTATTGTATCTAATTATGTAATTTTTTATATATAATTTCTTTGTTATATAATTAATAGAAATTGGATTATACATGCAAACTTTTAATTAAATGCTTGAAATAAAATACAAAATTATATGGGAAAAATAATAAAATAAACTAACATTTTATAATATTGTGATTCTTGTTTAAACATCTACATATATAATAGTTTTAGATAATATTTTTGATATTTCCATTTATGTGTATAATATTTTTATATTAACTCTCTAATATATATATATGTATATTCTACTAAGATTTTGATAATTCTAATTCTACTATCGGTCACACATTTGGAGTTATACACATATTAGGATGAGCAAAAAATGAGTCATACCAAGCTTATATTAATATTAATGCATCTTTGGATAATCCTTCTGTCATAAAACTTTCTGTAATTTTTATATTCAAGTCCGACCTTTTTTGAAATGGAAATACTTAAGTTTGGTCCAATTTGGAACTATTTTTAATATTTAATATATATGATATAATAAAAATTTATATAAAATATATTTACATTTATATGTATATTATATTTAATAGAGAAAAGATGTAAAATACTCTTTTCAAATTTGAAGTAGTTAGATTTTACCTTTTTTACTTTAGGAACTTGGGAATTACTCCTTTTAAACATTATAAAATTTGGAATTAACATTTATCATTTATTTTATTAACAATAACAATAATAAAAGTCTTATCCTATTAAGTGAGGTTAGCTACATGAACCGTACAATACCATTGGGCTTATCTAAAATTAAATTTTCAAAAATGTCATTCAATAAGAGATTCCTTTTTATAGTTTTCCTTAATGTCATTTTTTGCCTTTGTCTATATCTTTTCACAAGACTAAAGAGATCCTACTAAGTGAGATCAGCTACATAGATCACATGACATGCCATTGAGCTCTATTCAAAATTAGATTTTCAAGAATATTATTTCCTGAGAGATCCTTTTTTATAATTTTTCTCAATGTCCTTTTTGACCTCCATTTACATCTTTTCACAACATTAAAGACCATGCGATTGACTTTTCTTACTAGTATCTCCAGTGTCTTTCTTTGCACATGTCCAAACCACCTTAACCAATTTTCTGTCATTTTCTCCTCAATAGGTGTCACTCCAATATTCTCTTATATCCATTTATTCTGTATCTTGTCCTTACTTGTGTCACACATCTATTTTAACATTCTCATTTCTACTATCCTCATTTTTTGCTCTTGTCCTTTTAAAGCCTAACATTCACTATCATAAAACATAGCTAGTAGCACTCTTATAAAACTTTCCTTTAAGCTTGGTAGGTACTTTGTGGTCAAAAATAACTCATGATGCCTTTTCCATTTTAATTATACAACTTACATCTTGTGTATGACATCTCCATCAATTTCCTCGTTGCCTTGTAATATTGATCCCATATACTTAAAATTAGACATTTATGGTATGATATGCTCTCTAATTCTTACCTCTAAATCATTTCTATCTTTCTTCTTGTTAAATTTGCAATATATGTACTCTGTCTTACTCCTATTTAAGTAAAAATCCTTGGATTTCAATGCCTATCTCCAAAGCTCAAGTTTATATTAACCTCTTCCCTTAATTCCTTAATCAGAACTATATCACCTGCAATAGCATGTATTTAGGGATAGTTTCTTATATATCCGTGGTAAGAACATCTAAGACTAGATTAAATAAGTAAGGACTTAAGGTTGAACCTTGATGGAGACCTATCCTTATAAGAAAGTACTTTATCTCACCTCCAAGAGTTCTTAAACTTGTAGTTATCCCATCATACATGTCACGTATAGCCCGTATATATACCAAACAAGCTCCTTTCTTTTCTAGAGTCTTTCACAATATTTCTCTTGGTACTTAATCATAGGCTTTTTCCAAGTCAACAAAAACCATATGTAAGTCTCTTTCTTTACTTTAACACCTTTCCATCAACTCTTATAGAAGATATATAGCCTTTGTTATGGACCTTGCTAGTATAAATCTAAATTGACTCTCTACAATCCTAGTTTTATCTCTTAATTCATACCTAATCACTTTTTCTTATAATTTTATTATATGGCTCATAAGTTTCATCCCTCCATAGTTTGCACAATTTTGTATATCTCTTTTATTTTTATATGTAAGCACCAAAATGCTCTTCCTCCACTCATATGGCATTTTCTTAAACCACATAATCTCATTAAATAGCTTAGCGAGTTATAAGATATCTTGCCCTTCTAAACATTTCCAAACTTCAATAGGAATACTATTAGGACCGATGGCTTTACCATTATTCATCCTTTTAAGAGTTTCTTTTACCTCCTTAACACGAATTTTGCAACAGTAAGCTAAATTTTGTTATCTTAGATTTTGATATATAAAATATTTACATATTTAGTTTTCCTTATATGATGTAGCTTTGGATTTTATCTAAGATTAATTTAATAAGTTCTATCACATTTTGTGGATGAGTCGTAACTTTGAAAAGAAATTAGATTTTTTGAATTATGTAAAATTTCAACTCTGTTTCAGGTTTTGAGCCATATATGAAGTTATGGACATTGGATTGGGTCATTCTTTAAATCGATTAAAAGCTAAGAAAAAATTTTATAACTTTCATATTTGAAGAAAAACCTAGTTCAGTGTTTAAGGATCTCAACTATTGCTTAGAAGTTGAAATAGTGGTTCTGGCTGAATCTGACCTTTGCTTACTATTTTGATCAAAACTAGAGCTACAAATGTCAAATATGGGAGTTCTTTAATGAGTTTTAAAGCCAACATTTAGCTCAATAACTCTCATGTTGACTGAAAAATGTGAATCAATTGTTTTAATTGCAAAAAGTTAGCTACAATCCAGAAAACTGGTCGCTACAAGAATTAAGGTTAACAACTAATGGTTAAGATTGAATGTTAGGCAAGTGAAATCTTTGCATACACTCATCTACAAATAGCAAGGAGCAGACTTCATTTGAGAGCATTCATTTTTAGAGAGTAGTTTAACTCATGCATTTTAGTTCTTCTTGTATGCTTCCAACATAGAAGGCTAGGTTATCCTCCTACATGGGAGGTTTTATCTCCTACATGGATACATAGTATTTCTATTTTCATGCACTTGTAATTATAATTTTAGGTTTGTATCATGAATGTGATGATGTTGTTATTTTATTTAGAGTTTGTTTTCAATTTCATTATGTTCTAAATCTTTATCTTTCTAGGTTGATGACATAGCTTAATAATAACAGATTGAATTCTAATCTATTGAAACTAATTTCAACTTTCTTACGTAGATTAAGTTTTAATTATTATTCTTAATGCTTTCAATTGATTGACCACCTTTTAAATGAACTCAATATACATGTTAAGATCAAAATGAGATACATGTATATGGATCCTATAATTAAAACTGTAAACTACATATGAAATAAGAATATATTCATATGGTTTGTGTAGTCTTAATGAGTTTCATAAATCTTAATGCATGATTAGTTGTTTTAATTTATATAGGAATATAGCGAATTAGCAATTAGTGATAGAATTACTTAATCTTGGAATAGGCTAGTAATTAATTTAGGGAAACTCGACTATCAATTAATGAAGTTAAAATTAGATTAGAATAGATAGATGATTTAATTTGAAATTATTAAGTGAAGTCTGATCCCTAAGGCTTTCATTCATATTTACCTTTACTCCATTCGTATGCATATTCATTTTAATTATTTTGCATAAATTTAATTCTAGATTTATCAATTCAGAAGAAGGCTAGTAATTAAGAAATGGTTTATTAATTAACACAAGTGTATACTATCGTAAATAAGTAATAAAGTGATAAGTAAGTATCGTTCCCTCAAAGATTATTTTACTAAGTACCATAATTAATAATCTTAACACTATTTGGCGAATTGATAAATCTGGAATTAAATTTATGTAAAGTAATTAAAATGAATATGCATGCAAATGGAGTAAAGATAAATATGAATGAAAGCCTTAGGGATCAAACTTCACTTAACAATTTTGGATTAAATCATCTATCTACTCTAATCCAATTTTAACTCCCTTAATTGATAGTCGAGTTTCCTTAAATTAATTATTAGCCTATTTCAAGATTAAGTAATTCTATCATTAATTGCTAATTCACTATAATCCTATGTAAATTAAAATAACTAATCATGCATTAAGATTTATGGAACTCATTAAGACTATACAAACCATATGAATATATTCTTATTTCATATGTAGTTCATGGTTTTAATTATAGGATCCATACACATATATCTCCTTTCGGTCTCAACTTACATATTTAGTTCATTCAAAAGGTGGTCAACCAATTGAAAGCATTAGGAATAATAGTTAAAACTCAATCTAGGAAAGAAATTTGAAATTAGTTTCAATAGGTTAGAATTCAATCCATTATTATCAAGCTACGTCATCACCCTAGGAAGATGAAGAATTAGAACATAATGAAATTGAAAACAAACTCAAAATAAAATAAAAACATCTTCATGTTCATGATATAAACATAAGGATACAATTACAAATGCATGAATATAGAAATACTATCCATCCATATAGGAGGTAAAACCTTCCATATAGGAGGACAACCTAGCCTTCCATGTAGGAGGCATACAAGAAGAACTAAAAATGTATGAACTAAACTACTATCTAAGATGAATGCCCTAAATGAAGTTTGCTCCTTGCTATTTATAGATGAGTGTATGCAAAGATTTCACTTGCCTAACCTTTAATCTTGACCATTAGCTAACTAACTTTGACCATTAATTGTCAACCTTAGTTCTTACAGTAACCAATCTTCCAGATTGTAGCTAACTTTTTGCAATTAAAACGATTAATTCACTTTTTTTAATCAACATGAGAGTTGTAGAGCTTAATGTTAGATTTAAAACACAATAAGGAAGTTCCACATTTGATATCTGTAGCTCTTGTTATGATCAAAATAATGAGCAAAGGTCAAATTCGGCCAAAACCATTATTTCAACTTGTAAGCAACAATTGAGATCCTTAAAAGTTGAACTGGGCTTTTCTTCAAATATGAAAGTTGTAGGATTTTTTCTTAGCTTTTAATCGATGTAAAGAATGACCTAATCCGGTCTTCATAATTTCAGATATGGCTTAAAAATTGAAATAGGGTTGAAATTCAGCATTATCCAAAACAAATTTAATTTCTTTTCAAAGTTATGACTCATCCACAAAATGCGATAGAACTTATTAAATTAAGCTTAGATAACATCCAAAAGTGCATCATATAAGAGAAACTAAATATGTAAATATTTTATGTATCAAATTCCCCCACACTTAGCTTTTGGACATCTTCCGACAAACACAAAACAAAAGAAAACTAATGCTAATACTAATCTTTCCATAAGATCAAGAGTGCAAAATCATAAGAAAGAAAATAATTAAAATACAAAGATATCATAGCATTCATGAATCAACAAATCCTATCATCTAAAACTAAAAAGGAATTTCACTTTTATTTAAGAAGGAATGAATCAAGATGATATAATTGCTATAGCTCATCCTTTCTTAAGTGTTTATGGGTAAGTGTTTCACTCAAATTCATCCTATCAAAGATTGTACTACCATAACCTTGCATAAATTCTCAATCTCCACTACTTGATTCACATGCATACTTCAAATCAAAAGGTCTTATTAAAAGTTGTAATGAGGCCAAGGTAAAAGAAAGATAAAATAGGGATATGAAGCAAAGAAAGAAATTAATAGAGCAATTAGAACATGGGTAATCTCTAAAGAATTTTGTCTCATCATAACAACCTAAGATTCAAGTGCGTATCAATTTCTCTCTTTTCTTTTGCTTTTTTTTAAATACATGTTTTTTTCTTTTCTTTTCTTTTTTTTTAAAAGAAAACCCTTGCAACTTTGAAGTTAATGATACATATGTCCCCTCACTTTGTCAAGAACCTATTTTACAAAGATTTGAATGCTCTACTAATCCCTAGGGTTAAGTAAAGACAATTGATATTTCATTAAATGACGTGTTAATAGGTTAAAAACACAGAAATGGTTAATCAGGCTCAAAGTGGCTTATCAATGGTAAAATTACAGGGTTGGCTATTTGGTTCTAATTAGAAAAAAAATTACCTTTATCATCTTTGAGTATGCATGTAAATTGTAATCTCAACCATATTTTATGCAAGTTCTAGAGTGACAACTTAACAAGTGAATATCATACACAAGAAATATAATATTGATTCAACAAGTAGGCTCAAAATCTCACGATTAAAGGTTTCCAACTCAAAATTCATTACTAAATCTATCAATTCTAGGAAGCAAGAAAGTTGTTCAATCATGCTATGAAATTTTAAAATTACTAAAAAGAACATAATAAGTAGGAATTTTTTTTTTAGGATGCATATCAAGAGCAAGAAATAACTCTTTACTCGACCATCCTTTTCATACATAATAAATCTCATAGTTTTACTATCAAAATATCCTAACAAAAGTTTTTTTCTTTTAATTCCCCTATACTTAATGTAGACATTGTCCCTAATGTCTTTAGTAGATTAGCAAAAGTGTTTTATTAAAAGGAAATGCATAGGTAACTCACACAAAAAAGAAATTCATTACCAAATCTATCAATTCTAGGAAGCAAGAAAGTTATTCAATCATGCTATGAAATTTTAAAATTACTAAAAAGAACATAATAAGTAGGAATTTTTTTTTAGGATGCATATCAAGAGCAAGAAATAACTCTTTACTCGACCATCCTTTTCATACATAATAAATCTCATAGTTTTACTATCAAAATATCCTAACAAAAGTTTTTTTCTTTTAATTCCCCTATACTTAATGTAGACATTGTCCCTAATGTCTTTAGTAGATTAACAAAAGTGTTTTATTAAAAGGAAATGCATAGGTAACTCACACAAAAAAGAAATTTTAAGAGTAAAACCATAAGAGTAAAGAGAGTTACAATCGAAGAGTGATGTCTGGCTCATGCTTCTGACTGCTAGTTACAATCAGAGAGTGGTGTCTGGCTCATGTAGACATTGTCCCCAATGTCTTTAGTAGATTAGCAAAAGTGTTTATTAAAAGGAAATGCATAGGTAACTCACACAAAAAAGAAATTTTAGGAGTAAAACCATAAGAGTAAAGAGAGTTACAGTCGGAGAGTGGTGTTTGGCTCATGCTTCTAACTGCTAGTTAGGGATTGTCAATCTATCTTTTTAATTAATGGATCTAGTTTAGGTGTATAGCCTTGTAGTTAGTCAATCAGCTGATCAGTAGTTGAAGCAGACATTATAGCACAACGAGTCACTTAAGGTATGAATCCCTATTCCATATCATGATCTAAAAAAGACAGCAAACTATCATAAAAACTATTAACATTTAATAAACCTACTGGTTTTTGATGAAAGTTCAAGTTAACCCAATATGCAATGCTGAAAATTCCATCTAATGCTTCTAAACCACCAAGTAAAGCAATAAAGGTTTTAGTACTATAAAGCATGCATCCTATACGTTCAGCCAAGCTTGAAACCTTTAATATTTTACCAATAGTGTATTTCTTATCATGTAAACCATTTACAATGATACTCAGTATTTTGCTTCCTCTAATGTTAGTAGAAATTACTACACTTCCTTTTAAGCTATGAAGCCCTCCTCCATACATAAAGTTAATCTTTCTAGTAGATAGTGCATGACTAAGATCAGTTCCTGCTATCAGAAATTCTCCATTCTTTCCAACATAAGATTCACTAAAAACACAAATATATTTAAATTTACATTTTGATAGTTTTTTACCCTTTTCCTAGTGCTGCTATCTCACATAGCTCTTTTGAATTCGTTACCTTTATAACTTGTTTGATGGGTAGTTGCCTTTGCAACTGGTGCTCACTGCCTTTGTAGATTGCACTCTCGCTACCTCCACAGCTTAAGTGTGTGCTAACTTTATGACTTATGACAAATGCTTAGTACTTTGAATCACCTACTAATACGTGTCTTGCACCAAGTTTATGAGAACAATAGCTTTGCACATACCGTATATCAGGGACAAGCCGCATCTAACCAATTGTACCTACCTGATCTTGGCCCTCTAGTGCAAATCGAGCTTTGATACCATATGTCATAGGCTGGTGGCTCTCCGACCGAAACTGTGAGGCACATGCTTGCCACTCTTGGCCAATATGCTAGCCTTTCAACATTAAACCCTTATTTGGCATGCTCGGGTAAAGATAACGGGACGTTGAAGACTTATCACCCATATAACAAGTCCAATGTACAACATGTTTGCACCCCAATGTCGTATGTCATCGAAGCACCCACGCATACCGGACTGCAGTATCCTTCCACACAGGAAGTCTTCGTGCACTACAGACCGAAGGGACAATTGAATAAAGAAAGGGACATTCCGTTCGCTTGGTTTATGCCTCATTACATAGCTTTGAGTGTGCAGGGGGATGACCACAAGCCAACACACTCCGTCCTTAGCTCAGTGTCCAGGTGCCCTACAGGCCCTTGAAATACTTCACTCCTTTAAAGAGTATTTTGAGCAAAAGCCCTCTCCCAAGAAGATGGCATACTTTTTTTAAATTGTCATAAGCCCTTTTTGCCATGCTCCGAGTGTCCAATTGTCACGAATGATACGAAGATAAAAATACAAGGATTCCAAATATGGGCTTCTTGAACCTCTCTGGTTCTCAAACCTTTCCAAAATGATTAAAATATCCCCAAATTTGAGAAAATCAGGAAAAATAGTAAACAAGCCTGATTGATCTCATATTTCAGCCACAGGACCCTCATAACATGCTGAATTTTTCTACCAAGTCTCATCTAAATCCAAGCATGTTTGCTTGTCGAACTGTCACAACTGCCAGATTATGACATAAGTGAGGTATAATATTTCTCAGGGCTTAGGTTCACCATTGCCTTACTTGCAAGAATTATGAGAATAGTGTGTGTTGCATACGACATCAAATCAAGCAACATCATGTTGGATTCAAATTTTAATGCCAAGCTAGGAGATTTTGGATTGGCTAGGTTGGTTGATCATGGAAAAGGGTCATAGACCACAATTGCGGCTAGGACTATAGGCTATATGGCTCCTGAATGCATTATTATAGGCAAGGCTAGCAAGGAATCTGGCAGTTTTAGCTTTGATATTGTTGCATTAGAGATAGCTTGTGGGAGAAAGCCCATTAACCTTAGAGCTAAGGAAGGTCAAGTTAGATTGGTGGAATAGGTTTGGGAGCTTTATGTTATGGAGAAGCTACTTGAAGTAGTAAACCCCAAGCTAAATGAAGAATTTGACATTCAACAAATGGAACGTTTGATGGTGGTTAGCCTTTGGTGTGCTCATCCAGATTTCATGCTAAGGCCTTCAGTAAGGCAAGCAATTCATGTGCTTAACTTTGAAGCTCCATTACCTGTACTCCCAAAGAAGATGCTTGTGCTAACCTATCTTCCTCCTTCAGTCATTGCATCATTGTCTTCATTATCTACTAGTGCTTATTCATTTGAAATTAAGAACAATGTAACTCAATCTTTAAAAAAGAGTGGTTATACTAGCTCATCACAGTTCATCTTATCCTTAACATATTCTGATTCTACTACACTTTTGCACACTATTTAGATTTTTTTTAAATAAGTGGGATGTAAATTTTGATAGTTGTAATTAGTTATCTAGTTTTATGTATCATAATCATAACTATTTCATTAGCAAACAATTTTGGTGATATTTCCATAAAATTCCAAAATTCAGGAATTATAACCTCAACTTTGTTTATCTTTAAATTTTCTCAATGATTATTTTGATAATGAACATTGATTACTACAACTTAAATGAATTAATAATGAGATTTATGGAAGAGAAGAGACTCATTCAAATAGAACCAATGAAAATTAGTTAGATGGACTTGTAAAACCTTTGTGTTAGACACGAGAAAAGAACAAGAAGCCACAAACATTCGTTGCTACTGTCAGATATCAGTTGGTTGCCAAATGTCCAATAAAGGAAAAGAAAGAAAATTGATTAATCAAAATAGGATGAGAAAATTTGAAAGGAATATTTATGATTCATATAATTTATAGACGTGTAACGTGTTGACTAGTTCCATGTTGACTGGCTCCATATTGACGACAAACCTATGAAATAAAACCACAAGAATCTTTCAAGCGGTTGATAAAAGACTA
This sequence comes from Sindora glabra, assembly GCA_020226215.1. Classification (NCBI taxonomy): domain Eukaryota; kingdom Viridiplantae; phylum Streptophyta; class Magnoliopsida; order Fabales; family Fabaceae; genus Sindora; species Sindora glabra. The sequence goes on along the minus strand of CM035225.1, from coordinate 17,638,521 downwards.
AGTGAAAGAGATTGAGAAGCAACTAATAGAAAACTTGATGATTCTAATTTGTAGGTCACTAGTGCGCTCAGCCACGAGCATAATAAGTTGATATATAAATTTGTTTTTTGAAGCAATTTTTTCCATATGAAATAAAAATTTCATGTCTATTTGCTGCATAACTCACCATTTGTGGATTTTAGACAACCAACTAGGTTTTTTTTGTTGGAAGTATGAATTAAAATCACGAAATATGAAATTAATTATAATAAAATTATGAGCGTACCTGGAGTATAATTTGATGAGGCCATGACTGATCTAAATGATTATGAGTAGAATTACAACCTACTTGGCCCCTTAGGTTATTAAGATAGAGAGAAAAGGGAGAGAAAAATTTAGAAGAGTGAGAATCCTTATTTTTCTGTGTGTCAAAATAATAGCCCTGATCTCTCTATTTAAAGTCAGACTTGTGATAGGAAACTACTGACCACTAAAGGGCTGTAAGTTAGGACCTCTACCCATATGGGCTTATGCGTGATCTAACCTATCATGAATCATACACATTAAACTAGCGCCCAATCTGTTCTATGCTTAATGTTAAAACACAAAACTAATTACTTAAATAAATATTTCAACAATTGATTAATGCTAATCCATATAATATTTCTAATAAAATTAATTATTTTATTTTTAAATGCAACAATCTCCCACTTGGATAGCATTAATTAATTATATGAAATAATTAACATATCAATAATTAAGCAATTAGTTATACATTAAGCTATAAACTTAATTCAGAGAATGAGACCACACAGAATCATTGAATCGGATAGGGAGACAAGTGATATATTGTCTCATAATTTGAAAGGAACAGAATAACGTTTAGTCTTTCAACTATAGCTCAGAAGAGAAACAACTTAAAATCATTGAATCCGATAAGGAAACAAATGATTTATATATGTATAAAACATATTACTAATGTTTCAATATCTAAACTGAGTGACGATTACAAAAGTGGAATGAGACCATACAGAATCACTGAATCCGATAGGGAGACAAGTGATGTTAAATTAATGTCTCATAATCTCAAAGAACTGGATATATATATATAAGGTTACTGAGCAATGATTGCATAAGTGGAATGAGACCATACAGAATCATTGAATCCGATAGGGAGACAAGTGATGTTAAATTAATATCTCATAATCCCAAAGGAACTTGATATATATATATATATATATATATATATATATATATATATATATATATATATAAAGTTAATCTTTTGACCACAGCTCATAAGAGAAACAACTTAAAATTATTGAATTCGATAGGGAAGCAAATGATTTATATATGTATAAAACATATCACCAATGTTTCAAAATGAGCAATTGCTGGTCACAAATATCAATAAAATAAGATAAGCATATCTCAAACTCCCACTAAACTAAGGCTTCATAAAAAATTTAATAAGACTCATATGAGTTAGTTGATTTTAAATACTCTTATAGGTAAGCCTTAAGTCAACGGATCCCTTGCATGTCTCCACTAGGGCTATGTTTAATGTAAGTCTGAAATTCAGCAATCTTTTCTCTCTAACAAACAGGAGTTTATCATAAAAAAAATATTCAATATGTCTAAAATTCCTATTGTTTTGAGAAAAGCACATAGCAGAAGCCTTATCGCAATAAAAATTTAGTAGAGATCGTGATATAAAATTAATTAATTGCATGCCAAATATCAACTTCCTCATTCTTACAGCTTGTCAAATGGCCTCATAATATGCGATAAACTCTGCTTCTACAGTTGAGGTAGTTGTAAGTGTCTCTTTAACACTTTCTCATAAAACAACTCCTCCAAACATCATAAAGATGTATCTAGATGTTGACTTACAATGATCTATGTACAAGGCATAATCAGAATCTGAATAACCAATACTTTCAAGTAAATTAGATTGTCTACAAGTCAACATATGATTCATAGTACTTTGTGGATGCTTCATGACCTTCTTGGCGACTTTTCAATGATCCATCCTAGGGTCACTTGAGTATCTTCCAAGCACACTTTAGCAAAAGCTATATCTAAACAAATGCAAACCTGTGCTTGCATAAGATTACTAATAGCGAAAGTGTAAAGAATCTTATCTATTTTATCCCTTTCAATATCAACTTAAGGGCAATATGATTGAGATAGTGTATTGTCTTTCTAAGTAGGCATTGGACTAGATGCACAGGTGTCCATTTTAAATCTTTCAAGCATCCATTCAATTATATTGGCTTAGTACAAACCCAAAATACTATGAGTTCTATCATGATAGATCTGAATTCTAAGAACAAAGGATGCTTTTGCCAAGATCAAAATGACATGATAACATGCATTTTGACTCATCTAAATTAATTGAGTTTCTAGCCAACAAAATGTCATCAACATAAAGCACTAAGATGATTAAATTACTCTAATAAATTTATTAAAATTTTTGCAAGCACACAATATAGTCATATGGTATAGCAAGTCTCTAAACCCTTTGAAAACATCTAAACTTAATGGCTAGCTGATTAGATTGTTCAACATAAGGATCTTTGTTTATCTATACTGAAATGTCAACATTATTTCCTCTAGTGGTGAGAGAATCAAAATAGGTATAGGAAGAATGGTGGCCTTGTCACATAAATTGATAGCCTTAAGCATTGAACTTCCACTATCCAAGCTATCCTCAGAATAAAAATGTCCAATCAAACTTGATTATCTTGATACTATAAGTAAGATAATAAAATCTATAACCTCTTGATCCAATTCAGTACTTAATGAAGAACCCATTAATTATTCTAGAGTTTAATTTCTTCAATTAGGGATTATATGGTCTCATATTTATTTTACAATCCTAAAATCGAAAAGATTTCAAAATTTAAGAAATCTAGATCTAATAACATACCTTTATTTTACCAATCTTTCTAATCTCTCTTTAGAAAGATGGCCTAAAATTGATCCCATAGAATGGAAGAATTTTAACTCATTCTAAGTTATTTATGCCTAATTATAGCATTGATGGGAATATCAAAAAGATGCAACAGGATGATCTTTTAAATTCAAATGATATAGATCATTTTGTAAGGTGACATTACTAACAATAGCAAAATCATTATGAATCTCAATCTTTCCACTTCCTTGCCAAAGGGTATAACCATAATTATCTAAAATAGAATTAGAAATCAAATTCCTTCTGGTAGAAGGTACATAAATTAACATTATTTAGATCCAAAATATGTCTAGATGACAAACATAAGGAAATTGATCCTATGTATTGAACCTTAACCTTACTACCTGGTACTCCTAAGACATTTGTTTTCTCTTTTTCATTTGGGATCCACTAGTTCTTGAGCCCCTTTAAAAAATTTGTATCATGAATAGTTTCACCAGAACCCAACCACCAAATTTTAGAGGATATTTCAAGATTATTAAACTTTAAAACATACTAAAGTTAGATAGGTAGAATTGAATTTCTCCTCAATAACTTTCATATACTTCATAACAGTGTCCTTATTAGAGATATTCTCTCTAATTCTCTTTTCAATAGTGAACTTAATCACTACTAAATAGATCCGATTTGACTTATACCATTGTTTGTAATAGGTTTTATCTACAGCACTAGACTCAGGTAATAGATTAGCTAGCTTCGATTCTCTAAAAGCCAAATTTTACTTAGATATTGTCAGGTACATGTTCAAAGACTCTTTCCATTTATTATAGTTTGTTCCATTAAGAGTCCTCACCATAGATAATTGTTAAAAGGTCGAGACTGATGCAACAGGATTGAGAAATTATTAATTATGCGTGCACAAGATAATTACAACACAAGATTCCCAATTAACCAAATCAGTCAAACAACTTATCTAACAAAGTGGTATCCAAAATACATGTACCATAGATTTGGCTTGTATAAGAGCCTACATAAAAATGTAATCAATATAGCCATACCGATAGGGTATAAGAAATATTGAAAACATTATAATTACTGCATGCCTATTCTAAGAAGTTTAAATCCTAAAATTATATTAACAATGTCACACCGATAGGGTATATCCATCATTAATGCAATATGCTCCTAGATATCCCAAAGGACAATATTTTATGTAAAATAGTCTTATTACTTCCATAATCTGTCACTAGTGTGAAATAAATGACTTTAGGTGTCTTTATATGTATGAAATTACATAATTAAGGGCTCAAAATTATCTAATATAGTTATGGACATAATATGAGAGAGTGAAAATGCACCAAAATCAAAAAAATTGCAAAGATCATCCATGAATTTTTTCAGGAAAAAATTCTATAAATAAAATATATTTTCAAATAATATAAACTTTACAAAATTCAAAATAAATATTTATTGGCCTCAAAAAATTGTTGAAAAATTATAGATAAGTAGGAAATTAAATTCTATACATCTGGGCAAAAATTCAGCCCAAAACATCAATCGCGTCTACTACACGCGCCAACACACGCCAAGGCTGCGCGCGGGCTTAGCTTTAGACCAGAGAGTCAACTGACCGGCGCGTGCTGTACACGCGCCAAACATGTGCGTGGCCCATGCATGGTCGTTGACTGGTCAAACACTACCAGTTGATCTAGCGCGTGTTTTCCACGCGCGACTGGCGCGTGTTCTCATGCGCTGCAGAGCTAACCCTTTTCTGTCTGGCACGTGGGTCTCGCGCGCTCTACTGGAGCGTGTGTCCCATGCGCGGCAACACCAGAAACGCTCTGTCTTCCTCTTTTGCGTAGTTTCAGATTTAGTTTACTATATTTCGCCATTAATGTGTTTTTAAGCTCCAAAATTTTATTTCTAACCCCTTTTTAACCCCAAAAAAATTATATTTAACATAATTTTAACACAAATTCACATTTTATACAGAAAGAAAATCTTCAAAATTGCACAGTTTATGTTCATAATTTTTTTTAGTAAAAATTTAAATTGATTTGCAATAATCACGAATTTGATGCATTGAAACAACAAAGTGATATCCCTCATGCATATAAGACCAAGATTCGATAATTTATAGAGAGAAAGAATAGATCTGAAAGGTTTTTCAGAAAAGAAATTCTCAATCTCATTAATTTTATATATATACGAACATGAAAAATCAAAAAACAGGAATTTTATAAATTTATCAAGACAATTAAAATTGCTTATAAATAAATAATTCATACTATAAATAAATTATTCATACTACCAACCAGGCTCTGATACCAATTGTTGGAAATATGAATTAAAATCACGAAATATGAAATTAATCATAATAAAATTATGAGCGTACCTGGAGTATAATTTGATGGGACCATGACTGATCTAAATGATGATGAGTAGAATTACAACCTACTTGGCCCCTTAGGTTATCAAGATAGAGAGAAAAGGGAGAGAAAAATTTAGAAGAGTGGGAATCCTTATTTTTCTGTGTGTCAAAATAATAACCCTGATCTCTCTATTTAAGGTCAGACTTGTGATAGGAAACTACTGACCACTAAAGGGCTATAAGTTAGGACCTCTACCCATATGGGCTTATGCGTGATCCAACCTATCATGGATCATACACATTAAACTAGGGCCCAATCTGTTTTATGCTTAATGTTAAAACACAAAACTAATTACTTAAATAAATATTTTAATAATTGATTAATGCTAATCCATATAATATTTCTAATAAAATTAATTATTTTATTTTTAAATGCAACATTTTTATGATCCCATTATGGAAATAGCTAGAGGGCATGCAATGCCTAACAATCAATTCAAACCATAAGCCTCAGCACCAAACTAAGAATATGATGTTTAAAGAAGCTATATCTGCAACATGTGCTTCCTTTTCATTTAATTGTGTTGGATCATCGATTAATTGCTTTCTCTTATTCATTTGTTTGGAATTCAATCTATGTTGGAAAATAGGTACTTATTACAGTATACTTGGAGCTTCAAAATCTTAAGTAACAATTAATTTTGAAATTGTTAAATTGAAATTATTCAATCATAATTGCCCATTCTTTAATAGATGTAATCAAATAATTTTGATCAAGTAATTTTTAGAATTGTCACATCACTTCATATTTATAAATTTTTGGATTAGCTTAGACTTCACTAGGTAAATAATATGAAAGATATTAAAAAAAAAAGAAAGAAAGAAAAGAAAAACTTCTACCGGATAATCAAGCCAGGTCCGAAGGAATTTGTTTTTGCTGAAAAACTTACTTCTGTTAAACCACATACTAAGATTTTATATTCTTAATATAGCATTGACATGATGTTGGTATTCACAGGCACAATTGCGCAAGAAATGATTGTTTGTTTTATGACCATTATATGAAAATACAAGTCTAGGAGGTCTAAAATTTTTTATTGGCTTTTATATGGAATAAAGGAATTAACCAAGACCTACAACTTTTGATTTCCCTCTAATTTGATAAATTCCTTTTATATAGAACAGATCATTGACCTGTTACAAAAGAGTTTGTTATAACAAAAAATTCTATTTCCTTCATGTATTAGATTTTAAGTTTGATAGTAAAAACAATCCTGATTCCTTCTTGTGTTCATTTCTCTTACATTATCCGCTTCTCTCATTTAAATTTTAAAATGCACCCTATCACTTTCTTTTCATGGGTTTTCAAAGTTTCCCAACCAGATGCTTTGGATTTAAAGACAATGTTCTATCAAATCAACATTCACTGATGATTCCGAAGATGATATTTGCCATCGAAATATAGGGCTTTACCAGAGGTATTTGTAGCTCTCACTTACATTTATTCTAGCAAACTATAATTTAGATTCAACTACTTCCTTGGCTTCTCACAATAAGACCAACTTTGTCCACACCACAAGAGAAATTAGAAGATAGCAACTCCATTTTCTTGTTAAAGATTAAACAGACAAGGGTAAAATTGTTAATTTATTTATTTGAGGGAGAAGGGTCCGGTTCTATCTTGTTTTGGTGACCCGCATGAGAAGGTATCCCTTCCATGTGTAATGATGACAATCAACCTGAGCTATTAGTAGCTGCCATTATGACAAGCATTTAGTACCTTAGAAACCTCCTATATTTTATAGATGTTATAATTTTGTACATATTTTATCTATATTAAATATATTAAAATTGCAACATAAATGTTTTAGAGATTTACTTTACGAAAAAGTTGCAATTTATCATAAAAAATTACCAAATATACGAGATTTATTAATAAAACATCCAAATTCAATGCATTTTTTCACAACAGTATCGAAGTAATTAAAACCCATGTCATAGCTATGGCAACGAAGAATGGGTCAAAATTGCGGTGGTTCCGTCATTGGTTTAAATGACGGTTGCAAACTCCGTTGGTAGCATTATCAGCGGTTATATAATTCGTTAGGAAAGACGTTGCTAGGCCTCAATTGGCGGCGATTGAATTGAAATGTTGGAATTGCGGGCTGGCAAATGGCGGCAATTAACACCAGCCATTCTCTTTCATTTTATTTTTTATTTTTGAAAATGCTCCTAGCAGTGGTATTATTTTAAGAAAATTACCGTAATATTGTTTTAAATTTAAATTTTTTTGTGACGATTTCAAACCAATATTAAATAAGAAAATTAGGTTAAGGCTTCATTTCATACAAGTAACTGATAAAATAACCAATACTTGATAAATTAACTGGTACCTAAAAAACTATTGATATAATTGATAGTTGATAAGTTAGTTAAAGTATTTTACAAAATTAATTATTAAGTTAATTGATAACCTAGTTGCACAAAATTAAGTTAAGGCTCTATTTCACACAAGTAGTTGATAATATAACTAATAACTGATACGTTAATTAATAATTAATAAGTTAACTGATAGTTAATAACTTATAATTAATATTTGATAATTAATAAAATAGTTGAAGTATTTTACAAAATTAATTGTTGAGTTAGATGAAATTACAAAATAATATAAAATAACATATTAATAGAAATAACTATTTAATTAAAATAATCCATATTTATTTAAAAATTATATTATATTAAGATAATTATGCAGCTTAAAATAAAAATATATTATTTAATTAATTATATTTTTATAAAGTTATATATTTATTTACTTACATAATTTTTATGTTATTATTTATTGAAAATTATAATTACTTAAAATATAATTAATTATATTTTATGATATTATTTATTTACATATATATTTTTATATATTTATAACTAAAAATTAGGATCTAATTATGTTAAAATTAGATTAATTATATTTTATAAAAATATTTAAATTTATATTATAAAGGGCATGGGTTGTAAATTAATAAAAAGAATAAGGATAAATTTGAAAAGAATTTAAAGAGATAGTAGTTTATAAGGTATAAGTTACTCTAGGTAACTTGTTAAATTAAATTTTTTTTCAATAAATTAGTGTGAAAGACACTTTTAGAGAGTAGCATATACCTTATTGGATAGATTAATAAGTTAAAAGTTAACTCATTTCTTTTGTAAAATGAAGCCTAAATTAATCTCTTGTTCCTTATAATTTCAATAGATTTTAAAATTATTTTTCATAATTCATTTCCTTTTAATTGAATATTTATAATTATAATTTATTTTTAATTAGATATGGATGTAAGGTCCATTAGTGAGTTGTTGACAAACTAGTACCTAGTAGAAGTGAATTTACTTTCTTTTAAGAACATTACTGTCATATTGCTTTAAATTTAAAATATTTTTGCGGCGGTTTCAAACTGATATTAAATAAAAAAATTAGGTTAAATTAATTTCTTGTTCCTTATAGTTTAAATGAATTTTAAATTTACTCTCCATAGTTCATTTCCTTTTAATTAAATATTTATAATTATAATTTATTTTTAATTAGATATGGATGTCAGGTCCATTAGTGAGCTGTTGACAAGCTAGCACCTATGTAGAAGTGACTTTAGTTTCTTTGCTACTTATAACTTTAACAAATTTTAAAATCGATCTCTAGAATTTATTTGTTTTTAATTGGATACTTATAATTATAGTTCATTTTAATCGATTCAATTTATAATTTGAAAATATTGTGTACAAGTGTTTTCTTCATATTCTTATTTATCACTAAAATTCATCAATGTACTTCTATGAATTTTTCAATTTTTTGAACTTTGTCATTTTGTAAGAAAAGGTTATACTTTTTTTTGAAATATTCTTGTGTTATAAATTTAACCAATGAACTCATAACATTTTATATGTTCAACTATCTCCCAAAATGTCAAAAATCATATAAAATTATAATTTTTCAAAATAAAAAAACTTATGAAATTTTAAATAAAAAATACAACTTGTAGAAAAACTTACAATAATCATAAATGAGTACAATAACTGTACACAATACTATTATTGTGAATTTGAAAAAGCTTCATATCATCAAAATTGTAAAAGAATAAATGCAAAAATTCATCTTAAATTTTTGTAAGTGGTTGGATTATTTTGAAAATTTTAAATATAATAACAATAATTTAAATTTTTTATATAAATTACAAAATAATATGAATCTGGTGCATAATTTAAAAAAATTATGCATAATTGACATATAAAAATTTGTAATTATTGATTAACCTTGCAATATAAGAACATTTTAAGAAGAAATTCTACAAGTTATGTTAAAATTATTAGACAATTCATGGAAATACATTGTTGATATTTTGGTATCAATATGTATTTTCTTCATAAAAAGAAACAAAATCAATTGAAATAAATCTGCAATAGTTTAAATAATTATGGCTTTCCAATTTAGAAATGAAAATTAGAAATCGATTATATGTATAAGTATCTAATTAGAATTAAATAAATCATAAGGAGTAATTTGAAAATTTATTAAAACTATAAGGAATAAGAAAACAAAAGCTTATTCCATCACTATAGAAAAATGGGCTACTCAAATGACAAAAGTCATTTATATAGGGTTGTTTTTGTCATTTGTATGTGTTTTAGATGATATTGTCATCTATAATGAATTGTTTGCAAAGATTCATATGTATCACCATTTACACAAGCTACTTTTTTATTTTGTCTAAATAAGTTGAACTTATACAAATAATAAAGTCATTTATGTAGGGGCAAAATCAATCAAATAAAGGCCCTCTATATAGATGATATTTCCTAACCTATACAGATGATAAAAGTCATATTAAAACAAAGGAATATTTAGGCACATAATGTTTCAACAGAAAATATTTCCTGTAAAATATAATTATAAAATATTGAAACAAGAAAAAATATTTTTTGGTTAATATGAAATATAAATATTTAATGGAAGTTTGACAAAAATATCAAAATTGCATCAATTAAATATTTCAAAAACTAAAATAGATTATTTTAAATTAATAGATCAAAGTCATATAATTTATATTTTAAGAACTACATTTAAAAAAAAATAAATGTTACTTTATATTGTAACCACTCTCAAAACTATGCATATATTATCATTTGGATTGAACACAATTCACTTTTTTTACACCAATTTTACTTATTTTTTAATTGGTCATACAATTTTACCTAAATTGACCCATGTGCAATGTGAGCAAAATTTAAGAATAGTAAAAGTGACAGTAAAGATACTTATTGTGAGGATTTATATCAAAATAATTATGATCAAATTTAACTTAAATTATGCTGTATTGTAGTAAATGAAAGTGAAAGTAATGTCACTCTTACTTATAATGCATATTTCCAAAAAGAATTACAATGTATATTAATATTTGCTATCATCTCATACCTGGCAACTGAAAAATTTATAAAATTAGAAAACTAAAGTTAAAGGTAAAGACATAGCAAGCTCAGGACAGAACAACAAGATTCTACATGGACTCCAAGATAAATAAATAATCATTTATGCAAAAATTTGAAACTCATAAAAATTCGTATCATCAAGCCATGGTAGTAAAGCATAATATTTTTCTAATTGTAGCACCAACTCTAATTTCCTATACTTTAATGACAATTCTTATATCCTTCCTCTTAATCATAATATTCAAACTTGATACTCCACTATCCTTTGATTATAATGGTTTCAATGAAACTCTTGTGAACTTAGAAGGAAATACTACTACCAATGCCAATTCAGATATACAACTCACCCTAAATGATGTAGCAAATTAGAAAATGTCATTTAAAGTTAGCTGAGTTGCAAATTCAGAGTAGATACAACTATGCGACATGACCTCAAAGGACCTAATAAACTTCACTACTAATTTCTCTTTTAACATTTCTGCAAAAAGGCAACTTTATGCAAATGGCATGACATTCTTTCTTGCACAACCAAATCTCACATTTTACAAACATTTATCTACTGGACTCTATCTTGGCATCACCCTTCCCTTGAAATTCTAGAAGTAGTTTATGGTAGTTGTGTTTGACACTAAGTATAATGAAGGGATTGACATTAACTTTTTCATATTTGAAAAAATTGAGGAATATTTTGCTAATATTTTGGTAAAAGGGAGCATGAATTTAGAGTTTAGGGTTTAGAGCTTTGCTTATAATTCTAGTACACATAATCTGATAGTTTCTTTCACTGGATATAGCAATGGGAGACTATATAACAATACCTCTCAAATAAAGTAGATTTGAGAGAATATTTTCCAAAGTGTGTTATTATTGGCTTTTCTACAGTGATAGGAACTAATTATAAGCTTCATACTTTGAGATCATGGTCATTCAATTCAACTTACAAATTAAGTAGAATGACCCTCCTAGTCATGAACATGGAAACAAGACAAGACAATGGGTGGGGTTATGATTTGGACTAAGTTTTTTAGTTTATTTTATAGGATTACCCTACTTTCTAACAAGGAGGAAGATGACAAGTAGTGAAGAAAAAGGAGTTTAGTTTTGTTGTGAGGATGATGAATTTGAAAAAAGTAGTGGACCAAAGAAGTTTTCTTACAGTGAATTGGTAAGTGCAACAAACAACGTTACAGACATAGAGAATCTTGGACAAGGTAGTTTTGGTTATGTTTATAAAGGTCCTCTGAAGGACTTAAATTTCTATATTGCCATCTAGAGGATATCATGAGGCTTTAAATAAGGGACTATGGAATATGCAATCAAAGTAAAGGTTATTAGCTAAATCAAACACAAGAATTTGGTACAGCTCATAGGTTGGTGTTGCTAGAAGAGTGATTTCCTGCCTATAAGTTCATGCCAAATGACAGTCTTCATTTCCATATTTTTAAAGAACATAACTTCCTGATATAATAGGCAAGGTACAATATTGTTCAAGGCTTAGATTTGACATTACTTTGATTATAAGAATTATAGGAGCAATGTGTATTGCAAAGGGACATCAAATCAAATAATATTATGTTGGATTCAAATTTTAATGTTAAACTTAGCAATTTTGGTTTAACTAGGCTGGTTGATCATGGAAAAGGTTCTAAAATATAATTGTAACAGGGATAATAGGCTATATAGCCCTTCAATGTCTTATTAGAGACAAGGTAAGTAAGGAATCTAACATATACAACTTTAGGATTGTTACATTGGAGACAGCCTATAGGAAAAAGCCTATTGACCGTAAAGCTAAATAAAGCCAAGTAAGAATGGTGGAGTGGGTTTGGGAGCCTTATGGCATAAGGAAGCTTCTTGAAGTGGCAAATCCTATGTTAAGTGGAGAATTTGACATGAAGCAAATGGAACATCTGATGGTGGTTAGCCTATGGTGTGCTCACCTAGATTGCAAACTAAGGCCGTTAATAAGACAAGCAATTCATGTGCTTAATTTTAAAGTTTCATTGCCTATACTTCCAGATTAAATGCTTATACCAACCTATCTTCGTTCTTTAGTCATTGTGCCATTGTTTTCATTTTCATTATCCACATATTTTACTCTCAACAAGCACAAGAACAACATAACTCAATCTTCAAGAAATAATGGCTATATTGTTTTGTGATGCATTATTTAAATTTATGTGTTTACTGGTGCCAATTGACAACAGTCTTCTAGAATAAAGCCATTAGAATTCTTAAAGTAGCTCATCCAAGCTAGGTGCAAGAGTTCAAGTTGAGAAGTGACTAAATGAATGCTTGCTAATTGACTTTGTTTAGGTATACTTACCCTGTGACCAAACTAAGTTAAAAGAAATTTTTTTTTTAAAGTGATCTTTTTTTTCTACTTGATGTCGTGCATAACTCTGACATTTATGTCATTTTCTTGATCATGTGGATTTTTTATTATTCTAATATAAATATCACATTGTCATTCTATCAAATAGCTAAAGGGCACATAATGATAAGGATAGGCTATTTAGATTATTGACCTTTGCACCAAATTAAATTAAAAATGCAATTTTTTAAGAAGCAAAATTTAAACCTATGACATATGTACTAATATTGTACGAATATGTCATATTTTTATGGATGGACTTATTTATAAATAAGTTATGATTATGTCCATCTAAATGAATAAAGAATCAAATCTATAAAATATTGTTCCAAACCAATTATGATAAAATGAATATCATTAGCATTATTTCAATGAAATGAAAAGGACTTGGTCCATGCAAAACTTGGACAATAAAATGACAAAAAAATAACATAAACTACTAATCATCCTTTTGGTCAAGGGAATCCATTATACAATAAGATTTAGTGGTGCACTAGTATACCAATTTATTAATAGTGTACTAAAATCTCTCCCTTATCATACACTTTACCATAGATTTGATAAAGTAGTACATTAGTGCACTAGTATGCACTTTATCATAAATTTGATATATAATAAGATTTAATGGTGCATTAGTATTCTATTTTACCGGTAGTGTACTAAAGTCTCTCTCTTATCATACACTTTATCATAAAATTTGCTAGAAATCAATTATTAGAAGCTGATTGTTGAATGCTAAGGTAAACCTAGTTTGGCCAACAAGAGGTAATTCTTTAGTTAAAGTTTTAATGATGTATATTACTACTCCTTCCATTTATGAATACCACATCAGCTAGAATAACAAGAAAACTACTCTTTATAAGCTCATTGACATCCTATCAGTTTGTCAAATTAGAAAACACTAACTTATAATCTAAGTGGAGGCATTAAAATGATAGAACATGGTTGTGGCTTTACTTGGTTGGATTGGTGGATGCACTTTGTTGTTCTACCCAATCTAAGTCAAGAGTTAAGTCAAGGGACACAAGCAAAGACTTGAGTCTCATGTCTCTTAGAATGAAAGGCATTGCGTGAGGCTATTTCACATAGCAGTGAAAACCTCTGGCTCTCAACAATGAAAGGATTAATAGGCTGTTACACCTCCAATCCACATAACGTGGTGAGTCTAGCATGTCGAACCATTATTATTATTATTATTATTGGTTTCTTTGGTTTATGACTTATTTAGGGTAAATTAATATGCAAGAATTTGCTCGAATTGAGTTTTATTAGATTGTACTATCTTATTCTCAAATGAAAGAAATAGGAATAGACTTTTATATTTTAAACTAAACTAAATATGTTAGCAAGGGATTGGTTGGGGATTAATTTTAAAAATTATATAAATATAGATAGAAGTTGATTGACAAATTATTGTGGAACCCATAGCAATGCTCTCTATTGTTGTTATGTAAGTCTTGGCCATTGTCTTTTTAAGCAACTAATTTCTTGGTTGAGATGAAACAACAATAATTTTATATTTTATAATTATATACCAAAACCTAAATTGGTCTCACTCGGGCCAATGGAATGGGACTACGAGCAAGGTTCTCAACCATTTTAATGTTTTCATTTAGTTAAGTACTTGTAAATAAGGTATAAAATTATATGCAAAAGATATTAAAATAAATTAATATTCTATAATATTATTATTTTTATTTAAAAAATTATAAAAATATATAATTTGGCAAAATAGCTAATTAAGTGAATGATGAGTATTAATTTAAATTTTTTAATATTTAAGGAGACATTTTCAAAATAAAAAAGAGCAAAATTTAACTCGACAAGTTGAAGGGATAAATATATATTTTTATTTAATATATATAAAAAATCATTAAAAAGGTTATTATATACATATATTAATTATTTATAATTAAGATTTATCACAAAATTTATAATATAAAAATATTTAATATAGATATAAAATAGGGCAAAATCAGATTAGTTCGATTAATTCTATAAGTTTAGTCGTCCAGTACTAACTTAGAGACTTGACTCTTCATTTTTTTTGGGTTCAAATTCAGAATCTTGCATATATATATATATATATATTAAATGAATTATTACTCTATCATTGTAAAAAATAATAATAATAAAAAATTATATAAATTTAAATTTGGCATAGTTATCCAAGAGTTTAAAATTTTGTTCAAAATTTTGTGCATGGGCTTAATTTTCCAACTCAAATCATATTTATTCGGAGCTTAGGTCAAATTGTGTTTTTCACCCATTTCCCATGTGTATAGAACATAGATATGAAGAATAAAGGCGCTGCACAGACCAAGTAAACAACTCCAGAAAAACCCATAATATCATCCCTCCTGCTTGGAAGAGATAATGATATGAAGAACAAGATACAGGAAGTGACCATAATCCTGGATCACATGGAAACTCCCGGCGAACTCTGGTTTTTGTGAATCGGAATAACTAATAAGTCTCAGATTTATACCAATAATATAAATCATTAAATTTTATTCATCTTATACAATATTATGTAAATAAATGAACTCAAACTTTTAAATTTATTGGTTTGTTGTAAAATTAGCACGTGCGTCAACGTCTATGAGAATTTCTGCAGCTCTGGCCACAGGGATAACGACAGCATCTTTATTCTTTTTTTAACCTCCATAATTAAGTTGTAACAGATTCTCTTTAATGACGACTTATACCTAAATTAAAACACCAGGATTTATTAGGCTTCGAAAATGAAGCATTTAAAGGCAGGGGAGCTGACTTGCTGAATAGTTAACATGCCGTAATTGCTTGTACAATACAAATGCAAGACCTTGCATGTAATGCCAAAGCTTCGTATATTTTAGCACGGGTCCGTGACTCGAATTTTTTTTTTTTCAAATACATCTTATTATAATTATATATACAATTTAAAAAACTTCCACTGAACCATGTTAACAAGTTAAAAATATCGTTTTATTGATGAATTTTTTATTCCAAACGTTAATACACTTGAGCAATCATCTTCTATAAAAAATGAAAGTAATGAAATCAAACTTTTCTAACATTGGATTAAAACTTATTCATATTCCAAATTCAATTTAAAGTTTCCATAAATGAATGTAATATTTTTTTTTCTTTAAAAAAAAGCCATTGTTTTCAAGAATACATTTTTATTATTCATGTCTCGGAGGGATAAAAAAAAATTATAAGTCTGTTTGGATTCCATTGGAAACGTATTTTTAAAATTTTAATTTTAAAAATTATAATTGAAATGCTTATTTTAAAAACAAAAAAAAAAAGAGAATCAGAAGTATGTTTAGATATATATATTTTTAATTTTTAAAACTTATTCTTTAAATTTTTTTTTAAATTAAAAAAAGAATAGGGAATGTTTAGATAAGTAAATAAGAATATTTAATTTAATTATAAAATTAGTATCCAAGACAAAAAAAAGTTAAAAAATAAAAAAACTTGTTTCTATTTTTATATTTTTAAGTTACATACTTGAAGTTATAGAGTTTCTTTGGATATATTTTTATTTTTTATTTTCATAAATTATTCCTAAATACTATTTCTAAAAATTTTTTTTTTAATTTTAAAACTTTTAAATTAAAAAAATAAATAATAAAGGGTGCTTGATTAAGAAAATAAAAATATTTTTTTAATTACAAAATTGACATTTAAAATAAAAAATAAGTTAAAAATATTAAAAATTTATTCCTATTTTTTATTTTTAAACTATACATTTAGAATTATAGTTTTAAAAACAAATTTTAAAAAATAATTTTTTCCAAATAAGAATTTTGTATTTAAAAAATTAAAAATTATTTTTAAAAATAAAAAATAAATTCACAATTTTTAAAAATAAATATGCAAATAAAAATTTCTATTTTTAAAAATTAAAAATGAAAAAATTATTTAAAAAAATAAACAAACGGATCCTAAAATTTACTTATTCTCGACATTTATTTTATTCTATTTTCTTCGGTGGCAATATGCTAAATAAGATAAAGATGAAATCGATCCCTTCCATCTCTGCACACCATGGATCTATCATTTTCATTCCGCCAAAAGTTGGCCTTCCTTTGCTCCAAAATTTTTGCACAGTGCCGCAAAAGAGAATGGTGGAAAGAAGGGGGAGTTTGAAAAAGGAAACAAGACCACAGTGAACCAAGGGAATTAAATTGGCTAGATACGAGGCCATAAGGCTGATATTCGGCACGCATGGAAATGATATCTGAGGAAACTACTGCCAACAACGATGCAATAACAATAGTTGGTGGCTTGAACGGTGATGAGGGAGAAATATCCAAGGGGGAAACAAAAAATAGGAGAAGAAGAGGAGGAACGGAGAGTCTTTGAAATTATCTAGAAACAGAAAAGGAAGACCGAAAGAGAGGATCTAAAAAAAAAAAAAATTAAGGGTTGTCTGTTTTCTATTTTTAAAAATAGAAGAAATTGTTTGCTAACATGTTATCATAATCTATTTTTAAAAGTTATTCTTTAAATATGTAATTTAAAAAAATATATAAATAATTTTTAATTATTTTTTAAATTTATTTTTTTATTTTGAATATCAGTTTTATAATAAAATAAAATATTTCCTCATTGGCAATGTTAATCACATTCTAATCTTAATTTTTTGTCAATCTGAAAATAATTTTTGATAACAAGAAAATAGTATTTAAAAATAATTTTTATGAATAATTTTTAAAAATATAAAAATAAAAAAATATCCAAACACACCCTAAATTACTAAAAGGAATTTTTTTATTGGTTTTGTTTTTAAGCATTGTTTCTATTTCTAAACTAATTTTAAAAAATTGTTTTACAAAATAATAAATAGGACTATAAAATAGAGCTGAGTCGGACTAATTGGATCCGTTACTCAGAATCTAAACTTGCAAAATTCAGTAATATGTTAAATAAATCGATTTCCATGGATCGTGATCCAAACAAACTTGTACCACGCAAATACGAATCGACCTGCGAACCAACCCTCTTGAACGAAATGTCTGACTCAAGAAAACAAGCCCAAAGCCACCCCACCCAACACAGCTAGCGAACCCAGACCAAATAAACTAAACCAATCCTAAACAAAATACAAATTAAATCCTAAATCCAATTACACAATTTGGAAACTGAAAACTCCAAACTCATGTTGCAATCCCATTTTTTCGTCTTTGCCTAGTGTGCTCACTTTCTTCCATCATTCATCATTCACATTTAATGCTGTAAAAACGAGTTGGATTTAATGGATTTAATGAGTTAATATGAAACTAATATAATTTTATCTAATATGAGATTAGAATTAATATGAAAAATAATAATAGTGCTCAATTTGGTGAAGAACTGAGATTAGTTAGCCTGATCTGATAAAAAATTAGAATTAATAAATGTTAACCTATTAGAATAATAATAGTACTAAATAATAAATAATTAATTTATTGTATATTTAATTTATAGATATGTATATATTAAAATAGTAATTTTGGCATATTAAAGTTATACTTCAATAAATATATATATATATATATATATATATATATATATATATATAATATTAAAATTAAATAAATGAGCAATATTAAATAAATTTGACATATATTTAGTATTATCAATATATATTATATAAATTTATTAAAATAAATAATTATATTAAAATTTAAATCAGTACTTTTATATTAAAATTTTCAATTATTTAAAAAATTTAAATAAATAATTTTGCTATTAATTTTAAATATTATATATATAAAATATAATACATTATTATTTATTTATTATTATATAAATTGTTATAATTATTATTAATATATTATTTATATATATTTTATAATAAATAAATTATTAAATATATTTATTTTTATAATTAATACTTTGGATTTGATCAATACATATTTAATAATATATATTTATATTATTAAATAAAATAAATATATAATATAAAATAAGTATATAATATAAAATTGAAATTATTTTATTAAATGTATATATTATTAAATACATATTAATACATTTACCAGATTATAATAATATATTTATTTCATTAAATATATATTTATTTTCATATATAATATATATGATTATTGATGATAATAAAATATAATTATATTTAATAATAATAATAAATTTTAATTAATTAATGATATGCAACTAATAATAAATAATTAATATAATAATAATAAATTATAAAATTTTTCGTGAATTGTGTTAGTTCGACCGAACTGTATGATGAGGACTTACCTGCTCACCGCACCTATTGGAGTTATGAAGAAATCGCACTTCGCGCACACAGGTAGGAGTTTGCTTCATCGTTAACACTTTTTACTTTCCAATTGTTGGTTTGCTCTCTTTATCCCAAATTGGCACCTAAATAGCACTTTGCTCTGATTAATTTTTGTTTTTGTGTATAGATTCATGTTATTACTTTAAGATGGGTATCGCCACATGCTGCTTCTACCTGTTCTGCTGAATTTCTTTTCTTTTCCTTTCTTTTTTTTATTACGTCATCGTTGACTTTGAATTATTTAACTCTCGATCTTTTAGTTCGGTTACAGATTTGACTGCTTTAGTACTAGATGTTTTATAATTACTGTTGATGTACACCTTGATCGCATGATAACAGAGGAGGCCCAAAGGGAATCTCAACTATTGAACCTCATTGTCCAGTGCCAACAAGCTCTGTTCTGAATTTCAAAAATGAGCCAATCAATGCTAAGTGGATGTTGTGAAAATGGACCGGTCCAAGACTTATATGAACCAGATCCAAATTAGCCATAAAGGATCCGTACTTTCAGTCGAGTAAAATGGACTAGTACATACGAACCAAAGTCCTTGCGAACTGGATCCGGTCCGAATCGGTTTGTCTGCTTGATAAACTTAATAATAAAACAAAAATAGAAACAAGCCTTATATTTGCTGAGTTTTTTAACAAATGACAAAATTTTTATCTAAACTAATATAAAAACCTCCAAAGTAGATAAAACATAATATCTTATATTCAATTTGCAATACTATCATTTGTTACAAATTTTTATTTTAGTGGATTCAATTTCAAATATACTAACAAAACACTTTCTTTAGTATATATTTTAATATAAAGTAAATATAATAATATATATCATAATAAATAAATAATAAAATTACAACTTGTAAAATTTAAAAAATATAAACTTTACCTCTTATATATAATCTACTATAAAGTAAATATAATAACAATTACATTAACTTTTTAGATGAGACTTTATCAAATGGATAAAAAGAAAAATAATGAATTAGGTCGATAGGTCAATCGAATTTTTATCGAGTTAACCCAAATTTTTTCATAGAGTGGATTTAGGTTAATTTAGTTCATTTTTAGGTACAGGTGTCAATCTAGCTGGATTTAAAAACATTGCTATGCATTCTTGGTTACTATGTTATCCTTTAAGGGCAGATACAAAAATCTTGAGTACTTACAGCAACATATGAACTTAAACAAATTAAATATATAATTACTTTTTATTTTATATTTAATTAAATAATAATTGTCATTTAATTTAATTTTATTGATTTATGTTTTTTAAAAAATATTAAAAATTACTATCCTTTATTGCTATTTTAAATTTTATATATTTAAATAATATTTCAAAATTCATGTTTTTAAAATAGCAATAAAGGATACTAATTTTTAAATAATAATTATTTTAAAATATTAATTTTTATATATTTTAGCTTTCATGTTGATGTTAATAGGAGGGTTAAATACAGAAAACACTCTTAGTACATTCTATATGTTAAAAAATTATCAACAAATAAGATTAATTAAGAAATGAGATGAACCCATATAAGACTTTTTCATCAAATATACAATAAATAACAATATGCAAATTTCTAAAGCAATTGAATAAAAACAACATTTTTTTACTTTAAAATTTTTTGAAAAAGTTACACTTACATACTAATAATTTTTACCCCTTTTCATTTGATTCACATGTAATTTTAAGTATTGTAATTCACTCATATGTGATTTTAATTATTAATACTTTACACATTTAAACTATTTTTCATCCAAATTTGATTGCAAATTTATGTGAATTGCATATGAGTTTTACTTTTTCAAAATTTAACTAAATTTAATACTCATTCATAATTAATTTATACCATAAAACCCTATTAGACTTTTTATTGAGCAACTATGGATTAAATTATAGAAGATAAATATCCAATAAGATTAGAATTTTGATTGGTATTTTGATTTTGAAAAAATGTCAAATTAAATGCAAATTTGAGGAAGCGAAAGGCTTGCGTGATTCACATGGACTCTCTATTAAAATTTGAATAAAAAATAATTTTGGTGGACAAAATATTAAAAATTGAAAGTGCATATAGATGAATTATAATATTTAAAATTACAGATAAATTAAGTGAAAAAGAGCAAAATTATAGATAAATAAAATATAATTTTTCAATTTTTTTAAAAATCAGAATCTTTAATAAACATAATTGTTGTAGGACCCATTCAAAATTTTAATGGAAGCAAAAACCATAATTTATAATATTGTAAAAAAAAATTAATGAATAAATCCACCCCTGCTGCCTTGTCTCCTAACAAAACTAACGTTCTCGTTCCTATCCTTCTCTAGCCACTCCTTGAGTACGCTGGAAATTTTACTAGCCTTTACCAAAGCTTAACATAAAAATTATAAATTGTATCTCCTTATATTAAATGAACATATTACAAGTACAGAATTTTATCATTCAAAGTTTCGTGAAAAAATTATAAAAATTATTTAATTTTTTTATAAAACTTTATGACTTTAGATTGCAAATTCTTTAACTAAACTAACGAGAATAGATATCTGATATAATTTTTCATGTGTGCATCGAAGTATACTCTTGTATTGATCGTATAAAAATGGTGTTTCCAACTGAAATGCCCTATAGAGCGTTTTCTATTAATATTTAATCTCGTGCTTTGGTAAAATCTGATGTAAAACTAAAGCATAAAGACGTAAAAATAGAATTAGAAAAATTTACTGTTATTTTATCAGTTCATATAATATCCAAAGGAAGATAATAATTGTATCCTATTCTGGTAGGATAGAGGCTAAAATGATTTGATCAGCCCATTAAATTATTTTATTTGATGGATGCACCAAGCATTTGTTGAAATAGAATAGTATAATGATGAGAGTTATAACTCAAGTAGTATTCAATATTTTTTTTCATTACATCCAAAATTCAATTCTTGATCTTTATGTGGATGTATTTAGTAGTTTCATCACCTTATTATTATTATATATAGAAAAAAGAATAGTATAATCTTAAACTATCAACTTTCTTTTATACTATACTTCAAACAAAGCCTTAAAGAAATATAGTCTAACCTATCTAAAGTATTAACAATATATGCCAACCACCTTTTTATTTTAAAAACCTGCGCTTTACCTCATGTAACATTCCTCCTTTGAAAATGTTCTTTCTAAATACTTGAAATTTCTTCAAAATTAGAATTTTGAAATGACAATATTAATAATGACTAGGATATCCCCAAATACAATTCACTCTAACGCACACGATAAATTAAATACATTATCTTCATTTTCTACCTATGGTTACAACATCGATTTTGTCAAAATTTTATTCTTACTGTTGGGCAAACACAATTCAGAAGGTCAATTGCCTATCAACTAATTTGTAAACTAGGTGAAACTAGGAAGGCTTTAGAAAGATGGGACAAGGAAATTTTTAAAAAACTTAATGAGAAAATTTATGAGTTGGAGCACATTATATGATTTACAAGAGGAAAAAATGAAGAAGGATGTAAAAAGGGAAAGGCAAGTAAGTGGTTGAATTTCATCTACATTGCTAGCAAATTTAATTAGTCTAGAAAATTAAGCAATTATGGTTACATAGAGGAGATAAAAATATAATATATTTTTATTTGATTGTGAACAATCAACGATCTAAGAAGAGAATTGTAACTTTGAAGGATGATCATGGAGTTTGGCAATTAGATCACCAACAAATCAAATCACTAGCCATATGATGATTTAGGGTCTAGTTATGATTTGTTGGATTTAGAACATTTCAATGTTTCTAGATTTTTTGACAAACATATAAATATATCATGTGAAAGGTTTAATGCTCAGGAAGTTACAAATGTAATATTTAGCATGGGTCCAGATTAAAACTCTACTTTAAATGGCTTTATTGGAAGATTTTATCAGGTTTTCTATAGAATTGTTGGTTCTTAAGTTCAGAGTGTGGTTATTTCCTTTTTGGAAATAGGTTATTTGTTAAAATCATTGAATTAGACTAATTTATGCCTAAATCCAAAAGGAAAACATGAAGGTGCAATAGCAAAATTTGGACTAATTAGTCTGTTTAATGTTGCTTATAAAGTTATTTTAAAAGTGGTAGTTAATAGAATGTAAAAGATTTTGGATGATATTATTCTTCCTCATCAAAATGCTTTTATTAAAATGGGTCATAATTGATAATATCACTATGGTCACTAAAGTTACAAATTATATAAGGAGGATAAGGAGTAAAAAGTGATTTTGGGGAGTTTTAAAGGTGGATTTTCTTAAAGCCTATGACAAGATAAGACAGGGAGCAATCAAGCAAGTGTTGGAGCACATGAAGTTTCCACAAAAAGTGGAAAAAAGGTGTTTCTTCTATTGGTCTACTAGGAGAATCATCTCAAAAGTTTGTCTATTATGTCAAATGAAATGCTCTTAAGTATGATCTAGCTCTTGTGTGCATAATGTAATGAAATGATGGATGGAACATGGATGAGGACTTCCCCATCTCCAATTCACTTTTAGTTAACAATAGCTGCAACATGATTGGAAGATTAAAGGTTATATTGTTTAATAGTTAAATGGCACTTAAAAGATAAAATCTACTGCACTTGAGCAAACTCTTGATTGGCAATCTCATAATGTTGTATCTTAAAATAAACTATTTGAGTATATTGTAACTTTTCAACAAAAGATTGAATAGAAAATGGATGCTCAACAAAATTCAACAAATGAAATGATAGTAAATCTAGAATCAAGAATTCATTCATTTCATCAAGAGCTCATGGCTCTAGTTATAGAAGGAACATTTGTAGTCATTACTTAAAAGGAAAAGAAATGAGAATTCTAAAAAAGGAGCTTAGTTCCATAAATTTGTCTCATTATGGTCCCATGCAACCTCTGGGCTCAAAATTATCCCCTATGGCTTAACCTCTCACCACAACAAAAGGACCATATAATGCTACTACTTTCCTTCTGCCTGAATTTCTAAACCCAAAACCTTTACCTCCACCATTAACCAAGAAAATCAATCAATAGACAAAGCTCCCATAATTGTCTTAGAAGATAATTGGCTTATAAACTTCCTTGACAAGATGACAAAAGAATCTAATGATGAACTACCTCTTCCAAAACCCTTTCTAGAACTCCTAATTTTCATGATAGGAGAAAAACATTTAGGAGTTTATGAATAGCATGAATAAGAAATGGAAGTAGGAAATAGTTCCATAACTAAAGAACCTTTTCCTGACTTTGTTAAGGGATTCACTCTTAATGAAGTCCCTCTAAGTCAATGGAGAGATAAGATTTTAGAGTTCTGCTCCACTTAGTTTTTTAGAGCCTTTGCTTCTAAAATGTAGGGAAGAATGCATGGCTATTAGATGAATTTAG
The DNA here is from genome assembly GCA_020226215.1 of Sindora glabra. Lineage (NCBI taxonomy): Eukaryota > Viridiplantae > Streptophyta > Magnoliopsida > Fabales > Fabaceae > Sindora > Sindora glabra. The sequence goes on along the minus strand of CM035225.1, from coordinate 17,613,736 downwards.
GAGAATATAGTAGATGATTTATTACAACTCCAATAGTATTGATAAATTCTTTGGAAGACTACATTAAGGGTTTAATGCATTGCTCCAGATTTTAATGCATAAGCAAGAAGAGAATTCATGCAAATGAAGTGTGTCTTTTTTAAGAGAAAACATCTTTGCAATATTTTGATTCCATGTCAAAGAAATACTATTAGATTTGAGGGGTTGATGAAGTGAGCCTCAAATATATGTTCCTTTAGTCATTACTTGAATGATTAGACAAACAAGCTAAAGTTATGCTCAAAAATCAAGGTCTCGCCATGCCTCATACCTCATTAAGAACAATGTATCAAGCAATTGTAGTTTCCTTAGACCACTTTTACAAATAGAGAACCTTCTTCAAATAATTTAATAGCTTAAAGTTGGAACCTACTTATGAGAGACCAAATCTTATCACTCATCGAGAAAATTTTAAGAAGAAAGGAAGAAAGTTCAAATAATAAAAGTTAAAAGCACATTTTTTTAAGAAAGGTCACTTTGCTAAAAATATCCAAAAAAAGATACATAGCAAGTTGTCTTGGAATAGTTTTGTAATGAAGAAGATAACCTTGAGTTGTTTTATGAAGAGGAAGAAGTCATTTTTCTAGAAATTATCTTTTGTATCAGATCGAAAAAATGATAATGAAATAAATTATTCTAAATTTAAGGAAGATTTTACTAACATTGAATAATTTTTCAAATGATGTACTCCATTTCTTCAATAAAAGCTTTTATAGTTCCTCTCATCAAAGCATTGATAATGCTTGATAAGTATGATTAGCCAACTAAAGTCATTGCATTTTTTTAACATAAGTGCATCTTGCTCAATGATCAATCCAGACATCCTACCACTTGATCACTAGAAAAGAACTTATAAGATCTTTAGAACAGTCAATGGAGAAATCATGACTCTCTCTAAAATATCCAAGACTATTAGGTTGAAGCTTTTCCTTGGATATGAAGTTAAACACAAGTTCTATGGATTAGCAGGACTTGGTTAAGATGTTCTAGTTGGATTTAATCATATTAGTCAAATGTCGAAAGACAATCAAAAATAGAATTAGGAGGACTCCATTAGAAGAATCATTTTTTCCCTTGGATAGAAATTCCTAATTTGTTCTCTTACATAGATGATATCAAACAATTTGTTGAAGAAATAATTAAATAGTTTTATATAGAGAATCATTTTGAATTTCTTCAAAAATGTTCTAAGCCATTATAGTTTAATGAAGAATTCTTCATTTGGTTGCGATTAAAAAAGAATGAAGATATCAATCCTACTAAAGCCACTCATTTTGAGATACATGTAAACCATTAGAAACTAGTTGAAGAAGAACTAATGTAGTTAAAGTAGCAAGGGATCATTGAAGAAACTAAATTATCATTAGCATGCCAAGTCTTTTATGTCAACAAAAGATCAAAACAAATTTGGGGAAAATTAAAGCTAGTAATTGACTCTAAGCTTTTAAATTTGTTTTTTTTATGGATATTAAATTTTCTCTTCCAATAAAATAAATCTTATTACAAAAACTCTTGGACATAAAGATATTCTCAATGTTTGACTTAAAGGCAAGATTTTGGCAACTTGAAATTCATCTAAAAGAGCGATATAAAACTACCTTTATGAATTCCTAATTTCCATTATCAATGGATGGTTATGCCATTTGGTCTTAAAAGTGTCCTATTCAACTTCCAAAGCCATGACAAAAATATTTAGGCTTATCCTTCAAAGTGCCCTTGTCTATATTGATAATATCCTATTATTCTTCTCTAGACTAGAAAGGCATTTGGCCTTTTTACAATAATTCCATAACTTTGTTAAAAAAATATGAAATCATGTTGTCCCAAAAAAAGATGATCAATGCCTAATCATCTATTGATTTCCTTAGGCTTATGACTAAAGATGGTCAAATTTGTTTATAACCTCATATCTCCACTAAAATCTAAGAATTTTCTAATGGACCTTTGTTTAGCATCTTTAAAATTTTTAGGCCTAGTCAATTATATGAAAGATTTTATTCCTTACATAGGCTAATATCAATCCACTTTAGCCTAACTTTTTTGAAAGAATTCACCTCAGTGGTCTACCATTTATAGCATAGCTATCAAAAAATTAAAAGAGTTCTCTACCATTTTCCTTTTTCACAAATTCCAATTATTGAAGGAAAATGAATCCTACAGACAAATGCAAGTGCTTTATATTAGAAAGTAATCCTATTAGATGACAGTAAAAATAAATCTGCCTATGGTTATCAGTATGGTAAATTCAAAGAAGTTATACAACACTATCATTCAACTTTTAAGGAGATACTTATGGTCAAGAAGACAATAGAAATTTTCAAATTTCATCTAATTAGCAAACACTTTCTGATTAAAATGGACATGTCTACTTTTCCTGCTATGCTTAAATCAAAGAAAACAATAGTGCCTTAGCCTTAGTTGATCGAATGGAAGAATTAGTTTGAATAATAGAAGTTTGATGTAGAACATATCAAATGAAAAAGGAATTTTCTTTTTGGTTTCCTCTCAAGGCTTATAGAGTTCAATTTAGAATATGTTCAAACCATTCTCCTCATTTTTATGATGATTCTTGAAGAATCTTCAAACTTATTCCTATATCACCATTTGCCAATTCACCTTAAAGAAAAAATCTTGAGAAATTTGTTTGAAGAATAAGTTCACAGCTATAATTGTGTTTGTCTTGCCAAACATGGATAATCCAGTACCTTCATTGTTAATCTAGATTATCCATATTTTACCATTATAAACCTTACCCATCCTCCTATAACACCATCCAAATATGGATATTATTTAATGAAGTCTATGGATGATATTTGTACTTTTGGCTATCTACTACATAAGAATGCTTCCTTAGCATTTCTTAATCTTGGCTTAATTGGAAGGTTACAAGAACCTTCATATTTTGTGAGCTAGCTATCTTTATTCAAGCTATTCTAAGAATGGCATAACTACTTCCTCCAAGGCCTTAACTAGCACGTGCTTGTCACTTTTTGCTCACACTTGTATCTAGAAAATGAAATTGATGAAGGTGGTGAAATGATGAAATAGTTTCATGAGTATTTTCATTATCAAGAGGGACCAATTTATTCTTATCATTTCTTAGCCTTTTCATTTATTACATATGCTCAATCAATCAAAGCACATGCCATATTTTGCCAACTTAATAATATTGATCCCAATAATTTAGCACTAGATGTCTAGCAGATAAGTACTTGTTGTAACTAAGGCTATCCTCTCTTTTCCCAAGAATATCAAGACAAATGACTTTAGCCTTACAAATTTGGTAGGAATCAAACCTTGAAGAATTAGAAAGTGAAGAAGATGACAACTAGATCTATAATTATTCATTTGATGATCCCATTAGCCCTTAGCCAATTTCCAGTGTGCCTAAAATCTTTGCTTTCACTTTTACTTTATATCAATTTTTGATGTATTAGTTGCTTTATTCAATAATTTTTTACTTTATATGTTGTCAGTTGTATGTTTCACTTTATTCTCTATTAGGAATCTCTTTTACTTTTGGCTTTTTAGCATGTAAGCTTTCACTTTATTTCCTATCAAGAATCTTGTATGATTTATTATCAGTTTGTATTTGTCATCATTATGTAGCCTTTTCTTATAAATATCAATGAAATTATCTTCTGATAGGTAGGAGGAGTTAGTAGAAAAATATTGTTCTTCTAACTGAAATGATAAAGCCTATAAGAGAATTATGTCAAGGAGATCTAATATCTTTTTACATTTTCATATTATGCACAAATGTTCTATCGATTATACTTTATCTAAAGGTGAAAACAATATTCATAGCATTCAAATTACAAAGAAAGCTTAAACAATTAGCCACTTACTTCATGCAAATGATTTGATTATATTTTTGAAAGCAACCAACACTCTTATCAAAATATAAATAAGTTATTGATGAAATATAGGGATTAGTCTGGTTTATAGATTGATAAGCATAAATCAGGATTATGGTTCAGTTCTAATACATTAAGGAAAATCAAAGAGAATTTAGCAAATACTCTTAGGGTTAATGCAGTTCTTAGCATTGGCAAATATTTGATTCTTTGATTGATAATAAAAAATGGAAGATAATAATTAATAAAGACATTTTGGAAAAAGTCAAAAAGAAACTTCAAAGTTGGAAAGCTAAGAATTTATCACAAGCTAAAAGAAAAATATTATGTAAATTCATTTACAAAATATTCCTTTCTATCACATGACAATAACAAGACTAAAGAAGAAAGACATTCAAAAAATAGAAGGTAGGATAAGGGATTTTTGGTTGAAAGGAAGTTTAGAAAATAAGAAATTATATACTATAGCTTGGTAAAGAGTTAAACAACCTATAAAAAAAGGGGATTTAGGTTTCTTAAATTTGAGAAGCTTTAATGAACCCATGTTGGCAAAATAAATATGAAGAGTCATTTATTAACCACATATGTTGACGAATTAGCTTTTTTACAAGGTTATGCAAATAATAACCTTGAGGATCTTAGCAAAATCAAGAGTTATAATTCTTAGAGATGGAAGGATATTCAAAGAGTAGGAGTTTTAATCAATGAAAATTTGTTTTGGCAAATAGTTAGGAAGTAGATTCTGATGACCTATAACAAGTCCTTAAACTTAAGGAAACACCCATTTTACTGATTTGATAAATCAACTAACTAATGAGTAGCAGTGGACAAAGTTCAAGCAAACTTTAATCAACAATATTGGAACAATATTTTATAGACTCCTATGTCCATTTTGGATGTTAAAGATTAATTAGCATAGAAAAAAAGGTAAATTTGGCTTATACACAATTAAAATGGGGTATTGCGCCATCTTCTAATTTGGAAGTTAGGAGATCTCCCTTTTAAAGTACACAAAATGTGAAATTAATGCTTATCATTGACTTAATTAATTATTTTATTAAATTATATAATTTTTTCATAAATATTTTTAGTAATAATTACAATATTATAGTAATTTTTTTCATTTTTCACATATTATTCTACAATTCATTTTTAAGTATTTCATTAAAACTATTTTTTATCTAATTTAATTTTTATTAATTATATGACATAAAAATTACTTAAAAATGATGAGGTAAATTAATATATTATAATATTATAATTTTTTATTAAAAATTTTTAAAGATAAATTATAGTTTTTGATAAAGTGATAAATTAAATTGATGATAAGTATCTATTTCAAAATTTGTATAATTTAAAGGAGTGATTTACAAATTTTCAACATTGAAGTAGAGGTATCAAAATATGTTAGATCTAATACGTTAGCATGACACTAAGATTGGCACGAAAATAATAACAGTGATTGACTTGGTAAAAAACCAGAATTTAAACTAATAAGTGTTAACATATCAAATTATTAGAATAGCCTATTAGCCTAGAAATATATAATAAATAATAAACGATTAATTGATTAATGCAGATAAGTATATATATATATATATATATATATATATATATATATATATATATATAGATTATAATTTTTAATATGTTAAAATTATAAATTAACATTTATATATAGATTAGAATAATCTTAAGTAACTTTTAATATTAAAATTAATGACTTTATTTATTTAATATTATCAACATATATTATACTTATACAAGTTTATTAAAATAAGTATTTACTTTAAAATTTAAAAAGTTAATAAAAATTTTGAGAAAAGATTGTTATCATAAAACCTAAAAATTAATAAAATAATAATTATACAAAGATTAATTAATTAATATATTTATATGTATATATATTAAAGTAATAATTTTAGTATATATATTAAATAAGATTAAAAAAATCCAATTTTGAATTTCCAAATCACTTAAAAAAATTTGTACTTGAAATTTCCTATTAAATATCCATTTTTAATATCTATCCTTTTGCTAGACCAAAAGGCTAGTTGTAATTGATATTGAAATTTTAATACTTCCTTTAAAAAATATTTAATATTATTTTTAGCTTAATTTAATTTTTTAAATATAACTATTTTTTAATAAATAAATAATTTTTCATTATCAAATTATTAAATTAGAAGAATAATATAATAAACAATTTATTCATAAAGAAATAGTACTAAGTTTTTTCCTGCTTGATTTTTTTTAATTACTTTACTTTTCTAAAAATTAGTATTGAGAAAGATTAGAAAGTCAAAGTGACCATAAAATCCTTTCATGCCAGTCCTTACTATCCATCTATTTGTTACATAGGAAAAAGTTTGATTTGGAAGTTAAAAGAATTAAAAACAAACAAAGAAAAAAAAGTAGTTAGGAAACAACTCAGAGCCATTATACAATGGCTAATTTTAAAAATTGTATATATATTTTATATATTTCATATCACTAATAAATTAAATTTTATATTATTATATTTCATTATGGCACATTAGCTATCAAATATAATTTCTTTCTTTCTTCTTTGGGGTGGAATTATATATAACTTTCATTTAAAAAATTATATTTGATAAATAAATCATTAATCAATTAGCATAAATAAATTTATAATATTTGATTATAAAAATGTCATTAATATTATAATTTTTTTAGAAATAGGATGAATTACTTGATCATGTTTAATCTATATTTTGAGATGGTATATAATTTTTTGTGTATTATATCAAATCTTCACATCATTGAGAGTTTGATTTGATGTTATGAAATTTTACATGTATTACAAAAAGTGATACTTATGTTTAAGAGCTTATTTTGATTAAAGATCATTTGATGATCTTTTAACTTACTTTGATTTGTAAAAGTGCACTTATATATATATATATATATATATATATATATATATATATATATATATATATATATATATTAAATTTTTTTTGTATAGTTTAGTTTGTAAGAAGTTAAATATTATTACATTCATTTGTTTATCACAAAATATGCACAATAAAGAGGTGGAAACTTTATAGAGTCCTCTTTTATATATATAATATTTGAATTTTGAAATATTTTTTTATCAAGAATATTTTTGCTTATAGTAATGAATTTAACATAGATGCTATTATGTGTTTCTTTGAGCATATTTTAAAGTAATTGCATAGTATAAAACAATTTAAAAAGTTTTTAGCACATGCATTGTAAATCCATTATTTTATAATTTTCTTTTATGAGAGGCCTTTTGGTCAAGTGTATATTGCTACCATGAGAATTTTTCAAATTGTAACAAGTCAAATTTAAGATTTTTATTCATATTTTATTCAAGTGATCTCTAAAAATATATTTTAAAAAACTTTCTTATTAAATTAACTTGGTGTCAATTTTAGTATCTAGTTTCAATAGCCATTCAAGTTGTTTGTTAAGACACCAAAATTAATTATATAATTGATTTTTCTTAATTAATGATTTATTTTATTTATATTATATGAAGTTTATAATTTGAAAAATCATAATTTTATAGACCACTGAGATATGTATTAAAATTTAAATATTTCCCCCTAAATCTAGGTTCTTATGCTTATAGGATGTTTAAAAGTTTGTTGAAATATAAGCATTCAATTTTGTTTTCTTACAATATTTTTGGTTAGTAAGAGTTCTATATTATATAGAACCTTTCATCTTAGTTGATAATTATATTGTGCCTGTTGGTACATAAGATGCATATGTCATGTATATTATTACATAATTGGTTGATCTTTATTTTGTGTAATATTATGATAATTATTTTTTATCATATTGGTACATTATTATGCATTTATATATGTAATTTATGGATTTTTTATCAATATATGTATCTCCATATTGTAAAATGTACTAATCATTGTAATTAGCTCCTAAGCTTGTATGTGTGGTTTCTATAGGCATTATATTGGAATAATGAGAATTGCCTTGACAAAGACTTGGTATTAAGTTTGATATGTTATTTTATATGATATCTTATCCAAACTAATATTTGTTATTTATTGTTAGTTCTTGATATATGTGTTTATTTCTTGCTTGACACCATCTTTAAACTTTAGGCATTCTAGCAATAAATTTATGAGGATTAAGATTTGGTATCAATCATTAGTTCATGAATTATATATTTGTCTTTTAGTTAATATCATTTTGAAACTTAGAAATGTTTTGGCTAATGGGTTTGTAAGGATTAGGACTTGGTGTTAATTGCTAGCTCTTGTATTTGATATATCTCTTAATTGACACTATTTTGAAATTTTGAGAAAATTAAATTTATTATTGCCAGAAGATTTCTTTATCTTATTATTGAGTTTGTTTTAAAGAAATCATTAAGGATTGACTTGAAAAATAGCATATTTTTGTTAGGTTACACTTTTGATGCTATTTTTCTCATTATAGTTTCATATTAATGACTTATAATTAAGTAGCTAATAGTGTATATAATCATGGAAGGTAATTAATAATATATGACTCATATTTTTCTTACTACACTTTCATATTAATGGCTCATATTAGAGTAGTTAATATACATAACCATAGAAGGTCTTGTATTGATAATAATGTAATTATTGCCATGATTCAATATTGTTGGTTGTTTAAGTGTGAGTTGTATTTTAGGTATCATCTCCTTGATGGTGTATTTTCAAAATCATGGCCAAGTGTTTTAAATTCTATGTTCAACTTGAGAGCTATTTTCATATAAAGTATTTTTAAAAAAACTCTTTACAATTAATATTGTCCAAGTGGGAGAATGTTAGAATTTTTATGTAAGCTATCATTAATCGTAGGTATTTTATTTTTTTGATAAAACTAGTTGAATAATGATCTAAGAGATTTTTATCTTTTTGGCTTATTTGTTAAAATAATCTATTACTTAGGTTCATGGGTTCATGGATACCTAATTATGAGTTAATGTGTTTGGTAATTAAAGTGTAGGCTTATACCTTTTGTGGCCCATAATGGAAGGGTATGATATAGTTTTATTTATATTGATTAGGTCCCTTCTCCATTCCTAAGCTACTTTAGTTATTGGTTTATCCTATTGAGAGCTACATAGTCTAGGAGAAGGAGAGAAAGATTTATATTTATGGTATTCTTCTCAACACTACCATGTCTAGAAAAATTTAATTCATGAGAAAGGTTTGCATCCATCTTAATTTTATTTTTATAATATCCTAAATTCTATATAAGTTTTAAATTAAATTCCTACATTTGGCGCTTAGCATTTTCAAGCTCTACAAGTACCATAATTAAGAAAGTGACACCTCTCATCAATTTTCCCTTTGTGTTTTGACTCCCGAAAAAAGAAACGACCACACAACAAATTAATCTAATGGAGGAATTTATTCTGCCTTAATTCTAATATCAATAATGTATTATTATAAAGGAAATAATATAAGCTTATTACTATGCTTAAAGTGTATTTACAGTCATATTTAATTCAATAATAATTATACTGATTAGATTAAATATTCAGTAGAAACTTTAGACATGTTCTTCTGAAAAATAAAATAAAAATTATTAATTATTGATATTATTTCAATCTTATTTGATTAAAAATATTTTATTTTAAGTAAAAACTTTATTAAATAAGTTATTAGTAAGGGTGAAGGTAGAAATAAAACCAACATTTATATTAAACGCTTATCAATTAATAAATATAAAAATGAGGATTCAGTTCTTTTCCTGTCATTTTTTCTTTTCCTTTTTTTTCATTAAATGCTTTTCTACCAGTGCTAGTGAGTACCTGTTGATAGAGAGTTCCTTCGAGCAATAATGGCTTTTCTCATATACCCGAGCGTGCCAAAAAAATTTTAAGGGATTGTGTTCTGAAATTTTCAATTACTTTATTTCTTATCATTATATAAACTCATAGTACAAGTAGACCGATAATTATATAGTTGCGTAGAATAAAATAAATATCTTGGTATTTTAATTAACAACCTCTTTAATTTTATATTTTTTTATCTTAATTAAAAACATCCTTAATTTTATTCTTTTTATCAATTTTACTGATCCTTGTTTATTAATTTAATTGAAATAATTTTTTTCTTTTTATCTATTTTTTTCCAATTTTCTCTTCCTAGCTGGCTATTCCAAAAGCTTCCCCTTTGCTTCCCTAAAAATTCATCTTCGCCGTCTCTCACCCAGCAGAATCCATTTTTTTTTCCGGTCACCATTTTTTGCCAAGCTGAAGCTTCACTGAGTAATTCTTTTCATGCTGTCATCACGTTGCTGATGTTCCATTTGGGCAACCATGGATAAAGGAGGTGAGCTGAGTTCGGACCTCCCCCCTCACTGTGGGCCACCGCTATTCGCCATTGAAGTTGTGACCGTGTGACGGTGAAGGAGAAAGGCACAAATCAGATGAACTTGGTCATCCGTCTCTCCATCTTGAACGCACTCTTAAAATGGCTTCTTGGAACACACAGAAGCAAATGGAATTGAAACTTTGGAAAGCCTATCTAGCAAAAATTATAATAATAGTGTTGAAAAAAGTAACAAAGCATTTTGCAAGACAAATGTTAATATTTTATTGGTTAGGAAAAATGGGATGAGTTGCCCTGGAGCAAGGATTGGGGTATCGTAATCTCTCGCATATTTTAAAGTCATAACTGATATTTAGAGCAAACAATGGATATGATAATGGGTTAGGGTTTTGGGTAAATTTTATCTAATTGTAATAAGATAAATTTACTCTTTCATCATAGGTTATATATGATTGGATAGGATAAATGAAAAAATTTCTCTTCCCATTCTATTCTAAAAGGCATGTCAATTTTTCATTACCCTAATCTCGTGACCCTGTCATTGCCGACTAAATTCAGATCATCAAACCATCATCGCGAGGGGGAAGATACCTCTGAGGTTAAAACCTTACCTTCGCTAACTTCGGTTATATTTCAATTCCATTTCTAGCGTTCAATTAGGATGAGGGAGGGGATTTCAGCGAGAAAGAAGCAGCAGAAGTTTCGCAAGTCAGAAGTCAGGGAACACTGACGGTGAAGGTAGATCAATCTTTTCTTGTCTAATGTCTCGGGCAGAAAATATCGTTTTGTCCCGCATCTTATTTTTGGAGACAAAAATTTCTCCATTCCAATATCTCAAGGAACTATAAATCTCTGTAGATAATTTCAAGAAATGATAAAAACTAAAAGAAATAAAAAAAAGTATACAAATTTTAAAATTACAAATTATAAATTTATATGTAATTATTAAATAATCCTAAATTCTAATAAATAAGGAAAAAAATAAAAAATCTAGATTTAAATTATTACAAATCATACATAATCCATATAATGTTATAATAATATGTCCAAAGTCACACATAATTGATTTAAATAATTTGAAATTAAAAAAAAAAGTTAATACATAGTCAATCAATTTTTTTTTGCATTCATCATCTTTAGCAAAATCTTAATGTATTCTCTTTTTTTAAATAATTAAATTACTATAATAAAAAAAAAGAAATTATGCTTGTTTGTGTGTAAGTATGCAGATATATTAATGTATAAGATAAAAATATAATAATTTCATAATGGTAAGGCTCCATCAAGTAAGGTAAGGCATTATTGTCCCATCTTAATATTTTACTTAAAGTAAAATTTTGTCTCATGCCTTGCTTTGTGAAGAAAAAAAATTATATTATTTCTAAGCTCCAACGAGGCAATATCTATAGAACATAGTAAAATTAGAATATTTTGTGATTTGAGAAATATAGAAGAAATATAGGAGTGTTTAATGGGTCTTGAATTTGTGGGCTTAGTGGATTAGTTTACAAACTTTTTACAAATTGAGCTTACTAAAAATAGGCTCACAAAAATGGGCTTGATTAGGCTAGGTTTGCACACATTGAATCCATACAAACCGAGGGTCAATCCATGGGTTAATTGCCCTTTTAAGACAAAATAAAGCAATCCATAGGCTTGTACACATTGAATCTATACTAAAAATAGGTATACAAAAAATAGGCTTGAATAGGCCAAGTTTCCACACATTGAATCCATACAAACCGAAGGCCAATTCATGGGCTAATTACCTTTTTAAGGAAAAATAAGTTGATCTATAGGCTTATAGTGCATATCAGAACAACCAAAATGAACCTAATTTTTAAGCAAATCTTAACAGATTGAATCTATATAGACTTTAATCTTGTCCAGTCTACTAAACTCATTAAGCACCGCTAGACAAATAGGAAGATGAGAAAGATTCTAGGAGTAGGAAAAGTTCAAGGTAGGATAAAATTGTACATTGAAGAAAACTTTGATATGAAAATAGTACAATGAATTAGTTAAGAGGAAAATAATAATAATTTAATTATTAAAATATTTAAAAATTTAGTTAATTAGAGTAAGGATAATTTGATCAAAAAAAATCATTTTTAATATATATATGTGTGAGTCTATATATATATATATATATATATATATATATATATATATATGAGAGAGAAAAATAATAAATAATGAAAAGTATAACTTTATATTATTATCTTTTTACTTTTAGTTGGATGAAATTGAATATTATTGGTGATAGAAAAGAAAATATGATTAGAATTATCATTTTATTGATACAATAAGAAATGGAATATGTATTTCATACCACATTTACATTAGGTATTTCAAATATAACATAGAAATGGGATAAAAATAATTAATTATAATAATATCTTTATTCTAAAAATAATAAATATCTATTAAATTTAATAATTTAAATTGAATATTTTACTAAATAATTTTATGTAATAAAAATATATAATATGATTAATCATAACTTTTTTTCTTATTTTAACTTCTATGATCATAATTATGATTAACCAAAAGTTTTTCATAGTGAAAACATAAAAGTTCTAATTTACCTTTTATATTACATAATTCTTAAAAATAATAGAAATATACCAAAATTTGAATCTTAATATTAAAATTATAATTATTGAAGTATTTTTGAAAAAAATTGGTATTATTTTATAATTTACTAATATAAAGATAATATTAAAATGTGAGAAAGATATAGCAAAAATTGGTGCAAGATGATAATTATTTAAACAATGGATGATCATTTTATCATTTTTCTATAGAATAACGATGATGGAAAAGTTATTCTACAAGAAATGAATATCCATATTTTATAGTGCCTAATCAAACAATTTTTTTTAATTCTCTATTTTTATTCTCGTTTTATGCCACCAAATGGAATGCAATGTTTTACAATCATATATATCAAGTATTGAATAATATTAGAATTTAAATTTGATTCATTATTGGTATAAATTATTTTACGCCATCAATAAAAACATGTCATGTCATCGTAAAATTAATAACTTTTACTAACAATTAAATATTTTAACAATTTTATTAATATTATAATATATAAGTAATAATATAAAATTATTTGCACTTACAGTGAATCAAGTATAAAATTATATATTACATTTTATCTTTAAATTATCTTATATTATCATATTAATTTATTCTATGCTAGCATGTAGTCCAGGCGGGCATAAGAGTTTAACCCAAGGAGATACCAACACTTGATATATTCTTTTAAATAGCCTGATAGCTCTTGATTTTGCTCGTGGTCGGAGAGGATAGCCAATTAATTGAGATACTAGCGTAAGAAAGCAAATGGATGGCTAGATGTACACGACAAGTGACTCGCCATACACACTCTAATGCCTAAGTTAGTGTTTATTTGTTAGAATAGTATTCAGAAGTCATTAACATACCTTCATTGCTTAAAGACTCAGATGAGTTTGAGTTATATTAGAGGTAATGAACCCTCATGATTGTTAATTGCAAGACATTAAGCATCAGCCATAAAGTAACATAATAATGAGTTGTTAGTCTTAACGAGGCATGATGAAACTTAATAATCATTGTGAATTTTTTATGAGACTAATAACTAATATTAAACATAATTTTAATTAGAGGATAAATTTACGAGTCAACCATGACTAAGTTGAATGGAGATAAGGCTTAAGATTGCCCTTTCTTGAGCAAGCATTAGATGAGATCAACCAATCATAGTCTAGTAGGACATTTTAATCATTTTTGTAACTTTTCCTTGTTTGTATGTCTCTCCGATCGTATACTTATTATGATAATTTAACCAATCTAGGGTTGCAATCTACTACTTCAATCCAAGTTCCAACTAGCATTTGCCCCGTACTTTAAAAAGCCAAAAAAAAAAAAAAATCTCAGGTGGATTGCCAAAAAATCATATTGAAAAATCGGAATTTTTTTAATGTGGATTTATTTACCATTAAACTTTAGGCTTCTTTTTTTAGTCCAAACGGAGGCATAATATTTTTTGTCTAATAGACTACAATAAAGCAAGATTATTAATGAAGTTTCCTGTAACCTTCACTAGCAAGAAAAGACTATTCACTTCAACAAATTTCCTATGTTGAATTGGTCTATGACTACAACATTTTGAAGGCAAGATATAGAATGTCGGGGAAAGTACAAATTAGTTATTAAAATTATGGCTTAATATTGCATGATTTCCTTAAATTTTCAAAACTTACAAATAAGTTTTTTTTTTTAGTTTTAAAAAAAATGAAAATATTGACAATTCAATTTAAAAAGTTTTAAAAATATATAAATTACTCATAACTATTTCTAATTATTTTTAACATGAATTTAAGTATATTTTAAATAAAATTTCTAATAAAATAAACTATTAATAACATAATTGATTCTATAATACATTAATGATATAGACATTTTGAGTAAATTACTATTGAAACTTGACTTAACTACATTTGAAGTGGTAAAAATATGTATTTTTTATTGCTTCTTTTATTTCTATACTTAAAAAGGTTAAGAAAAGGTTTTAAGTGGTTCATCTTTATCTTTTTCTATTTTCTTTAATTGAAAATTTACTATTTTCACTATATTAAAAACCTTAAAGGGATTATTTTTATATTTTAAAATTTTAAAGAGATTATATAACGCTAAACCATACTTTAAAAAATGTAAGATACTGACAAAATAATTTTTAAGTTATAAAAATGATAATAATAGTTGTTTAATAATATTCTATCTATACAATTTTATCCTTTAATTGTATTATTTAAGTACAAAACTATATGTAAAAATAGTACAAATAAGTTATTATTAAAATCATTATAATCATTTTTATAATTTAGAAATTATTCACTTTGCAGTTTTAGATATGAGGTTATTAATTTTGCCTATAATATAATTTGGTTCCAAGTGACTCCTTTCATTGAAAGTCAAAATGATTTATAATTGTATTCTTTTTGTCTCATTCAATTCAAGCTTCATTTGTTTGGATGAAAAATATCTTTTGTAAGAATGCATTTATAAAATATTAAAATAATAAAAAATAATTTATACGTTCAATGTTAAATATAAATAATTAAGTAGAAGACAATTCTTTTTCAAAGATGAAGTTCACTATTATAGATTTGTCTAACAACATCATCATATTAACATTAGTTAAAGTTAAAATTGTTGTATATGATGGCATAGAAACATTTTTACAATTACAAGCAACTTCTAATGTTGGCTCTAAATATAAACCAATGTGATAAGTTGGCATGACATTATGTTTGAAAATAATAGTAATTTATTACATTGGTTTAATTAAAAAACCAACATCCAAAGTTAGACATCAATAAATTAGGACATTGGTTTCTTGTAATCATCATTCAAAATGCATTTGAATCATTTAGTTTGGAGATATAAAATATTTACACAATAATTTTTGGTTAATAATTTATGTCTATTTTTTGCACACTTCTATAAATTTCTCTTTCATTCTATTTTTTATTTAGGTGACATGAGAGGATAACACACCTCAACCTTACTGCACATTTAAAAATGCTTCAAATCTTATGATTATAAGTTTTCTATCAAATCATAGTTATCTTATGTTGGGATAGAATGGTAATGATCATAAGGTATTCATGGTCTAATGAGAAATTCATAATCATAATATTTGGAGCATTTCTAATTGCGCAGCATGGATTGTGTGTGTTGTCCTCATATTTCATCTAGTACTAAAAGGAATGGATGATTGATATTTGCAAAATTTAGTGGAGCACTTCAACATGCGGAAAAGAAGAGAAGTTTTCTTTACTAAATGAGAATTTGTAACAAGGATTTAAATCTCTTCAACATGAGGAATGTATGGCTATGCTATAAACTATATCAATAATGCACTATTGCTTTATGTAAGTCATTATTTCATGGAAAACATGTTGTATAATAATGTGTAAATTTTATCAAATGATTAATTCTAATGTTCTTCTACAATATTTTCTAATTGATGTTGATAATGTTGTTAGAAAAATGATTTGTAATTAGTATATATTGTTAGAAAAATGTTAGGATTTAGAAAGTTGATAATTGTTTGAGAAAATTGTTATCTATTGTTAGAAAAATATGAAGATGTAAAAGTCAAAAGGAATAAACTATGTCAATTATTTACTAAAAAACTAATGTGGAAAATTAAAAAAAGAATAAAGCATATCAATTTTTTTTTACCTAACCAACATATAAAGGTATAGTACAACCATCTAACTTGTAATGAATGATAAGCATTTACCAAGAATGATATTTATGAGATTTTTAGAACTACCAAAACTTATGAGGTTGGTCTTTTGAAGTTAGTTAAATTAAGAGCCTAATGTCAAAAGTGAGGCATAAAACTTTTTCACATTAGTTTTCTTTTGACAATTGATATCTATTTTGGACCCGTTGTCTATAAATTTCTCTTTCACTCCATCTTTTGCATGAGTTGCATAAGAAGACAACACACATATTTTAATTATGCATTTAAAAAAGTTTCAAATTTTATGATCATGAATATCTTATCAAACCATAGTTATCTTTTGCTCTCAAGTAGATGGTCATTAGTAAAAAATATCCATGATTTGATGTGATTGTCATAATCATGATATTTGCGACACTTCTAAAGCGCAACATTGATAGGTGTGTTGTCCTCATTTTTCACTTGATAATACAAGGAATAGATGATTAATATCTATAGAATCTTGTGGAGCACTTCTCTTCAATACATGAGAAGTTACAACAAGGATTTTAATTTGGTATTACATAGTGATTATGTTGTATATTGTAGTGATTTAGTTTGTAGTTTTTATTAAATATCAAGATGGAAAAAGTTGATAATATTGTTTGAGAAAATGATACCCATTCTTAGAAAAATGTTAGAAAGCAAAAGTTGTATTAAAAAAATTAAAGGAAAACTAGGTCAATTATTTATTAAAAATCAATGTGGTTTGGATGATGCAAATACTACATTAGTTTTTTAACCAATTAATGCCTAAAGGTAAATCAATAGCCAACTAATGTGCAATAAATTATTTTCCAATGATGGCATTTACAAGGTGCCAAAGTTGTATTAGGAGATAAAGAGTTAGATTACAAAATTAATATACTTTTAAAAATGTAATAAATACTAAGTATTTAGTAATGCAATGTATCAAAAAATTGCAAAAAAAATTATAATGTTTCAAGGTATATTAATAGTTAAGTTATATGAAATTAAATATATGTTATATGTTAGTTTCAGTTGATGACCAAGGCATATTGCCTACAAATTTCATTCCTATTCTCCATTTGAAACATGCCTTATAATGAAAATACTAATGATAAATTGTATTAAGAAGAAGTAATATGTTTATTTTTACATTTGAAAGCTTGAGTTCATTGTAAAAATGGATATGTTGCTTCATTTTATTATAATTTATTATCAATTGGCAACCAATTGTACCTTTTAAAGCCATTTGTATTGTTTCTTGTAAATTATAACATTTGGGTTCTATCTCAAGAAACATGATAAGAAAATGCAAAGATGTGCAAATTGATAAGAAATTGTAATGAAAAAAAGTAGTATGACTATTCTTGCATCAGAGGGCTTAACCTTGTAAGTTTATTACAAGATTGATTATATTGTTTTTTTCTCATTATAGTTTATCATTAGTTAGCAACCATTTACAAGACCCCCCAAAGCTGAACCTTTTGAATTTATTACAAGATTAATTATATTATTTTTTCTTATTATAATTTATCATTAGTTAGCAACCATCTACAAAACCCTCCAAATCTATCTCTATTGCTTATTGTAAATTATAGCATTTGGATTATATTTCAAGAAGAATTTCAACAAAATGCAAAGATGTGCAAATTGATCAGAAATTAGAGGGAGATGAAGCAGTGTACTTATTTTTGCATTCAAAAGCTTGATTTCATTGCAAAAATGGTTATGTTGCTTCTTCTTATTATAATTTATTATGGTGAATTCTACGGTACCCTGAGGGGTTTGGTGCCCGGGGTGGTGTGGCAAAATACAAGCCACTGGATGAGATTACTAAGTCAATGCTAAGACTTTTGTAATCTCATCCAGTGGCTTGTATTTTGCCACACCACCCCGGGCACCAAACCCCTCAGGGTACCGTAGCAAGCACCATTTATTATTAGTTTGTAACCATTTTTATCCTCCAAGTCAAAAGCCTTAAAGTATTATAAAGGAATTATAAAAAAAGGCATCTCACTTTTCCTTTTGTTTAAAGTTTATTGTCTATTGCAAATTATAGTTTCTAATTTATTTTTGTTGTTCAAACTATTGCTGTTTGTATTTGTTTAGTTCTATAAGGAAAATGTTGAAATGCAAAAAATAATTTTAGTGTTATCAACTTCACTTAGATTAAGTTGAATTAATAACAAAATTCATTAGTTTAAAAAATGATGTTGGTTTTTACAAGATTTATGCTAAAATTATAAAATTATGGCTTAAAAGATAATGGAAAAAGTTAGCCAAATAAAATATTTTGGTTTATAATGTTAATTTTTATTTGATAACTAGTGTGTAAAATTTTATAATAGAATGATATTATTTTATTATAAACATGGGTCTTTATTAATTAATTGATATGGAAACTTAAATAATGGTGTGAGTTGAAAAATAAAAAAAGCAAAATCATGGTAATATTTTCAAATTTTATTGCAAAGCTTTTCCACCCTAGAATGATTCTTTCTCTACTAAGGCATGCTCATATTCACAAAACTCTTCCAATCCTAAAATAATTCTATCTCTACCAAGGTATATTCATATTCCAACCTTAGGATGATTATATTCAGTTTTGTATTCATGCTCATCAAATATTTTATAATAATGAAGATTTGTTAGCCTATCACTAAATCTTTAAGGTTGTGCACTCATTGGAAAAGTGCAAAATATAAAATTAAGGATTTTTTTAAGTTTTTGTGTATTTGTTTGCTCTTATAACTTATTTTTTAGTTTTATAATTGACCATATTTTATTACCTTTTATTTTGATATAGTTTTTACATATTTATAAAAGTAAAAAAATTTGATTTCATATATCTTCTTTAAAATTTGATGGTATTATCTACTATTTATTTACATAAAATATATAATATTATATATTAAATTTTAATTAGTGTTCATTGTATTTGTAGATATTGGACTTAGTGTGCTTTTTTAAGGAATGTTAGCCTCACATATTAAGTAATGAGTATTGGATATAAACTTTCATTATTCTCATTTTTTGTTATAATTTTTAAAATTGTTAAGATTAGGATTTTGTAGTGTCAATAGAAATATTAAAGGTTAAAAGAGACTAGACAGGGAGGAACTATGAGTAAGTTAGTTTTAAGGATGGATATGACATACATATTAGTTATTTAAGAAAAATTATAGTTCAATATATATATATATATATATATATATATATATATATATATATATATATATATATATATATATGATTCCATGTCAGTTTCATAACTAATGTGAAAAAGATACAACATAACCAATTTCTTTTTGTATAAGAACTATCATTATTTCTTTGTTTGGGAGCCTCTTTTTAAAAGTATATTATAACATTAAATGTTGGTTGTTTATTAAACAATTGGCATTATATATATAATTATGTTTTTTAATTACAAAGAATAGATACACATGTATTCATTCATTTATATATGAAAAAAAATGAGATTTTTCTAAACAAAATTATCTTTTGAAAAACAAATAGAACTTAAATTATTTAATGTTTTTGTTGTGAAAGAAATTGTGAGTTCTGCATTATTCTAAGGTTTCATTTGTTTTAATAAAAAATATTTTCCATAAAATATTATTAAAAAAATTAAAATGAAAAAAATATTTTATTTGTTCAATGTTAAATACAAAGAGTTTAGAAAGAATTACTTTGTTTATTGTAAAAAAGAAATTTATTTTTTTTGTTACCATACCTATAGGTAATATAGTTTATGTTACTCATTTATCAATATATATATATATATATATATATATATATATATATAATATTTCTTATAAAAATGCTTTTTGACAAATAAATGGAGACTATTCGTTTTGATGAAAAATGTTTTTTATAAAATATAATTATAAAATGACAAAATAAGAGAAAATATTTTATTTATTTTATGTTAAATATGAAAACAGAGAAATTTTCTTTCCTAAATTACTTTAACTTTAAATATTATTATTTAACTATAAATTTAAGTAGCATATCACTCCTTCGTTAATATACATATAGATAATATTTTTCATTTTTGATGAATAGAACTTACAAGTGAAATGATTTTATTTTATATTTGTCGCAATCTTTCATAAAGAAACTTTTCAAATTTGAAGCAAAAGACACATATAGGCTTTGTTTATTTTGTTGGAAAATATCATTTGCATATATATTAATCAAGAGATGATATTTCATTTATATTAATAACTAAAAAAAATGAAATCTAAATGTTTGGATATGGAAGAAAGCAAACTCCTTTCTAAAATATGGAAAGTTTTTTTTCCGCTAAACTCTTTATATTTAACATTAACCAAGTAAAATACTTTTCTCTATTTTAACATTTTTAACTATATTTTATAAAATATACTTTTTAATGAAACAAATGAAGCCATAATTGTTAATTTCAAAAGAATGATATATAACCATTCATTAAAAAAAATCGTTTTAAATATATAAACTGTCAGAAAAATCTTATAAATAATTGTATTATGTGTCTAACAGCTGTAAATTAATTAATAAAATTAACACTATTCTGGATAATACATCTTCCCCACCTTTTAATACCCACTTTCACTAATTCGTCTCCAAACAAATACTCCCAAAGCAATTAGCCCTCTTAACAGAATAGTGATATTTTATATTATTTGTAATATTTTATTTATTTCATCAAAAAGCATTTTTTATAAAAAATATTATATATATATATATATATATATATATATATATATATATATATATATATATATATATTAATGAAAGAGCAATAGATCATTTATAATGATGGTTAAAAAATGATATGTAGAAGCACGTTAATAGAAGAAAACAGAATTCTTTCTAGAAGTTACTTTTTTAAAAATTCTTTATTTCTTCTCATTTTAATAATTTATAATTATATTTTTTAAAAAAAATTTATCAATGAAATAAACGGAGCATAATAATTTTTTTACTTTTCCCTGTGTTCTGGGTTCAAGCCCAGTCATCCCTGTTATTAAAAAAAATAATAATGGATTTATTTATTGTATTTTATAAATCATTATTCTCCATTCAAGTAGGTTTTATCCGTGCACAATAACGTTTTGATTTCATGGCCAAATACACATGGGAGGATACCAACTACCAACTAGCATCTGATAAAGTCTCTTAACCGCATAAAGAGAATTATTTGTAAAGACTGGCACCCCAATAGTGACTGTATAATTATATACTAAATATTTGAAGGGGAAGAATTAGAAAGCAGCAAGTAAAGAAGAAGACCTGGCTTGCTTGCTCTCAGTTTATCCCAAACCCGCAAAAAACTCCTGGGATCCAGCCATGCCTGTGAACCATAATATTTATCAACTTCGAGCCCCTAGTTTCTCTTCCTCTGCTTCAATAACAACTATCTTTTTCCTCTTGATAATAATAATAACCCCTGCTGCTCAGCTATCCTTCAATTACAGTGACTTCAGTAGCGGTGAAATGAATCTAACAGGTGATGCTTTCATTTATGCAGAATCATATATCCAACTCACGACTGTGGAACAAGCCAATAACTTCATTGATAGTGTTGGTCGAGTTGTTGCAAATTCTGAAATAATGCTCCTCGGGGACAAGGGCTCAAGGAATCTAACAGACTTCACCACCGAATTCTCTTTTAGGATTTCCGTGGAAGAGCAAACTTATGCAGATGGGATGACATTCTTCCTTGCACAACCAAATCTCTCATTTCAGAGAAATCTAACTCATGGAGGTGGCCTTGGCATTTTCCCATCTCCTAGCAATGGTAATAACGAAACATATAACTCAAGTGAGTATATAGTTGTGGTAGTGGGGTTTGATACCTATCACAATCCAGAGTTTGATCCAAATGGCACGATCACACATGTGGGTACAGACATCAACTCTATCAGATCTAACACAACCGAAGCATGGTGTGCTAATATTGTAAATCAAAAGAAGATTATTATGTTAAAATTGATTACAATTCTAGAGTACACAATCTTAGCGTTAATTTCACAGGATACAGAAATGATACGCCAATCAATCAGCACCTCTCTTATCAACTAGATTTAAGAGACTACTTACCAGAGTGGGTTATGGTTGGCTACTCTGCAGCAACAGGAGCAAAATTTGAGGTGCATACTCTGAAATCATGGTCATTCCAATCAACTCTACAGATTGAGGACAATGCAGCAAGTCCACCACCCACAATTGCAGATTCAGGAAACCCTCCTCCTCCTACAAAGAGAAGCAAGATAGGACTGTAAGTGGAGCTAGGAATTGGGCCGAGCTTTTCCATCTGCTTGATAGGATTAACCTGGTTTCTGAAAAGGAAGAGGAGAGCAAGCAGTGATGAAAGAGAAGTTCATTTCTGATCTGACAATGGACGGTGAATTTGAAAAGGGAACTGGACCAAAGAAATTTTCGTATAATGAATTGATGCAGACAACAAATATCCTTTTAGAGGAGGAGAAGCTTGGACAGGGTGGTTTTAGTGGTGTTTATTGAGGTTTAATGAGAGACTTAAACTCCTATGTTGTTATCTGATAGGCTAGCTCAAAAAATAGTAGAGAACTAAGAAAGAATGAATCTTTATTGCCAAGAATTGGATCCTGTCAGTAATAGATTTATTGATCAAGGATAATGGAAAGTGTTTACAAACCCAAGTGGTTTGAGAGACCTGGTTCTCTCCCTTTCTATCTTCCCTCTAAATCCTAATTTGTTCCCCTCTTTCGTTGCCCCTCCCCTTTTTATAATGCTCTCTGATTCTGTTTTCTAACATTTTGTTTCCTAACAGAATTTTGTTATTCTATTTTTTGTTTCCCTCTCACCCTTTTATTCTGTTAGTCTGTTATTTTGTTTCCCTTTCACCCTTTTATTCTGTTAGTCTGTTGTTTGTTATTCTTTTATTCCCTCTCTCTCATATTCCTATTATTCTATTATTCCCTTTCTCTTCTATTTCTTCTAACATAGACCTTTCTGATTAGGGGTTTACTAATAATACTTCCCCCCAAAAGGGCCACCTTGTCCTTAAGATGGAAATCAAGAAAAGTGTCATGTATGGTGACTGTGGATTCCCAGCTACTATTACACTGTGGTAAGTGGAGCCACTTGATGAAGACTTCCAGCTCTCCATTAGATCCCTCGCAAGTGTTTAGCACTTGTTCTGGTATGACTTGTAGTTCCCATTCATCTGGGAGCATAAAGGGTAGAGGTTGAGGACTGGTTTGAGGAGGTAAGGCCTTCTTCAATAGAGATACATGGAAGATAGGATGTATAAGGCTAGTGTCTGGAAGTTGTAGGCGATAGGCAACCTGTCTTATTTGAGCCATTACTTGAAATGGACCATAAAACTGTGGGCGGAGCTTTTCATTTAGGTGTTTAGCTAGGGATTTAAAATGGTAAGGTTGTAGTTTGAGGTAAACCCAGTCTCCCACTTAGAATTCTGCCTCTTAGCGGTGCTGATTAGCTTGGGCCCTTATTCGGTCTTGAGCTTTAAGAAGGTTAGCGTTTAGTTCTGCTAGCATATTATCTCTATCAGCAGTTAGTTGAATAACTTCCTCCATTGCAGAAAGGACTGTGGTTCCTTTTAGAAGGATAGGGGGGTCACATCCATAGAGAGCTTTGAAGGGAGTCATTTTGGTTGAACTGCTGTAGGTAGTGTTGAACCAAAATTCTACCCAACTTAGCCAGTCTGGCTAATGTTTTGGTTTTGTTCCTATCAAACACGATAAATATGTTTCTAAACAATGATTAACCACTTCTGTTTAGCTATCTGTTTGGGGATGATATGTTGAGCTAAGCTTTAGGTGAGTTCCTACTAATTTGAATAATTCTTTCCAAAATTTGCTAAGGAAGATCTGATCCCTGTCAGAAATAATTAATGTAAGGAACCCAAGAAGCTGTACTACTTCCTTTAAAAATACATTAGCAACATCCTTTGCTGTAAAAGGATGACTAAAGGCTAAAAAATGGGCATATTTGGTAAATTTGTCAACTACCACCATTATAGTGTCTTTACCTTTAGCTTTAGGTAATCCCCCAATGAAGTCCATTGAAATCTCAGTCCAAATATGTTGTAGGACAGGCAAAGGTTGTAAGAGTCCTGCAAGTGCTAATGTTTCATATTTGTTGCGTTGGCATACATTGCAAGCTATTACAAACTTTTGAATATCTCGCTTCATGCCTTCCCAATATAGCACTACTGCTAATATTTTGTATGTTTTGAAAAAACCTGAATGGCCCCCCATTGGAAAGTTATGAAACTTGGCTAGAAGAGTTGGAATGTGAGGAGAGTTCTTAGGCAGCACCAATTTTCCTTTAAAAAAGAGTCCGTTCCCTTGAAAATGATGTCCTGGATGAGAGTTAGAATTGATTAACAAGTCTTTGGTGATATTACTTAACTTGTCATCCTTATGTATTTTGTCTATCCAGTTCTCTAATTATGGGCATTTTAGTACTGTTACAGTTGCAAAGATCATTTTTCTAGAGAGGGCACCGACTGTTGAGTTATCTTTTCCTGGTTTGTATTGAATTTCAAAATCAAATCCAATTAATTTGGAAGCCCATTTGAAGTGTTCCTCACTGAGTAAACGTTGTTCATTGAAATATTTCAGACTTCTTTGATCGATGCGTATAACAAAATGTCTCCCCATTAAGTAATGTCTCCATTTCTGGACTGCCATCACTATAGCCATTAACTCTCTTTCATAGACAGATTTAGTTTGAGCTTTATTAGATAATTCTTGGCTTAAAAAAGCTACTGGCCTATCATCCTGTAATAAAATAGCACCTATTCCTCTGCTGGAAGCATCAGTTTCTACCACAAATGGTTTAGAGGAGTCTAGTATTGTTAATATTGGGAGTAATGTCATGGTTGTTCTCAACTTGGCAAATGTTTTTTATGCTTCTTCACTCCATTTAAAGTTATCTTTTTTTAATAGCTGAGTCAGGGGTTTGGCAATTTTTTCATAATCTTTGACGAAAAGCCTATGATACCCTGTGATTCCTAAAATTCCTCTTAGCCCTTTGATATCTTTTGGAACTGGCCATAACTACATAGCTTATATCTTCTTAGGATTAGTAGCTACTCTCTCTACTAAAATGATATGTCCTAAGTATTCTAAGCTAGGTTAGCTAAACACACACTTTTTTTTTGTTAATAAACAGGGTGTGTTCCCTGAGTGTTTGCAAAATAGTCTTTAAATGTGACAAATGAACTTCCTCATTTGGACTATAAACTAAGATGTCATCAAAAAAGACTAAAGCAAACTTCCTTAAGTAAGGTTTTAGTATTTCATTCATCAATGACTGAAATGTAGAGGGTGCATTAGTCAAACTAAAGGGCATTACCAGAAACTCATAATGTCCTTCATGAGTACGAAATGTTATCTTTTCCATATCCCCTTTCCTCATGCAGATCTGGTGGTATCTAGACTTTAGGTCTATTTTGGAAAAGATCGTGGCCCCTCCTAGTTCATCTAGCAGTTCATCTATGACTAGGATAGGGAATTTGTTAGGCACTGTAATCTTGTTTAGGGCTCTATAATCCACACAAAATCTCCATCCACCATCCTTCTTTCTAACTAATATGATTGGGCTGGAACAGGGACTAATGCTGGGCCTAATAATGCCTGCTTTTAGCATCTCGTTTTACCAGCCTTTCTATTTCAAATTTCTGGTAATGAGGGTATCTATAAGGTTGGAGCTTAGGAATAGTTGCTCCTCCCTTCAAGTGTATGGCATGATTATGTTTCCGGTTAGGTGGCAGCCCTTGGGGTTCTTGAAATATATCTTGGAAGTCATGTAAAATGGCCTCCACTGCTATTAGGATAGGTTTTATTTCTATTTCAACATCTGTCTACACTTTATACTCTAACAAGAACCTTTATCCATCATCCTTCAAGGTTTTTTCTAGTGACTTAAAGGAAACTTGAGTTTTTGATAGTGCTGGATCTCCTTTTACCACTTGTATATCTTCCCCCACCTTGACCTTTAGTAGCAATTTGCCAAAGTCAGCCCTTATTTCTCCTAGTTCGGCTAGCCACTCTAGTCTTAACAATAAATCAGCACCTTTTAGGTTGAATAGGTAGAAATCATGTTGGATTATCATATCTTGTAATTGTATGGTTAACCCTTGCATTTACCTTGACACTTCACCTTACGTCCATCTCTTACTTCCACTGCATAAGTGGGTGTTTCCTTCATAAGTAGTTAGAGTTCTTCAACCAATTCTTTAGATATAAAATTATGAGAGGCTCCGCAATCAATTAAAACAATTACTTTTTTTCCTTTTACTATGCCCCACAATTTCTAAGACTTTTTTGAAGTGAAGCTTGCCATTAAGTACAAGGAAAGCTACAAGGCTTTGTAATTACCTTCTTGTTGCTCTGGAGATTCCTTTTCCTCTGTTCTTTCTACCTCTTCAATCTTAGGTTGTTCCTCTATGAGCATCACTTTATATTGCTTGTTCTTGCATACATGCTCCGGTCCATATTTTTTATCACATCTGAAACATAACCCCTTTTTAATCTTTTCTTGTAATTTTGCATATGTTAGCCTTTTAAATCCTCCTACCCTGCTTCTTGTTATCCAAGTCGGCCTATTACTATTGCTAGTGGAGTCAGCTACTTTATTTCCAATTGAGGATCCTATTTGAGAGTCTCATTTATTTCTTCTTTCATACGAAACTATTTTTTTTGGTAAGAACCCCTTGAATTCGAGTTTTTCATAACTACACCTCACTATTCCTCCTCTGAGTAAAGCTTGATTTTTTTCATCAATCGTTTAGGCCAAATTCATCATGTCAGCCAATGTGGTTATTGGATGTAACTTAAGCTCAGTTTTGATCTCTTCTCTCAATCCATTTAGAAAAATGCCTTTAAGGTATTTTGGATTTGTTCCCCTTAAAAGGCCTGCATACAATTCAAATTTCTCTCTAAATTCTTCTATGGTATTGGTCTATTTTAGGCCTAGTAACAGCTCATTAGGATTTTGCATCATAGAAGGCTGAAAGCATCGAATTACCACTGTCTTGAATCCTTCCCATGTAGGGTTTGGAGAGCTGGCTTCCCACTACTAGTACCAACTTAAGGCCTTGCCTTCCATGGCTATCAAGATTGCTTGTAACCTTTTCATCTCATTCACCCATTTAATCTAAAAGTATATTTCCAATCAGCTCACCTATCCATAGGCATCTTCTCCCGCAAACAATGGAATCTCTAGTTTCCTCCAATGGTATTCTATTACTCCTCCCATTCTCCTCTTTATCGTTTCTGTTTTTAGGTCGTTTCCCCTTTTTTCTTTAGCATTTGTGGATGATTTTGGGGTTAGTCCTCTGTTCGATTGGTTCACCAAAGCTTTCAGTAACTCTTCCACTCTTTTCAACCTTGCATCGCTCAATTCTTGTCTGGTTGTCCTTACTTCTTGTTCTTCTGCAAGATTTCACCTCCATTCTTCAAATGTCTTCTCTAGAGACTCCAGTCAGGCTTCCATCCTTGATCGGACCATGAAAAAACTTTTAAGAATCTATCTTTGGCACCCAAGATCGTGGGGGCTTTGATACCAATTGATAGGCTAGCTCAAAAAATAGTAGAGAACTAAGAAAGAATGAATCTTTATTATCAAGAATTGGATCTTGTCAGTAACAGATTTACTGATCAAGGATAATGGAAAGTGTTTACAAACCTAGGTGATTTGAGAGACCTAGTTCTCTCGCTTTCTATCCTCCCTCTAAATCCTAATTTGTTCCCCTCTCTCGCTACCCCTCCCTTTTTATAATGCTCTCTGATTCTATTTTCTAACATTTTATTTCCTAACAGAATTCTGTTATTTTATTTTATGTTTCCCTCTCACCTTTTTATTCTATTAGTCTGTTATTCCATTTCTCACTCACCCTTTTATTCTGTTAGTCTATTGTTTGTTATTCTATTATTCCCCCTCTCTCATATTCCTAGTATTCTGTTATTCCCTTTCTCTTCTATTTCTTCTAACATAGACCTTGATAGGCTAGCTCAGAAAATAGTAGAGAACTAAGAAAGAATGAATTTTTATTGCTAAGAATTGGATCCTATTAGCAACAGATTTACTGATCAAGGATAATGGAAAGTGTTTATAAACTTAGGTGGTTTGAGAGACCTGGTTCTCTCCCTTTCTATCTTCCCTCTAAATCCTAATAAGTTCCCCTCTCTCGCTACCCCTCCCTTTTTTTTATAATGCTCTCTAATTTTGTTTTGTAACATTCTATTTCCTAAAAAAAATTTATTATTCTATTTTATGTTTCACTCTCACCTTTTTATTCTCTTAGTCTATTATTCCATTTCCCTCTCACCCTTTTATTCTATTAGTCTATTGTTTGTTATTTTGTTATTCCTTCTCTCTCATATTCCTAGTATTCTATTATTCCCTTTCTCTTCTATTTCATCTAACATAGACCTTTCTGATTAGAGGTTTACTAACACTATCACAAGAGTATCAAGAGGGTCTCAACAAGGGATAAAGTAATATGCAATGAAGTAAAGGTTATTGGCTAACTAAGGCATCAGAATTCGATATAACTCATTAGTTGGTGTCACCAAAAGAGTGATTTCCTACTCATATACAAGTTCATGCTAAATTGTAGTCTCATTTCTATCTTTTTGAAGAACATAAGTTCTTGACATGGCAAGTGTCATGAGCTGGCAGCTCTCCAGTCAAAACTGTACGGTGCATACTTGCTACTCTTGGCCAACATACCAGCCTTCCCACTTAAACCTTCGTTTGGCATACTTGATAAAAATGGCAGGACATCGAAGACTTATCACTCATACAACAAGTCTCATGTATAACATGTTCGCACACCAATATCGTATGTCACCGAAGTGCCCGTGCATACTGGACCATAGGATCCTTTCACACAAAAAACCTTTATGCACTATGGACCGAAAGAGACAATTGAATAAGGAGAGGGACACTCCGTTCACTTAGCTTATGCATCATTTCATAACTTTAAATGTGTAGGAGGATGGCCACAAGCCAATATACTTCATCTCTAGCTTAGTTCCAAGTGCCCCACAGGTCCTTAAAGAACTCCACCCCCTTAAAAAATATTTTGAACAAAAGGCCTCCCACAGAAAGATGACATACTTTTTTCAAGTTGTCATAAGCCCTTTTCACCATGCTCTGGGTGTTTGATTCACACGAAAACCAGTCGACGCAAAGATAATAATGTGAGAATCACAAATATGGTCTTCTCGAATCCCATCGGATTCTCAAACCTTTTGAAATGATCAAAATACCCGCAAACTTGGGAAAATTTGGAAAAATAGTACATAAGCTAGATTAATTCTAAATTTCTGCCATAAGACTCTCATAACAAGTTAGATTTTTTCACCAAGTCTCGTCTCAATCCAAGCATGTTTGCCTATCGAACTATCGCAACTACTAGCTTGTGACATTTTCCCCTACTTCAAATGTCAATAGCCTCATTTATGCCTCAATCTGACACGGCTATGGTCTTCAAACTACTCCTTTGAGTTACTTCCTTAACCATCTCAAAGCCTGTCTCTTTAAGCACTATGAAATGTTTCCCTAGTCTCAAATTTGAAATGTCTATTATCTCTGCAACATAGGTACTTGATATAATACATCCTCTACAAAGTCACTTGAAGGGCTACCTCTGTAGTCACCTTTCAAAGTGTCCTAACACTCTCTAATGCCACTATCCCACATAGCTTTCCTAAACTCGTTACCTTCATAACTTATTCAATGGGTAGTTGCCTCTGTAACTTGTGCTCTCTACCTCCGTAGATTGCACAATCCGCCACATTCACAGCATAAGTGTATGCTAACTCTATGGCTCATGGAAAATGCTTAGCACTTTGAATCACCTACTAATAGGTATCTTGCATTAAGTGTCTCATGCCACCCATACAAGAGATAAAACTTACACTGGATCTACACAGAGAGGGCAAACCTCGCTTCCCAACTGTTCGGTTGCATTTTGGTCAATTCATTGCACTAGGCAATGCCAATTCACATCTAATCGGATCCTTTGATCCTTTTTAAATCAATTCCCTCTAGTGTATCACTAGCCATCACAGCCTACCTTTGGAGTTTGATGCCCACTAGCATTGCGATCCTTATAGCCACTCCTTGGTTTGCGTCCTCTGATGACTTCGTGAGTGTATCCTCTTATGGCTCCCCTACTTCAACTTATAAAAGGGGGTTGAGCATAGAGCACCCTTCACTTTATCTCAAACAATCATGTGGGAAGATTGCATGCACTCTATCCAACCCACAGATTGCACACAACATCGATTCCTTTAAATCTATGCCAAACCCTCAGCTATAATGCTCCCTCGAGCACTCTGGATCTTATTGATATGATTTTGGACCACTCCCTTTGGAAAAATCTTCTTATGGCCTCCAACTATGGTTATGCTCGCTAGCACGACCAATAGTTTCACCCTTTAGTTCCACCAATCCTTCTGGAAGTCAAGCCCTTTAGCAAGACCAAGGCTTCTCCCACTGGATAAGCTGTCAATTTCCTCATCCCACAGGATGATGGTTTGCATCCTTTAATACCACTACTATGAATGAGTGCATAACCAACAAGCAAGATAGCCCACTTAGCATAAATGCTTAAGCCTAATGTACCAATCCTCAATCACCAACATGTACTATTCCTTTGCCCACTAGCTTCTCAAGACGATCCAATCTCTTACACCCCACTAGTCAAGTCTTTAGTAATGACACCACCAAGTTTTTTAGAATGATAGCTTCACACATATCATATATTAAGGGACAAGCCACATCTAAACCAATTATGCCTACCTAATCTTGGCTCTCTAACACAAACTGGGTTCTAATACCAAATGTCACAAGCCAGTGGCTTTCCAACTGAAGTTGTGCGGTGCATAGTTGCCACTTTTAGCCAATTCCCACTTAAACTCTCATTTGGCATGCTTGGTAAAGATAACGGGACATCAAAGACTTATCACCCATACAACAAGTCTTATGCACAACATGTCCGCATGCTAATATCATATGTCACTGAAGTGCCTATGCATACCGGACCGTAGGATCCTTCTGCTAGAAAGGACAATTGAATAAGGAGAAGGACACTCTATTTGCTTGATTTATGCCTCATTCCATAACTTTGAGTGTGTAGGGGGATGGCCACAAACCAACACACTCCATCCTTAACTCAATGTCTAGGCACCCTATTGGCCCTTAGAGCACTCCACCCCTTTAAAGAGCATTTTGAAAAAAAGGTCTCCTACAAGAAGATGACATATTTTTTTTGAGTTGTCATGAGTCCTTTTCACCATGCTTCGAGTGTTCGATTCACATGAAAACTATCCAACATGAAGATAATAATGTGAGGATCACAAATATGGTCTTCTCGAATCCCGTTGAATTCTCGAACCTTCTAAAATAACTCCAAACTTAGGAAAATTGGGAAAATTAGTATGCAAGTTGGATTGATCCCAAATTTCAGCAACAAGACCCTCATAAATGTTGAATTTTTTCATCAAGTCTCATCTTAATCCAAGCATGTTTGCCTATCGAACTGTCACAACTACCAGCTTGTGACATAAGTAAGGTACAATATTGTCACAGGTTAGCTTCAGCATTGCTTTACTTGTAAGAACTATAAGAATAGTGCATGTTGCACATGGACATCAAATCAAACAACATCATGTTGAATTCAAATTTTAATGCTAAGTTTGGAGATTTCGCATTAGCTAAGTTGGTTGATCATGGAAAAGGATTGTAAACCACAATGTAGTTAGGACTATGGGTCATATGGCCCCTGAATGCATTATTACAAGTAAGGCCGGCAAGGAATTTGACATATTCAGCTTAGGAGCTTAATGGTATGGGCAAGCTTCTTGATGCAACAAGCCCCAAGCTACGTGGAGAATTTGACATTCAATAAGGGAAATTCTGATGGTTGTGGGCCTGGATGTGCTCATTTGGATTCCATGCTAAGGCTTTCAATAACATAAACAATTCATGTCCTTAACTTTGAAGCTCCATTGTTCTTGCTCCTAGAGAAGATGCTTGTGCCAACCTATCTTTCTCCTCCTAGCACTGCATTTGAGATTAAGAACATCGGTGCTCATGCATTTGAAATTGAGAACAAAGGAACCCAATCTTCAAAAATAGTGGCTATAATAACTTATCCATTTCACTTCATCCTCAGCAAGTTTCGTTTCTAATGCACATAAGCACATACATTAGTTCCCTATTTAACCATATTGTATTTGTTGTTACATTTCAAGAGCATTGTGTGATGTGAATTCTTAAGTTGTCATAATTTATGCAGTTTAATGTATCACAATTATGTCAATTTCATTACCCAAAAATATAGGTGATCTTGATGAAATTCAGAAAGTTAGGAACCATAATTTCAAGTTGATGGTTATTTCAACAAGGAACATTGATTACTATAATTAAACGAATTAAAGTGAGATTGCCTTAAACGAGTATCTTGAGATTTATGGAAGAGAAGAGATTTATTATAATGTGTCAGAAAGAATATTTTACTCGTAAAATGTCCAAGTGTTGGACCCGGTGAAATAACAAGAGACAGAAGTATAAAACCACAGGAATTTTTGAAGCAGCTGATCCAAGGCTAAGTGTAAGACATCGAGGAATAGCTAATAGAACGCTTGATGATTTTAGGTCATCGGTGTACTCAGCCCACAGGCATACAAAATTGGATATGTAAATTTTAATTTTTGAAGTAGTCTTTTCTATTAACAAAGAAAATTGCATGCCAGTTTATTATAAAACCCATCACTTGTGGTGTTTAGGTGACCTAGTGGATTTTATTTTATCTTCTAATATAAATCTCCCATTGGCATTATGTCAAACAGCTAGAGGGCATGCAATACCGAAAACTGGCAATTGCATCAATCTTCTACTACAAGCATTTGCATCAATCTAAGATTGTGATGCTTTAAGAACTGCCTGCAATATTTAGTTTTTTTACTTGTGTTGGATCATGGATTAATTATTTTGTCCTGATCATTTGCTTGAGATTCAATCCACGCGGGCAATATAGAAGAGTAAAAAATTTTCACTTGATAGCCAAGCTGGGTCCAAACAAAATGGTCTTCCCGGAAGACTTGAAGCCACCCAAAAAACACAAAACCAGAAAGCTTAATCTTTTATTTCAATCTAGAGTAGGTTCCTTTCAATCTAAGGGGAAGTGATCAAGCAAATAGATTTTCATCGCCGATTACTTGCCAGACATACATAGTTATCTTGGGGATCCAAGCGATAATCAGAAGTTAAATCAATTATATAAGAAGCACCATATAAACATCACATGACAAGAGTCTTCCTAATTGAATTTGACAATTCATTGTAACTTCAAGACAGGATGGCCGAAGTTGGGACAATTTGAAGATTTTGCTTATTTAGTATTATTAATTGTATAGAATATACATACGTATGTTTTGTTTCAAATTCAAATATCCCATTAACTGTTTAAACTTAATGTTTTATTGGGAAATATATATATATATAGTTGACCCCCTGCACTTTGACTGAGTAAACTTTGAAACCTTGTATTTTACTCCTTTAAAGGTGAAACCGTTTTCTTTATGCTGAGTTTAATAGAAAACTATGCTAACTCTTTCGGTTCTACTACGTCAAACCATCTTTAATCCAGACAGGGGAAAAAATGAAGAAAATTTTCAAAGCAATCGAAAAAGATTAGATAGATTAGGGTTCGCAATTTTTTACATATATATTGGGTTTCATTTTCTAAAGTTTTTGGCTTTTTTGGAGTAGTATAATTTGAATTTCCAATGGATATAAGATTCTATTTTACAATTAAATTTATATAGCATGATCATTATGTGAAGGAAAATATTATAATTATTGAAATTGAGATCCAAAATTCAGTCGAATCATTGATATCCATTAGACTGAATTTTAGAAATTTATCACATTATTTTGTATTTAATAGTAGTCCTTGATTTCCAATTCAAAATTTAATTTCAAATCTTATTTTCAATGTATATAGGATTCACTACAATAAATGTGTAATATACAGACAACATAATCTCAGTCATTTATATAGAGCTTTTCCAATTTTTTTAACAAAATTAAAAAACTCTATGCATATGACAAAAAGTCATCTATATAGATTTTTTAAAAATTAAAAAAAATTAAAAAATCTATACAAACAACAAGTTATCCATAAAGAGCTTTTCAAAAAAATTTAAAAAAATTAAAAACTCTACACAGATAATTAAAAGTCATCTATATAGGTTTTTCAAAATTTTTTTATTCAAAAGAATTAAGAAACTCTATACAGACGATAATAAAAATTTTAAACTTTATATAGATGACTTTTTATAGTCTATATAGAGTTTTTTAATTTTTTTAAAAAAAATTTGAAAAATTCTATACAAAGGATGTTTTGTTGTCTAAAAACATTTTTCTATACATTGACAACCAAAGGTCATCTATATAAAGCTCAAATTTTCAAAGGCGAAAAAAATTTAGTATGTTAAAATTACAAAAATAATACAAATGACTTTTTTTAAATATATAGATAACTTTTAATCATCTTAATAGACTTGAAAGGTGAAATGATGCATATATCCCTTATTTTGGACTAATTGAGATGACTGAAGATATTTATAGAGATGACTTTTTATCATTCGTATATAATTTGTTTATAAATGCCCAACCGTGAGTCATTTCTCCTATTTCTTGCATGTGCAAATGGCACTCTTCTTTAGAGTTCAAGTATGTTCTCTTCTTTTTTTATTTTTTAATATTTTTTTATATTTATTTATTAATTCTTCTAGTTATTTTGTTATATAATTAGATTATGTTGTTACATTGTTGATTAAAATTCTTGATTGTTGCTTTGTTATTTTATTAAGGTCTATTAAAAAAATTCCTACACTAAATTTTTTAATAGTATTGATATAAAATATAAAAATAAATTTTTACTTTAGTAATTGGTTTGATGTAATTATTGTTTTACACCATGGAGTGTATATTTATTGCGTTAAGCATATAATGAGTATGAGTTATTATTTTGCATATTATAATATGATTTTAAATTGAAAAAATAATTATTTTGCATAATTTGATATGATTATTATTTTAAACATATGATGATATTAATATGATAGTTGAATATGAATTTATTTTAATGATTTATTATGTTGTTTGGTAAAATATTTTGCAAAATTAGTATATTTATTATGTCAAACATCTGGTGAGTTTGATAAAAAATAAAATAATAAAATTTGAAATAATTTGACAATTACATTCATTAAATTATTAAATTATATAAAAATAAAAGTGTATAAAAATAAGTAAATAAATATAATTTTTGACTATTGCATGAATAAAAAATAAAATGATTGATGATTTAAAATATTTAATAATTTAAGAAATCATTTAAAATACTTAAAAATAAATAATTAGAACATTTATAAAATCACTTAATTAAATCCTTATAGAAATTGTTGAATAATAAGTATTCAATACTTAATAAAAATATATCATTAAATAATAATCAAGAATAGAATACATAATAATTTAATATTAGAAGTTATATAATTTTCATTAAATTGTTAAATTATATAAAAATGAAAATAATTAAAAAATGGTAACAACTAATTTTGATAATTACAACAATGAATATAAAAAACTTTTCATGATGTGAAATATTTTAAAATTTAAGTAATAATTTAAAGTAGTAAAAATATAAGTAGTAATAGATAATAAAATGTATAATAATTTAATATTATGAGGAAGTTCTATAATGATAATTAATTTATTATATTATACAAGAATGAAAATATTTAAAAAATAATAACACATTAATTTCACAATTACACTAATAAAAATAAAAAATTTCTATGATGTTTTTTTATGCTTTATTAATTTAAAATACTACAAATATAAGTAATATTGGATAATATATATATATATATATATATATATATATATATATATATATATCATATATCATATATCATATATTTACTTATTGTTTAATACTTTATATTGTTATGTATGGATGTGGAATATTTTTTATTCTATATTATTGAGAGTTAGTATTTGTTTTATTTATTTTTACAATTAATATTATGATATTTCTAAATAATTATTAATAATTATAAAAATATTTTAGTCTGTATTAAAATTTTTCACCATTTATTTATAAATAATTTCTTTAAATTATTATTAATATGTTAAAAATTAATAAAAAATAAAATCATTAAAATTGTTAAAAAAATTTATTGTGGATTGAAATTCTTTTTACACTATTTCTCTATAGGTGTGCATTTATATAGATGACAATTGTTGCTTATATAGGTGGGACAATATTGATTGTTTTCTTATCCTTTTGTCATTTGTATAGATGTAACCTATATAGATGAGATAAAAAGTTATCTATGTAGGTTGAAACACATACAAATCTATATAGATAACTCAATGCAGATGACAATGTTTTCTATGATAGCTATATAGGTGACAATGGGAGTATGTATAGATGACTTTTGTTGCTTGTATAGTCCTTTTCTTATTTTTTTAATGATTGCTGTTATGCAAATGGATCATTATGTTGTAATTGGTCGTGTAATAATTTTGGCGTTGTTACAAATTGCAATTTTATAAATAATAAAACACTAGATAATATAAAATATTGAAGATGAATCCAACAAAGTTTAATCAAATTAGAAAACCTTACTTTTAAATCCTACTTTTTCAAACCCTCTTCGATTATTTTGGAAAATTTCATCATAAAGCTTGATTTGTTTTTCTGTCTAAACTAAAGGTGGCTTGGCATAGTGGGAAAGAGAGTTAACATAGGTTTTTGTTAAACTTAACCCAAAACTAACAACTTCACCCTAATTTTTTTGGGTAAGATGTAAAGTTTTATACTTTACATATTATTTTTGTCACTCAATTAAGGTTCACGAGATTAAAGAGTAAATTTTAAAGTTTATATATCATTTTTGTCTTTCAATTAAAATATGACAAGTAAATTATATTCTTCTATTTTATTATTTCGTGTGGTTGAAACTCATGTAAATAACCATTTT
Source organism: Sindora glabra (assembly GCA_020226215.1). Lineage (NCBI taxonomy): Eukaryota > Viridiplantae > Streptophyta > Magnoliopsida > Fabales > Fabaceae > Sindora > Sindora glabra. The sequence goes on along the minus strand of CM035225.1, from coordinate 17,576,184 downwards.
TTTGCACTGGGACGGCGTGATAACTTTGAAATTGTCTTTTTGGTTACAAAATCTTTTAGTAAATTACACATACTCTCGTTCTACCATGGAGAGTATCGATGATTTATCTAAACCCTGTAAATAAGGCATTTAGCCTCTTATATTAAATTTTTATTCAAATTAACAAAACAAGTCATACCCTAATTGCATGTCTAATTAATACTACAAAATAAATATTCATCTTTGAGAAATTGATTGTAACAGAAAATTTAGTATTGGCAGACATCTTTAACTTCTAGGGTTGAAATTTCACCACTTCCAAAAAGTTGTGAGGATGAAAATATGTTGGACTAGAGTTCTAAAATTAAAGAGAAAATGGCAGATTTGAATTATAAAAATGCTCTTTATAATGTTAATTAGTCTTTTAATGAAGAATAACTTATTTCATCAAGTTCTGTGAAGAGAATTTAAGAAGATTATTTGCACATTTTCATGATTTGATGGGTTGTACACATATCACAAAAATTTTAGAGGGAGTTCTTCGGAATCTAAAAATAAAATGAAAATGAAACCGGACTTGATTGGCCAATTCGACCAATAATTGTGAAACTGGTCCAGTTGAACTTAAAAATCAATCAGAAAAATCAAAGAGTTAGTGACAAACCAATCAACTTATGCAAGGTAGCCTCAATTCACAAAGTTGAACCGATTGATTTTGCTCAAAAATTTTCTTTCATTTTAAAAAATGATATTATTTTGCTCAATATTAGACATATATTGAAATCTTAATACGTCAAGTAGTCAAACATAATCTTATTTTTTATGGGAAAAAGTCACAGAAACCCAAAAAAAAAACAACTTAGTTTAATAAAAATTAATTTGAAATTTGAATTATGAATTTATAAAGGTATGAAATGATTTATACAGTTCAAATTAGTTTCATATTCGTATACATAAATTTAATTTTATGTGATAACTTAATTATTTTAACGTTATATATTATATTATTAATATATATTAAAATTCTTATTCAACCCCTATTCAATGCCAGTCAAACCATTAAACTTTGAACTGGTCATTGGATTGGTTCAATAATTAGTATAATTTTTCAAGGAAGAGGGTGTCAACCCGAAAGCTAAGTCTCATATGAGACTATCTTCATCTCAGCATGCAATATTTTCTAGCATTCAAGAGGAATGATCCAGACACAGTTTGTTATACTTTCAGCTCTCACTACAAACTTGGCAACAGAATCCACACCTTATTCTGCTCACGATACACTAAAGAAAGCTGAACTTCCCAATCAGACGCCAAGAGGCCTATAATCTTCATCGGCAAATCATGGCAAGGGTGTGCTCTTACACAGCCATGCTCTACTAAAGCCATTACCTCAAAACTTTCTTTCTCCAAGATGATTTTCTTGAGATTCGTCTGCTAAGCTATTTGGAGTCCCTTTAACAAAGCCTACAATACCACTTCCGGTACATCTCTAGGACCACCGTTCTCTACATACCCAGCAACCCATTGCCCACATTTGTCTCTAACAATTCCACCCCATGCAGTAATATTACCACCTCTAGTGTAGGCTCCATCAGCATTATCTTTAAGCCATCCATCTCCAGGAGCTTCCCATGAGTCATGATGATTTGACCTCTTCTTCAAAAGTCCAGCCACTTCAAGCGTTCTTACACCAGATAAGAATTCACGGGTTCATTTGTAAGCTTCCATCACCACACTACAAAAAAATTGTTTTATTCGTGACAGTCTTCTTGCGACAATTATTAAAAACAATCACTATCTTAGTAGCTTAGCAGCGGTCTGTGAAACGTTGCTATTCAGTGGCTTTTAAGTAACTGGTCAGTGACAGTCAAAATGCAACCCCTGCTAAATTTAGCCTGGCGAAACATGAATTTTTTTTCTTTTTGGGCTCATTTAGCTCAAAATTTGCCCATTTTAGAACTTACATTATTTCGCAAGCCTAGCAGATTCCACTTCAATCTCGTCCTGAGCTTCTACCAGCAAAATTCGAAAGCGATCCTTATCGATTTCTTTACCACAAACTTGGGAACCCTATCCGAATCCACTTCAAATCCTTTCCTTAGGTTCTACCATCAACTTCGATTCACATTACAAGAGATTAATATGCACAACTCCATGTAGCATTTCAAGAGTTGTTGTTAAATGGGATTCTATAGCAGCGAGGTTTTCTTACTCTGGTAAGAAGTCTTTGCTTCATTCCTCTTTTATCTTTTTGTGTTATGATTTCCTTATTGCTTTTTCCCTTCTTCCTCATCCCTAAGAATTTGATTTTCAATTCTGACATTGGCTCCCAATTTCATTTTAGATTTGGCTCAGGTTTCCAAAGCAAAATCAACGATGAAGTCTTCATTCTTCATGTAAGCTTCGATTTCACTATCGTTGACTATCAAACTATGGTTTCACTGAGTTTCAATTGAAAGCCCTTATTCACTGTACAACTTGATTTACTCACCTAGGACTTAAATTTTGATTTCATAATCTTTGATGCATTAGATAAGGTGAGCTTTCTTATGTATTATTTTCTTACACCTGTTTGTTTATTGCGACCTATTTTTGTCTCTTTTCAAAAACTAAAATGCACTTACCTTTCTCAACTGAAATCACTCACCTTTTTATCTCGTCCTTCCCTTATATATTTAATTTGATTTTACTAAAATTTTTAACTTAGGTAATATACAATGATAGTTTGTTAGATGCAGTTAGCTCATAGCAAAATGTGATAGAATTTACAAGTGTCTTGACTTTACTGGAGATCATCCTGTGCTTCTCCTTGTTTAGTAAACTTTGTAATTATATATTTAATGATAGTTCTTATGCCTAATTGTTTACTGCTACCTTTTTTTTTAATATGTTTCTTTGAATTCGTACAAGTTGGATAAGTCGCTTGCCCTGTTTTTAGTGTGTTTCTTACTGGTTTTGTAAATCTTGAAAATTGGGAGAATCTAATTAAGAAATTACAAGGTACTACTTACTGGATTAGTGAGCTAAAATATCAAGAATGATACCATTAATTTTGCTTTGTTGCCCCATAACCCACTCTCAAAATAAGTCAAAGTGGTGATTTATTTTAGTTGAATGATTGGTATAGCTTATTGATCTACTACAGGTGGAAAAGGCTATATTTGTGATCCTACTTATAAATGTACTAAGATCAGAAAGTTGCTTAGTAAGAACCAATAGAATCCTATGAACTTATGCATCATGGATATCAAAACTTAAACTTGACCATATATTTATATTTTTTTTAACTTTTGTTTTATGGTGTTTTGTTATTTGAACCCAAGGATGGAACTATCCAATGTCTCGTCATATCAGTTTTTCCTTAGTCTTGATATGGTTATGTTTTTACATTGTTGCCACTTATATATTTGAATTTAACATCATTATCATTTTTTATCAGTATAATCATTGGCTTCATGGTTTTTTAACGTAAACATTTCAATGATCCAGGTATCTTTATGAGTTTCCGTTTAAAGCTAGGAGGTGATGTTAGAGGTAAAAAGGCTTGGATGCAAATGCAAGATTTATTATTTTTCGTAATGTGGTCGACAACTCTATATCATGAGTAAAACTGTACTTAATCCCTCATCACAATGATACTTTTGATGAGATCACTCCACTTGATGATCCAAAATGCACATCAACATTCGGTGCAACAATCTTTAAGGGAATGCAGAGTGGCAATAGTGATGCTATTTGGCTAATGTGGGGGAAACAAGTTAGGAACTCAAACAATTTGAGTTTGATGCTGCTGATTTTTATTAACAACCCAGTAGTATGCATTGTCAAAATTTTGCAAATTTAGCTAAGATTTTCATGTAGGTAAATTTTTGGATCCCTAGAAATTAATGTTACTTATTTATATTTGGATGGTTGTTTTCATATGGTCCAAGTCTTCTCACTATTCTAACACTTACTTTAGTTTCTGGATTAGAAAGTTGAAAACAAAGTGAGAATGCTTAATGACTTGAAGGAACTTGCTTGAGCGAAAAGCTTGAATTCCTTCCTTCACACCTATCCTTAAACTCCAACCCAATTGCCCAATAAAATTATACCTAATGATTCACATAATCCTATTCAGTATTGTGATGTTTCAAGTTATAGCTAATTCATATCTTACTCCAATATATAAGTATTCTACGTTATATTAAAAAAAATTGTTACACTATGGTGTTTCCATTAAATTATCTGTTCTATCTGTGGCATTTAAAATTTATTTTTCAAAAGATATTAATGTATCTTAAAGCACATATGATGCAAATTTCTACTTCAAGTTGTCCTGAATGATGAATTGAATTTCTTTCTTGCTATGTCAACCTAATTTTGTTAAGAAGCTTGTTGGAATACGAGAGCGAATCCCTTGGAAAGATCAAGAGGAAAATGAGATTTATGTTGCTTTACTAATTGCATTTTTGTTTGGTCGGTGTATATGAGTAAATTGCACATCAGCTAAATCTTCAATCATGATTGCATACGAGTAAGTTGTGCATCAGCTAAGTCTTCAACTATGATTTGCATTAAGTTCATTTTAATTATAGTGTCTCTATTTTGTTAGGTATAAGGTTAGTCATTTGACTTTTTAAGGGATCTATTTGTGGCTTAGATGCTTAAAAGTCTGGCTAGTGTTGATATTATTCCCTATTGAGGTAATGTTAATTAATGATTTAAATGTACCATGGTGCAAGAAGGTATTAAAGATTAGTGGAGGAAAAAGTAGGTACTATATTCTGTCTACTTCATTTTCTTCTTTTTTATTGTTATTATTAGCTAATATCTAAAGGTAAGAATGGTTGGGATTTGATTTAAAAACATTTGTAGCTAGAAGAAAAGGTATTTTCGCAACCACTAAGAATAACAGTCACAGAGGTTGTGAGGTCAAGGCCGACAGACAGATCAATTTTGAGTTGAATACAAAGGCAAGTAGCTGCTTCAAGATCAATGAGACTAGAAAACCATGTGAAGCAAGGTGGGCCAAGATCAATGATCACCTGAATACCAAGCAAAGTGGCACACGGTGATAGGTTAAGCATTGCATTACATGTTGGCAGTGGCGCTGGCTATGTTGAAGAATAGTAGGTTTAGTTATAGGATAAGGGCTACGGATTGAATAGCCTTGGATGAAACCACTTAGTTTTAGTTTCATTTGTTTGAATTAATGTGAATTATACCTTAGATTGAGGATGGTGTGAATTGTTAGAGAGCCATGCAATTGGTTTTATAGGTGAACTTGAGTGTCTCTCTTTGTAGTCTACCATTTGTAAAATAACATGTGGGCAAAATTTGTATGAATTACAAAATGATTTTGAAATTATATTAATGAAAGTATATTTTGGAATCTTTTTTAGTTTATATGCAACATATATTTGATATGTTTATGGCAAGATATTTTTATTTGCTTCATTTAAAAAGGAAGCTTCATATTTATATATTTAAAAAATTAATTAAAACATTAGTGTAGTTTAAAATTTCTATTAAATTAAAAGTAAAAATTTTAACTATAAAATTATGATGGTTATAACTCCTACTAAGTTAAAATTAATAAAATTTACAATCAATTAATGACAGTTTTAATCCCTATTAAAATAAAATTTAAACTTTTTATAATGAGTTAGCATTAGTTTTAACCCCTACTAAATTAAAGGTTAAAATTCTAAAAATCAATTAGTGATGGTTACAACTCTTGCTAAATTGAAATGAGTTAAGAAAGCTATGTTCATTTAGTAATTGTTATAACTTTTGTTAGGCCAAAAGTAAAAATTAATTTTGTGACAATTATGCTAATGATTAAAAAAACTATTGTAAAAGTGCAATGCAGCAGTCACTTTTATGACAATCTTAGAAACCCTCACGAATTACTTTGTAGGGGTTAAAACTGTTGCAAAATATAGTTTAAAATCATTGCAAATATAACTGATTTTTTTGTAGTGTGCATGCTATCTTATTGAAAAAAAATAATTTCTAATTTAATAAGTTTTATTCATTAGCTTATAACTTAGTTTATATAAGCTACAACCTCATAAATTTTTTTTGAATATATTTTTATTTTTTCATTAATTTTGCAATACATATCCTTCATAATATAAACCTAATTTTTTTTTCAATAACATAATTTAATTTACACTAAGCTCTTCACAAACAAAAATAAATAGGTAAATAAATAAATATATGATGTCATAAAATATAATTAATTTAATTTTAATGTAATTATATATTAATTTTAAATTATAAATATATAAAGACACGTATGTGAATAAGTATGTAATATTATTAAATATAATTAATTATATTTTAAATAAATATAATTTTGTTATAAATAATAATAAAATTAAAATTATATGAATAAATAAATATGTAAGTTCATAAAATATAATCAATTAAATCTTAAATTTTATACTTTTATTTTGAATATATTAATTACATTAATATAATTTAATCTTTAGATAAATATACATTATTTTAATTTATATATTTATTTCTATAAATGTGTCTTTTTATATCACTTTATAATTTCAATTAGTTCAATAGTTAATTTTGTGAAATATATTTTAAATAATCAATTAGTTTATCAACTAATTTATTAGTTATTAATGTGAAATAAAACCTAAGTTTAGTTCAGTTTAGAACTAGGTTTATTATTTAATCTATATGATATAATAAAAACTTATATAAAATTTATCTACATATATGTGTATATTATATTTAATAGAAAAAAAATGTAAAACATCCCCTTCAAATTTGGGGCCCTTAGATTTTGCTTCTTTCAATTTTTAAACTTGGGAATTATTCCTACTAAATATTAAGAAACTTATAATTAATACCTACCATCTACTTAATTAATCACTATATCAAATTATGTAATTTTTCATAAAATTTTTAAATAAAAATTATAATATTATAGCATATTATTTTTTATCATTTTTTCATATATATAATTTTTATGTTATATAATTAATAAAAATTAAATTTACATATAAATTTTTAATTAAATACTTGTAAATAAGGTACAAAGTTATATGTAAAAAATAATAAAATTAACTAACATTTTATAATATTGTAATTATTTTTTAAAAATTTCTTAAAAAATACATAATTTGATACCATAGCTAATTAAGTGAATAATAGTTATTTATTCAAAATTCTGTAATGTTTAAAGAGGTCATTTTCAACTTCTTATAATAGAAAGAGGTAAAACCCCTACCACCGCAAAATTATAACAGAGTATTTTACATTTTCTCTTCTTTAATATTTATTTATAAAATATCACTGAAAATGTTATTATATACATATAATAATTATTTATGATTAAGATTTGTATCGCAAAACTTATAATATAAAAAATATTTAACTTTCAAATATAAAAGAGGGTAAAATCGGATTAGCTCTAATTTAGCTATATAAATCTAAATTTGGCCTAGTTATAAAATAGAATCTAAAATTTTGTTCAAAACTTATTTTTGAACCTAATTTGTCAATTTAAATCATTTTTACTGGACCTATCTGAATGAAAAATTAGGTCAAATTACGTTTGTATTCCCATTCACTTGCGTTTGTAGAAGATAAAAATGAAGAATAAAGGCAATGCACCTGACAAGTAGACAAACTCCTAGCTAAAGAAAATCCCATAATATCATCTCCCCTGCTTGGTAGAGACACCGATGTGAAGACCAAGATCCATGGAAGACCATTATCTCGGACAACAAGGAAGCTCCCCGTGAACTCCGGCTTTGGAAATTTCCGCAGCTCTGGTCACAATGATGGCGATAGCATCTCTATTTTCTTTAGCATCATTAAACGACTTATACCTAAATTTAGACATAAGATTTATTAGCCATTGAAAATGGAGTATTCAAAGGATAAATTCTAATACACTATAATGAAGAATAAATGCAATGCACCTGACAAGTAGACAAACTCCTGACCAAAGAAAAACCCATAATATCATCTCCCCTGATTGGAAGAGACAATGATTTGTGAAGACCAAGATCCATGGAGTGACCATAATCTTGGACCCCGGGGAAGCTTCCCGCGACCTCTGGCTTTGGAAATTTCTGCAGATCTCGCCATAGTGAAAACGATAGCATCTCTATTTTCTTTGGATTCTTTCTGATAACGATTTATACCTAAATTTAGACGAGGCATCGAAAATGGAATGATCAAAGGATAAACTCTAGTATATTCTAATTATAATATGTATCATTACTTTTGATCAATAACTTTTGATCAATAATAAAAAAGTAATTTCAATTTTTAATGTACTAAAAAATTGAAAATTAAAATTGTGTATATATATTCTACAAAATTGATAATTATCTCCTTTCCATTAATTTGAGAGTAGAACTAGTGTTATACCCAGAATATACAGGAATTCCCCCGATTCAAATGCAATGGTGCTGGCTTGCTGAGCACAGTACAAATGCAAGGCTCTGCATCCATTGCCAGAGTTGTACAAGTGTGCACCCCATGGACTTTTTCAAAATTTTATTGCAATTATGTTTGTAATTTAAAATATTCCTATTGAAACATGTTAATAAATTATGAATATCATTTAATTGATCAATTTTTCAATACAAATGTTGATGCATTTGGGAAATTATCTCTTATAATGCCCCACTTTAAAATTTTGAATATTTAAAATGAAAGTAATGAAATCAAGCTTTACTAATATTGAATTAAATTAAATTCAATTTAAAGTTTCAATTTTTTTTTTAAAAAATTCATTGTTTTCAAGAATATACTTTTGTTATTTAAGTCCCTCGAAAAATAAAAATTATATTTGCCAAGCCATTTTTAAGATTTTTATTTTGCTAAAATTTTCACCTTTTCTTGTTTTTGAAAGTTCTGTAATAGTTGATAATTTCACTACAGCTATATTTATACTACGTGTAATATGTACTGGAATAATTTTTTCAATCAATAAGCCGAACCAATAAGTAAACTTAAGACATAAAAGTAAATATTTACTTAAATTTCATCTTCATATGTATTGCATTATATTAAAAACTGATTAAAAAATTTATCACGGCTAAATTATCTTTTCAAATAAAAATTTGCATACAAATATAGTAACAATAATTACATTAAAAATTGGTTTTTCCCCTGTATCATTATTTTCAACTTTCATAATTATATCAGCTGCTCACAAAGAAAATTTAGGACAATATAAAAGCTTATACAAATGGTTAGATTTTCCCTTTTCAATTGCATTCTTTTTATAAAACAGAAAAATATAGGACAACTTATCCTCACCTCCCTTAAAATTTAGTGTAATTACACTCACATTTTTTAAAATTTTTTAGAAAAATACACTACCACCCAATCATTTCCCACATTCTCTCTTTTAAATATATGCACACCTTTTTGTTGCTTCTAAGATAAAAGAAATAAATGCATATCTTTTAAAAATAGAAAAATGTGAGTATAATTTGATTAAATTTTGGAGAATGTGAGTGTAATTTGACTTAATGTATGAATTCTATTTAATTTTTATCATACGATATAATACCAGCCCAATGACAAATAAGTTCATGTTACAGAAATTTTTATATTATCAATAAATGAGAAGAAGATATATTATGAGAAATTAAATCTAATTAATAATTTTTAATTATAACAAAAGAATTTTAATAATTTTTTAATTGAAATAACAATACATGGATGAATGATAGTACAAAACTGTTTTGTATTAATAATAAATCAAATTTAAATTCTTAAATAAAAATAAAATTTATTTTATTTCAATATATCTTTTTATGTGTATTTTTGTGTGCAATTAATGAGCTTCAAATATTTTTCTATTTGGTTAAATAAAGTTTTTCTTTTTCCAATTGATGTAAAAATATATTATAGGGCTAATTTTACTTAAATTTATGGGGGTGACATACAACATTAGTGTATACATATATTTAAGAACAAATTTGTTTGTTGGGACAATTGCCTGCACAATATTCCTACTAGATCTACCCTTGATAAGGATAACTAAAATTGGATCTATTTTATTTTGGAGGAAAATATCTCGTAAGAATATAATTATAAATTAGTAAAATGGTGAGAAATGACTTATATAATCAATGTTAAACATATGGAATTTGATGAAAGATAACTTTCTCTTTTTTAAAACGGAAGTTATTTTCTTTCATTTTCTTGACTTTAAGTATCATTTTTTTATAATAAGTGATAGAAATAATATATCATTTCTTTATTTACATAGGAATAAATAATATCTTGTTAAAAAAAATCTTTCAAAAAGCAAATGAAACTATAAGCATTAATTTTTTCCAGCATAATATTCATCTGTTTAAAACACAAGCTCTTGTTTCCTATCCTTCAACCACCATTTTCCTATTCGAATTGAAAATGACTAAAATGCACCAGTTACACTATACTCAATGTATCAATAAATCTAACCATTAAATATCATATATCTTTTTAGTATTGTGCAAGATGAATGAAATCTAATAGGTGGATTTATTGCTATATTGGTATAAACTAATGTATCAAAATCTCTCTCATTCATATTAGTGTATTGTATAAAATGAATAAAATCAAATAATTGAATTCACTGGTACACTGGGCATCAAAGTCTCTTCCATTCGTATTCGCGTTGGTCTGAGTTACAAATTTGTAACAAATGCATCCCGGCCGGGACAAGATCTGAAGCAGCCTTAGAGACTTCATTTTAGATGCACCCGATTACGTTAAATCTCATGGAAAACAAGTGTAACTAACCTAAAATTTAATGAAAGACTATAATTTTTGAGATTACATTTGCGACTAGACAACTTGCAAATTCGTGCTCTGCTCGAGTTTGGACGCCTTTTCTAATATGTTGAATTGGTCTATGCAACAACATTTTGACAAAGCTATAGAATGGACGATTCAATATAAAAATTTCCATACACTTTACATCCCTTCTCAGAGTATAAATTGGGTAAATGTTGTAAATGGTTAATTTAGAAAAATCAACCACGTACGTTAATCATTTGGTGATGCACCTTCAAATTGAATCTGTCTCAAAAAAAAAAAAAAAAAGGAATAACGAAGCGGAGATGTGTTGTGAAGGAAAAGTAATTGGATTGGGTTGATAGCAGTCTGTATTGTAAAACAATTTTAATATTTTAAGTTGCAGTTAAAAAATGAAGTCTATAAATAAATTTCTTTTCTCTCATTTGCAAGCGGGGCTTCTTATAAGAGAGAATACTCTCCAGGCGTATCAACACTTAAAATACAAATACAATGTTTATCCATATTAAGATATTTTCATATGATCCTTTCTGTTGATCTTTCACCTCTTCAATTGCTTTGCATTTTTTCATGTAAGTTTTGATTTCATAACAGTAAATTATACTTTATGCACCGCATGTAGTTTTGTACCTTTTTTACTAAATTCATATATAATTATAAATGTTGAAATTCATTCAATTGTGTGTCTGGCAGTTAATATTTTACCAACTTAAATTATTTTTGTCTAAAATTTAACAAACAGATCACATCCATCACACTTGATCTTTACTTTTCCATATTTTAACCTAATTTGATGATCAGTTAAAACTAATTTATCACAAAAAAATTTTAATTCTATTTAAAATTTATCTTTTTGTAATTCGTTTTGTAGTTGTTGAATAGAAAATACTAAATAAGATTTTTTTTACAAACTAATTTTGAATGAATATTAAATTGAATTAAAATTTTGGAAAATAAAGATCACATATAATAGATATAAATTTTCTATTAAGTTTTGGATGAAAAATAATTGAGGTGAATAAAAAGTTAATCATTCAAAATATAAGTAAATTTGAACACTTAAAGTCACAAACCGATTTGGTAAAATAAGGTGTAATTATAAATTGCTGAAATGTAATTTTCCATTATAGATATGATATAATTTGTGTTATTGACTTTAGTTATTTAAAACTAAAACTAGCCTGTGACCGTAAGTGTATAGATATACCCAATTCAATTTAAATTATGTTATATGTCTAATTGTGAAATTATCAAATTTTACTTGATCCTTAAAGCAAAATTGTTTTATTTCAGCCTTATTTGACAATTAGCTTATTTAATTAACTATTAATTGATTTAATTAATTATTAATTAATAGTTAATTGTATTATCTGATTTGACTAATGGATAATATTAACTGTTTGAATAAAAATATTTAGTAAAATTAGTTATTTTCTATTAATTATTTATATACAAGATGATATTTAAGGATGTGTGTATATTTTATGATTTATCTAAGCATTTTTTTACTTTAATAATATTTTTAATTTATCATATGCTTTGTTTTTAAGAAATATAATAATTTATTTTTAAGTAATTTTTTATTTGAGTCATACTCACTTAAAAATATGATAAATCTAAAATATAATTAAAAATTAAATTATTATATTTCTTAAAAATAAATTATTGTATTTTATAAATGCTTCATAGAAATTAATAATTATTATTTAATAAATTTATTTGATATTTTTTAGTAAGGATATAAATGAAAATAGGTATATTATTTAAGAATAATTTTATATATTTACAAGCTTTTTATTAATAAGTTAATTGAAAATATTGAATTTACTAACTTTTTGACTAGGTCAAATAGTTAAAAGTTAAGCAATTAATTTAATATATTGTTTGCCAAGCAATTAAATTAGTTGATTGACTTGATTAAATAACTAAATACTATCATTAGCTAAAAGCTAACTAAAAAACTTTTTTTCATACACGCTCTACATTTTACACATTCCTTCAAATTTGAAGTAGAAATATTACACATATCTACGCAAAATTTGAACGTTTGACCAACGATCCCATGGACTATAATGTTTTATTAAGAAGCTGACTGGTTCACACGGGGTAAAAGAATCGAAATCAATAAAAAAAAAAGGAAAATAAAGGAAACTAAAGTTCTTCGTAATTCCCCTTTGTTATTGAAAATCAACCTCTTTTTTTTTCAATTATTGAATCAAACTATATTATTATTATTATTGACATTGTTATTTTAAAATTTTTAAGCATAATTATTATTATTTTATAAATATAAATAAAAGTTCAAAAATAAAGGAATTAAATTCTTTAAGAAACTGGGAAGAATCAAGATTATTTAACATTAAAAGAAAATAATGTAAGAAAATAAATTTTTTAATCAACTATATACAAAGTACATGAAAAAGTCCTTATCCCCTTTCCCTTACATGATTAAATTCGATCAAAAGATTCTTTTGTAGCTATTGATCTCACATACTTAAACTGTTAAAAAGTATTCTTAAAAATCGTTTTAAAAATTATTTTTTAGAAAAATTATTTTCAAATTCAAGAAAAATGAAGATGTTCAATAAAGAAAATAAGCAAAAATTTTATTTAATTATAAAGATACTATCAAAAATAAAAGAATAAATTAAGAAAACATTTAATTTTTTTAATTTTTAACGGAGACAATAGGAAGAGAAAGAAAAGGGATAAGGAAAAAGGAAATGAAAATAAAGGATAAAATAATTATTTTATAATAAATTACTAAAATAAATTATAATACAAATTATAAAAGATTAAAAAAATAGAATATTCTTAACATTTTCTATTGAATGGACTAACTGTTACTAATATGTAAAATTTAAAATGAGAGAGAAAATCCGAGTAATTTTAGTATATTAGAGGAGATGACAGTATATTTTATTCCAAATTTTATCCTCATATATATTATATCATCCCATGAGAGTTAAAAAAAAAAATATTATGAGGGGCCTATATTATATTTTTAAATACAAATTTGTATAAAGTATAGTAACAATAATTACACTAAAAATGGTCTTTCTCCTCTATCGTCACTTTCATCTGTTATAATTATATCAGTTATTAACAAAGAAAATCTAGGATAAGATATAAGCATATATAAATCGTTAGGTTTCTTTTTTAATTTCATCCTATTAATAAAATAGAAAATTATTGGACGAATTATACTTACCTCTAATCAGATTTATTATAATTACACTCACACTCTTTTTGTTTTTAAAAATATATACCAATCTCCTTTTTTTATATACAATCATTTTCCTTTTTTTTATTTCAAATTTATACCTGACTTCCTTGTTGCTTCTAAAATAAAGAACATAAATATTTATATATTTAAAAATAAAAAAAGTGTGATTACAGTAAAATTTAGTTAAATTGTAGAGCATGTGAATGTAATTTGGCTTAATATATAAATCCTATTTAATTTTTATCATACACTATAATGAATTAACTACCGGCCCCACAATGAATAAATCCATGTCTACACAAAACTGGTGGTTCAATTTTGTTATTACTGGTTTGAATATTCAATTTTAGAGAAGTCTCACGTTGAAATAGTCAATGAGATTCTGAGAACAAACCAGAACAAAAAAGATAACTGACCATAAATTTTGAAATAGTGAGAGGGGTTTAATTCGGGCACAGGCTACAGCTGGCTCAGGACAGAAAAGTGGAAGACTTTGCATTGATTCCAAAAGTATGCAACAACTCTTTTCCTTTGCCCAGACCACAGTATCCAATCCAACCATAGCTGTAAAGCAGATCCATCTTCAAGCACCAACTCTCTTTGCCTATGGTTCCATGACAACCATCCTTTTGATCTTAACAGTAATTATCATCTCCTCATGGCCAGCTTCTCCACTATCCTTTGATTACCCTGTGTTTAATCATTCCATTGTTAACCTGACAGGAGATGCTACCATCCAATCAAACTCGGTGCAAATCACAAAAAATAGTCAACTTAGTGCCGGTTGGGTTACAAATTCGAAGCTGATGCACCTTTGGGACAACAGCTCAAAAAGGCTTACAGACTTCACTACAGAGTTCACTTTCCAGATTTATGCAGCAGATGAGCGTGTTTATGGGGATGGCATGACATTCTTCCTTGCAGACCCAAGACACAAATTTAACAAAAGTCTAGCAGATGAAACCAACCTTGGCATTGCCCTTGACCCTTCTGATGCAGGACAGACTTCGAATTCAAGCAAATATCAATTTGTGGCAGTGGAGTTTGACACCTTTCCAAATACAGGGTTAGATCCATTTTATACTGAGTTTCATCATGTAGGTATTGACATCAATTCTGTCAAGTCTAGCCAAAATGGGCCATGAGAAATGAACATTACTGATGAAAACAAGGTTTATTATGCCAGAATTGATTACGATTATAGTACATATGATATTAGTGTTGCTTATAATGGTTCCACGACTCAAGAAGGCTTGCAGTGCCTATGGTATCAAGTAGATTTAACAAAATACTTACCAGAGTGGGTTATTGTTGGCTTTTCTGCATCAACAGGAGGCAATACTGAGATGCATATTGTAAAATCATGGTCACTGAATTCAACTTTACAAATTAATGATAGTGCACTGAGTCCCCCACCCACAGTTGCAACTTTACCACAGCCTCCACGTAAAAAAGGAAGCAAGATGGGGTTGTGGTTGGGGCTGGGAATTGGATTATGTTTTTTCTTCTGCTTCATAGGATGTGTCTGGTTTCTATGATGGAAGAAGAAGACTAGACAAGAGGAGGAGTTTGTTTTTGATCCAAACTTAGATGAGGAATTTGAAAAGGGCATTGGCCCAAAGAGATTTTCCTACAATGAATTGGTGAGTGCAACAAACAACTTTGCAGAGGCAGAGAAGCTTGGACAAGGAGGCTTTGGAGATGTCTATAGAGGTTTTTTGAAAGACTTAAACTCCTTTGTTGCAATAAAGAGAGAATCAAGAGGATCTGACCAAGGGATAAAAGAAAATGCAACTAAGGTGAAGGTTATCAGCCAACTAAGGCATAAGAATTTGGTGCAACTCATTGGTTGGTGGCACGAAAAGAGTGATCTCTTACTCGTATATGAGTTCATGCCAAATTGTAGTCTCGATTTCCACTTTTTTAAAGAATATAACTTCTTGACATGGTAGGTAAGATATACTATTGCTCAAGACATAACCTCAGTATTACTTTACTTGCAAGAATTATGGGAACAGTGTGTGTTGCACAGGGACATCAAATCAAGCAACATCATGTTGGATTCAAATTTTATGGCATTAGGAGTAATTCACTTATATGATATTTAGTCACTATGTTTTTATATGATGAAAGCAGAGAAAATAGGGAAACAATTGCAAAGAGCAAATAGATCCTGCATCTGCTCAAACCAAGTATGATTAAATAAAAGAGCAAGATACATCATTAAGTCATGAATACATCATATTATGCTTTAATACTCTCATCAAAATATTGCTAGCTATTTATGCTTATTGCACTAATACTTGTTATACGTTGACCATTTGTTCTTTCACTTGTTTTTATAAAAATTATCCTTGTGTAAGTATCATTATCAGATAAGGGAGATTGGGAAATGTAAAACCCCTAAATGTGTTTAATTGGCTAATTGATTGATTTTGATGATGAAAGATCCGAATTAAATAAATTATAATTATTACAAAGATGAAATATTAATGCTTGTTAAGTTATTGGGGTAAATACTTTGTTACTTTACTAATTTAAAAATTAAAATATACCCAGTTGCTTTTTTTCAACTATATTTTGCATGTTTTAATACCTTAAAAGGAATTGATTATGGTATGTTATTACTTTCCATCTAGGAGAAAAACTTGTGTTTTGGATTGTCAAAAGTCAAAAAATTAAATTCGTCCAAGTTGCTTTATATTTTTTCATACTATAGTTTTGAATTACGTAGAATTTTGATTTTTCTGCAGGCTGCTCTTTGCTTTTCCCATGTCATGTGGACCTAGTTGAGAGGCTTTTAGTTGTGAAATATTCTAAACGAGCAAGCTAAAGATTACATGAAAAAAAGACATATTATTTCATAAATTTGAATTTTTATAAAAAGAGTAAATTGATTTTATTTTCATAATATACATTCAAAGTAACCTTTGAAGCCAGAAGAAAAAAAACATTGCAAATTCGAAGCCATTGACTTTAAATTGGACTCAATAATGACGTTCTATAAAGAGTAAGCGGCATAGAAAACTAGAAGGAAAGAAAGTGGGTCTTTTAGATGAAGTTGCTCTTCTAGATTGCACAAGTTCTAATGGTTTGTTTTCATCCGACCACTATAAATAAAGGACCACACTTCATTGCCAAGACACATGAGCATATCCTTTTTTCTTTAGAAAAGATTTTCTCTCTCTAGATTTCTCATTCTTTCTTAAGTCTTCTTTTTGAACTTGTAAATCTATATTATTATATGTAATAACTTTGTAGTCTCTCTTGAGACAAAACTTTACCCAAAAAGATTTACTAGTTAGAATGCAGTGTGAGTGAAACATCTGTAAATACTTTGAGGTGAGACTGCTTGAATATGTGAAAAATAACTGCAAATGTATAAAAATGGATAACCTTTAAGGTTAGACCTTGGCCTTGAGAGAATGAAGTAGACTCTAAAAAGATGAATTTTCATTTATATCATCAAACCACAAGCTAGACATTGATTTTATCATCTATTTTTCTCTTACTCTTTACTTTATGCACTTCAATACTTCTCTTTACATATTATTTATTTAATCTTTCATATTTACTAACTGGTTGCTTTTTAGGGAATTTTAAGAAAGAAAATTGATTTTAAAGTTTAAATTTATAATTTCTGAACTACCAATACACCTACTTTTGGTGTATTTTTGTCTTATCACTATAAATAAGCTAACTTATAACTTATAGTTAATAATTGATAGCTTTTTGATTTTTTTTCCTAGATCCCTCTTCTTTTAATTAAATGATAACCTAAGTCTTAATTATTTAAATAATTATTTAGATTATGCTCATTAATTCAATATAATAAAAATAAATAAGTAAAAAATAAATATGTGATGTGATAAATATAATTAATTAAATTATGGGTTTGTTTGTTGACTATTTTTAAAAATAGTTTACTATTTTTTATTTTTTAAAAAAATAAAATGTGAGTTTGGATATATTTTA
Source organism: Sindora glabra (assembly GCA_020226215.1). Classification (NCBI taxonomy): domain Eukaryota; kingdom Viridiplantae; phylum Streptophyta; class Magnoliopsida; order Fabales; family Fabaceae; genus Sindora; species Sindora glabra. The sequence continues at coordinate 17,558,225 of CM035225.1, read as the reverse complement.
CTTTTTTAAAAAAAACTATTCTTACAAATTGCTTTAAAAACTATTTTTTTAAAAAAACTATTCTTACAAATTGCTTTAAAAACTATTTTTTTTCAAAAACTATTTTTAAATTCAAGAAAAATGAGAATGTTTAGTGAAATAAATAAGCAAAAAGTTTTATTTAATTGTAAAACTGCTATCAAAAATAAAAAAAACAAATTAAGAAGACGTCTAAATTTTTTTTTTGGCTTTTAGAATAAGGATTTTAGAAATAGTTTTTAAAAGAAAAATCTTGGAAACATATTATCAAACAAGTGTTTTGGCGTTTTTGTTTTTAAAACTAAAAACTATTTTTAAAATTTTTAAAAACAAATTCCAAATAGACCCAAAAGTTCTTTCTCAATTCATAATCTATTTTTAAAAATTATAACTTCAAATATATAACTTAAAAATAAAAAAAAGATAAGCAAGTTTTAAAGGTTTGCTTAACCTTTTTTTTTTTGGTTCGTTGATATCAATTTTAAAATTAAATGAATCACTCCTTTATTTACAATATTGATTATTCTCTATTCTTTATTTTCTTTAAATTTGGAAACAGTTTCTTAGAATAGTTTCTGAGAAAATAAAAATAAAAACATATCCAAACACACCCTATATTCTTATTTTAAATATCATGATTGCGTCAATATAATTTTATCTCAAAATAAATATCAATTAATTTAACTCATATATTTATTTATGTCAATATTGATATGTCATTATATGTTATTTTACAATTTTTAGCTAGTTTACTAATTAATTTTATCAAATATTTTTGATACAATCAATTAGCTTATTAATTACTAGTACTAAATAAATTCAAGAATTAATTTTTAAAGGTATTTCATATATTAACTTATAAAAAGAGCTCTATTTTGATGAAATTCATAAAACAGCTAATAATTTATCAAATTTTCTTTTATGCGTGCGCGCACACGTACTATTAGCTAACTTGCCAAGTACTTTCTCCAAGCATAACGTTTATATATGCTTTTTATCTCTAGTCGGTTTTTATTATAATTTTTTATATATTTTATAGATATTATAATTTTGTGCATATTATATATATACATTAAATATATTAAAAAATTATAATTTGATGGATTAAAATTGCAACATAAATGTTTTAAAGATTAACTTAACGAAAACGTTATAATTTATCACAAAAAAGTTACAAAATATATGAAACCATTTAGTAAAACATCCCAATCCAATGCATTTTTTTCACGACGGTATCAAAGTAATTAAAACCAATGAAATAGACAACACACACGCACGCAAGCATGCGCGCGCGCGCACAACATATCAAAATAATTAAAAGCAATGAATAGACAACACACAAGCACGCACGCCCACACAAATCGCGGCAGTTCCATCGCTGGTTTAACGGGGATTACAACGCCATTGATGAAATTAATGGCGGTTATACAATATGCAAGGGAATTTATCACTAGATCTCAATTGCCGGCGGTTAAACGTAAGTGTTGGAATTGCGAGGGTGGCAAATTTTGCCGATTATAACTGACGTTATTCTTTTTTCCATTTTTCAAAATCTTCCTGGCATTGTTTTTAACAAAATTGCCGTTATATTGTTTTAAATTTAAAATTTTTTTTGGCTGTTTCAAACCACTGTTAGATTAAAAAAAATTAAAGCAATGTTAGCCGAGGTTGGCAACAGCCGCTATGTTTTTCAACTATATTTTTTCCCTTATATTGTTGAATTTATTTAATAAGCAACAGCGGTACCTACATAATATGCGTCATATATGATGCCATATTCATCCTGGATTTATAGTGTATAGTTAAAAACAAAAAAAAAATGTACTTGACAAATAAATATATCAATAACAATAACAATAAATTTCACATTATAAGGTCATCTTAAAATGTAAACTCATATTTTAAAACTTAAGATGATTAGAAATATTGCTTAGAAATAATCAAAATGCATAAAATTATCTTCTACATTCCTTGTCGAAGATCTTCTAGCATGCATATTCTTTGGAATCACCTCTTGTAGATAGAAAAAAGCTTCTGATGGGTAAGTAAACAAAAACAAAGAATCAAGATTGTATTGCCAGGGAGAAAATTTTCAACAAATATCCGATGAACAAAAGACCTAACATTCAATTATAACAAGAAGGAAAATAAAAGATGAAAAAAACATACGCACGCACGCACAAACACAACGGCCAATTATGGTTTAGATGGTGACTGAGACTTGCCATCGCAATTATATAATTGTACAAGTATTAAGCTTCCAGAACAGCAGAAATCTTAAGGATTTTATAAAACATCATATGACATGATTCTCTGAATGTAGACAAATCACAATGACCTGCCTTTCTTTTCTTTGTACAAATCAAAACACTCATGCCATGACATTTAGTTTCTATTTGTTTTGGCAGAAAATATCTTGCATAGTTATAAACTGTCATGATAATAAAAGATAATTGATATGCTCAATGTTAAATATAATAAATTTAATGGGTATCATCTTTTTCGTTTTCAAATAAGAAGTTATTTATTTTCTACTACAATGATTATAAAGATTTTTTTTAATTATAAGATATAGATACATATACTTTTTCATTTATATAAAAGAAAAATATGATTTTCTTATGAAAATTATCTTCTAAAAAATAAAGAGAGCCAAAACGTACGCTAATGCTACAAGTAATTCATCCGGTATGCTATTAATCTCTTGCTGACGTTGAATTACCGGTAGGATTTTTACCTTTATTAAGTTCTCTTTTCTCTTTTTATAGTTTTGTTAATATTTACATATACAATTACTTCATACGGTGTACTAAATCGTAGACGAACTGTGTAACTATCAACTATTTAGAAAGATAAAAATGATAATTAAACTTTTTAAAAGACATGTCCAATTATAAAAGATTCAAGTCATTGACATGCCAACTATAATTTACGAAAGGTTATTAGTGTTAATTTAAAAAAAAGAAAGAAAAACACACATACACTTATAAAATAGTATATTCCTTGACAACTACTCTTTAAAATGACCTTTATGATCAAACAGATCAATTACGGCTGATCGGACAGATTAACAATCTACCATCAGCCTAAAGGTACTCTCAAGACTTGTAACGAAATTCATAAAAAGCCCACATAGGCCTAATCCAGTCATAAGTCTGATCAGATATACTCAATCAGCGATTGATTACATACACTGTATCTAGAAATTTTCAGTCCACTCGAGTATTATACATCCTCGCAAATTAAAAACCCCGCCTTCAAGGACTAATAACCGCCAAAACACATGTCAACTTAGTATTAGTAAGAGATCATACCAAAAAGATGACATTATCCGAATCTACACGTGGAAACCTACAATTATACATATATGTATGTAAATCTTAATTTGTAAATAGACATCAATTAGTACATTTGAACCTAATTCACTCATATTATCCTCTTGGATAATACCTAAATTTGATACTTTGCTGTTATTCTTCATCAACCTTTGGAGGAAATGAAAGGAAGAGAAATCTAAACATTTTATCTAAAGAATAATAATAATAATAATAATAATAATAATAATAATAATAATAATAATAATAATAATTAGTATAAATGTATGAGAAGTATATATCCTGTGCATTTTTAAAAGGCATTTTTTAAGGAAAATCTCTTTTACTTTTATATAAATGAAGGGATGGAATATTGTCTCTATACATTATTATTAAAAAAAATGATACTTAGAATCATAGTAAGTGAGGAAAACAACTTTTCCTTAAAAAAAAAAGTTATCTTCCACCAAATTCTTTATATTTATTATTGATCATATGGGACATTTTTTACAATCTTACAAATTTATAACTACATTCTTAAGGAATATATTTTCTATCAAGATAAACAGAGACATAAAGTAATCTAATGTAAGCAAAACTAAAATTTTTTATTATCGGATTCATTTTCCATCACAATGCAACAGAATAGGACTGTCTCTACTTATATAGAATGTTTGTTAGTGATTTTACACTACATGCATCACGACTTGGTAAACCAAATTTTTACACTACATGCGTCTCTACCTCTACTTTTTTTTAATCATTATCATACATCAATAAGAACATTATCAAAATTAAAATGTGTACCTATTGACTCCCCTTGTTTGCTAAACGAGTTGAAGAAACCCTCGTGTTATCTTGACATAGTTTAAGAGGGTACGAATATATTTCCCTTGTTGTACCAACGGACCATCAAGCACATGGTATCTTTTTAACAATGTACCAAGAGGTTCATCAAGCTCGTTTCACCTACTTAGAAAACCATGCACAGTACGGATAAATGGTTTTTGTACCCAGAAATTCATTTAGAAAAACCAAATTGCCATAACCATATTTTGACAAGCAAGGAGATAACATTTTAAATTTCAACATCCATTCAATCATGACGTCCACAAATCTTACTTGTCAAAGCAAAATAAAAATAGCTATAAGATCATGCTGTAATATTGGAAATATTTCTCTCCTCCAGCCTCCAATAATATACTAATTATGATGCAACAAATCTAGCAGTGCAATCAACTATTCCAAGTTCAAACTAGCACTTACTCCCCACTTTAAAATCATAGAAAAAAAATTAAATGACACCGAAATTTTGAAATATTTCTAATACGGATTCATTTGGAATTAAATTTTAATCTTCCTTTTTTGTAGTGCACACATTTTTCATATGTCTAATAAACTATAACAAAGCAAGATCTTTAAAGAAGTTTCATGCAACCTCCATTGGTAAGAATCTATCCACTTGATTTCGTACGTTAAATTGGTATATTGTTAATTACAAAATTATGATTCCGTTGATGGAAATATTTGTTGAAATATTTTTATTTTATTTATATTTATAATTATAAAATATATTAAAATAATAAAAATATTCTATTTGTAAAGAATAAATATGGGGAGTGTAATCCTCCTTTTAAACAAAAAATTATTTTTTCTTACTATTATAAAAAAATTATTTTTTTACCTTCTATACAAATAAATAATTTTTTTAAAAAAATCTTATGAAAAAATAAATAGAAGTTTAAAAAATAAGTCGTAGAATGGACATTTTCATGGTAAAGAAAAATTCTGCCCACTTTATTCCTCTTCTAGTGCATATAATATAATTTCACTTACTTGCAAGCTTAGAAATATGTTCAACTCAATTTAAATTACTTCATGTTCCTCATTGTAAAAGCTGTCAAGTTTTGCATTATTCTAGAGACAAAATGATTTTTATTTTATATTTAACGCATTCCTTTGAATGGAAGCTTTTCAGATTTGAATCGGGAGACATAACACATATGTGCACGAACTTTAAACATTTGACTCTCTGAATGGATTTTGACTCGTTAATTTTACAGTGATCAGTTGATTTAAAAGTCTGAATTCATCTATTTGTGCTACACAAATTGAGTCAAATTTAATAATTAAAAAATATTGTTACATCATAAAATAGTATATCTTAATCATTGTCTTAACTATTAAATTCAGAAGAACTATAATGTATAACCATACAAATCAAATATTTAAACCATTAGAAAATTCTTATAAAATAATTGTATTATATGTCTAATAGCTGCAAATTAATCAGATCAGCGCTACTCTGGATGACCATTTATAAAAATATTTAAAATGTTAGAAAAATCTCATGAAATAATTGTATTATATGTCTAATAGCTGTGAATTAGTCAGATTAGCATTACTCTGGATGACCATCTATATTGATGACGGTTATCATCTTTTACGTGAATTCAATGGTATTTTTAAAAATTTTAAATATAAAATAATCTGATAATTTTTAAAATTATTAAATTAAAATTACTTAATTGTATTTGTTAGAAATAAATAATTATAATTTATCATATTTATTAAAAAGGAAATAATTATAATTGAATAATTTTAATCTGAATATTTATAAACTCGCCATCTTATTCTAAATATGGAAATCTTTTAATAGTACAGTGAGAACCTTTTTTATCTTTTATGTTTGACTCCAACAAACAAGGAAAAACCAAACTGACACAATCAACATGGATACAATACATCCTCCCCACCTTCTGATACCCGCATTCACTCAGGCGTCCTCGCAAAGCAATAAGGACTTAATTATTGACATTCTATATTAACTATAAGAATATTTTAGTTTCCCTTACGTTCTAACCCAATCATTCCTATTATAAAAAAAAAAGGATCTATTGTATTTTATAAATCATTATTTCCCATTCAAGTTGATTTTTTCTGTGCGTAATAACGGTTTTAATTTCATAGCCAAATACACGTGGGATGGTATCAACTACCAACGAGCATTTGATAAAGTCTCTTAACGGCACAAAGAGAACTATATGCAAAGACTGGCACTACAATATTGACTGCATAATTTAAATACTAAATATTCGAAGTGGAAGAATTCGAAGGCAGCAAGTAAAGAAGAAGACATGGCTTGCTTGCTCTCAGTTCATCCCAAACCCACAAAAAACTCCTATGATCATCTAGCCATGGCTGTGAACCATAATATTCATCAACTTCCAGCATCAAGTCTCTCTTGTTCAGCTTCAATGACTACCATCCTTTTCCTCTTGATAACAACAATAACCCATGCTGCTGCTCAGCTATCCTTCAATTACAGTGGCTTTAGTAGCAGTGAAGTATTCTAGCAGATGCTCTCAATGATAAAGAATCATATATCGAACTCACTACTGTGGAACAATGCCTCAAATCCGGTAATAGCGTTGGAGGAGTCAAAATTCCCAAGTGATGGGCCTCTGGGACAAGGACTCAAGGAATCTGACAGATTTCACTAGAGAATTCTCTCTATGCACTACAACATTTTTCACTTACAGCACACTAAAATTAGCAACGGCTAAAAACTGTTGCCTTAAATCTAAATAAGCAACATTTTTTGAGTGTTGTCTTTTATTTTTTACTTAAGCAACACTTATTAAGCAACACTAAAAAAGAATAGACAACACTTAAATTACTGTTGTTAGGTAAAATCATTGTCTATTATAAGATAGACAACACTAAATTAGTGTTATCAAATTATGGTTTATAAGCAACATTAAAATTATTGCCTATTATTGAAAAGGCAACACTATTTTTGTGTTACCTTTATAAATTATTTTATGTATTAAAATATATATTTATTTTTTCTAAACTATTAAATTATACTTTTAAAATCAATTTTTAATTATATTTTTTAAATTCTACATTAAAAATATTAATATACTTTAATAAAAATAATAAAAATTTTAAATTATAATAATATTTGATTTGATGCTTTGTCAACACTTTCATTTTTTAATATATTTTTCCAAAATTCTGCTCTAAAGATGTGAAAAACAAGTATTTGAGTGAAATTGTCTGAGAACCATAATGATGTTGTGACGTAGTCTAGCATTGAGATTTTATAAAAATACAAAGGGAGATGAGTAACTATTATAAAATTTCGTAAACCATAATAACATCCTCACCCAAAGCAATTATTATAAAATTTCAACAAAAATCTCATTTTCAACTTTCTGGAAACACAGTCTGCGAACAGGGACTTCTCTTCTCACAGAAGGAGGACGTGTCTTCTCACCGAGTTTCACCGATTCAGCAGTTCTTTGTATCAATTGAGCTTCTCACTGTACTTCACCATTGCATTTCATCTTCATTGCTCCATCTTCTTTGTCGCTCACACCACAGTAACTGATTTTTTCTTAATCTATCCTATTTCTCCTCATTTGTCCTATTTATTCTACAATTCCCATTTATTGTTGTTTTACGTGATGTATTTTTCTCTTGATTTGTCTATTCTTCTCTATCTCCATTGTTTTGTTCTATTGCATTATTCGATTTCAATTCCATCCTGATTTTACTATATTTCTTCGGTTATAAAAGTGGAGGATAGGGATTTTGGATTCTCATCTTGAAAAAATCATGAAAATTTTACTGTATATCAAATCTAATAATATGAGTGCACTTAGCAACATATATGATGGAGTTTAGCAACTCAAATCAAACTATTATCTAGCTAGCTTGAAGCTGGAACAGTGTAATTAGAGGTAGAGTTTAATGATAAGTAGCTATTGTCCCCCTTCGTATTGGAAGAGAGAAAGAAGAATTGTAGTATTCATTTATGTTTTGTTATATCTCTAATTCCTGTTAATTAAATTATAGTATTCGCTAAAAGAAAAAGCTTCCGACAATTCACTTTCGGTGGATATTTAAAATAATTGCAATGTGTTTTATTACTCATTCATTGATTTTTGAATTCATCTACCAAATTACTGCATTCTGTTGTCACTGAAGATTTGAATGCATTTGTGAATAGAGGAAAGAAGTCTGAATTGCTCTAACCAAAAAGCGTAGGGTATACATAGGATTTCCTAGTCAAATTGACGCTGTTTTTGTCGGTTTGATGGAGGAGTAATTTACTCCTTTCTAAAGATATGCAAGTTTGGTTTCTTTCAAGTGGTGCCCAAAGTAACTTGGGTTTATCTAGACTGTATCATTGTGAGAGGATTTTTTAAATTCTAAATCTAAGAAGTAACATTTGATGGAAAAGAAATATGGTTTTGTGTCTACATTGTTACTGTTTAATAAAAGTAAAGTTAGTACTATGTCATTATTTACTTTTTGCTGCTGTATTACTATGTTGTGCCATGTCTAAGTTGTTCTTCAAGTCATTCAATATGTTAAGTCTACATCCTGTATAGTTACATCAACTACTTGTCTATCTGTATAGATTTGTATACTAGATTGTTCTATTTCTGATACTTTATATGTATAGTTACATCAATCATATAATGGCTTTGTAGGCCAATTTGGGGAATGAATTACTTCCACATGTCCCTGCTGAAGTTAACTCTATTTTGATGTATGATGCTATGGATATTTTGTATCCTAGAGTATTTAAAACTCCATGAGGGATGTCCCTGCTGGTTTCTAGTTTGTTTTGTATTTTTCTTTGGACTAGTTAATGTCTGCTTGTTTGTGTGGCGTCCAAAGATGTAAAAAAAGTATATACCGAATTCAAGAGTGGCAAGTGCGAGAGAAAAGTGGAAGTTTGTCCTTAATGAGATGGGGCTTGTTGTTAGTGTATATGCTCTAAAACCAATCATATTGGTGATTGTAATTTTGAATCATATTATTTTAATGGCAATTCCAATTATTATATTTATATATATTGTCTGTGTAATATATATTCAATTATGATAATAACCTTAGAATAATTGTATTCTGAAATGTCCCTAGTCATATATCATTGTGGATTAGGTTGCTTTGATATGTTAAGACTAGCATGTGTGAAGACTTATATGGGATATTAAGTTTACACATGAGTACAAGTTAGAGAACTTGTATACTGGACCGACCCATATTAAGAACACTACATGGATCGTTATATGAGTGTCATAAGTGATTCTTAGTGATCATTATTAATATGGTCCTTTGACCTGAGATCACCAAGGTTCCCTACATGTGAGTTTCATATTTTGATACTATTCTATATCACTAATGGTTAAGTGAATGCAAGGGTAGATATTGGATATGTCACATATCATGCGGAGGGGTTTGTGTGATCAAGATGGGATTTGTCCCTCCTATATAACAGGAGTAACATCTATGGGCCCCTTGATTAAGTAAAGCTGAGAAAATGCATGGCCATGTTCAGATGAATTGACATGAGATGTCGATTACATTTGTTTCAGTCAGCTTACTTAGGAATCAAGAAACCTTAAGATTGGGCTATACGGGAATAACACGGTCCATGTCTCGTGCTCAATCTAGATGTATAGGACAAAAGGACATAAGTGATGATCACGAGTAAAGGTTTAGTCAAATCACTGACTTTCACATTACTTGGGTAACAATGATGTGTTGCTAGACACTAATCATTGTTTATGATCATTAATATGATTAATGGTCATTGCCAACGTAATGAGAGCCTGTAGGGTTGCACACTTAGAGCCTAGTGAATTTGGAATTAATGGACCAAATTGTTTAGGCTTAATATTTGGGAATTCATGTTATAATTATAAGGCCCAATAGTAGGCCTATAATTATACATGGAATAAAGCCCAAATAGGTTAAGTTTTTCTATGCACCTATTTAAATAGGCTTATTGGGTAATAATAGGATTGCTATTCATTATTCACGCACCCTAAAAAGAAGGCATAGAAAATCCTAGCACCTCTCCTTGACTAAAACCTTTTGAAGAGGTGTAGCTAGCATTACGAGGTGTAAGGAGATCAATTCCAACCGATGTGTGTAGCGGACATTCATCGGTGATTCACGGGTTCGTGTGGATACCACAGAGGTGCAGCCACATAAACGTTGAACTGGTGATCTAATTTTCTGGCTTCTATTCCAGTTCGTGATTTGGAAGCAAATCAGACTTGCTGTAGCGGTCAGAAGATTTTTGGCCGAAAGGTATAAACCCTAATCCCTAATCTATGGTGTTCTTTATTCGCATGGATCCTTGGTGGAAATCGTGCAAAATTTTATTCCGCTGTGCATGTATGATGTGCGATTTCTAGCACTTGTGTGGCATAACTCACAATTGACCCCATTTGCTTCCATATTATATGTATTTTGTGGACAAAAGCATCACTTCCAACAAACCTACTAAACTTGAAAGTGAAATTCAAACAAGAAAATATGAGTCCGAGAGCCAATCCCATTGAGACCACATGTACTGGTTGCTTCATTTTAATATCATAACCAAAAATAAAATAATAATGGAGTAAAAATGACCTAAGTTATGCCTTTACCTAGGGTATTAAACTTGTGAGTATTAAACTCGTGAAGAGCTTTGGAACTGCTCTTTTGTTGTTGGACAGGTTGTACTGATGCTGGACAGTTGTTCAACTGGTTGCATGTAAAGTTAACAAGGTATATGAATCTATTGATCAAATTGGTCTAACAGTCTAGAAGATGCATTTTAAATTTTTTTTATACGTTTCTATCAAAAAAACCAAAAGTTTTAGTTTGACCAAGGGTAGGTATATGCTACAACGTGGTTCCCTGAAGTTATCCCCAACTAAGCAAGCTAGGTTTATCTAAAAGAATCATTCAACCTTTAAGCTCACTAGTCACAAGTTGCAGTCTGCAAAAGTGTTGGTTTCTGATGTTGCTGTCTTTTGTTAACCTTAGTCATAGAATCTGCATATGCATTATATTGTGTCGAGTCTAACTATGGAATTGATTCTTGAAATTTTCCTTAAATATCAAAGGTTTAATGCCAACTAATTGTGAAATAAGCATGGAATGGCTATATTTTTTTATCATAAAGAACAACGATGCATAATATTTTTTCATTTCTGTATAAAGAAATAAATTTTTTTTTACAAAAATTATCTTTAAAAAAAAATAATTGGAACCTTAATGTTGTAAACGCACCCACTCAACCAACCAAAATATGATAAAGACTTTAGTACTCCCTATGCCTGCACTGTTCTTTTTATGTCTTTCAGATTTGTTTGGACAAAGCAATGGCCTCTGTCTACATGAGGTTTTGAATTACTCTTTGAGTTTTGTATTCCAATTTCTAATCTTTCATGTTAGAGAAATGGGTTATTAGTTTTTGTCTCATTTTTCATGTCTACACGAGGCAAACATATAAAATGAGTATGATTGGCATCATATAAAATGAGTATGAATTGGAGAGCAAAGTTCCAGAAGTAGACAGAATCAAAAAGCACTCTGCTACTCATTGCAGTGCTACATGTGTATGTGTTAGAGAAAGAGTCACCTGAGTTGGAATATAAATACAGTGCTCACTGAAGTGCTGCATGTGTATGATTGGCATCATATAAAATGAAACTTTTCCTATTTTCAATCCTTTGAAAAAAAACTAAGATCCTGTATATGACTATATTCTGCACAATGCCTAGTGAGATGTTCATTGAAATTTAATAATCAATTTGCTACTTATTGCAGTGTGCAAAAAATGAAAACAACAGGGAGCCTACACAAGTTGAGATGTTCATTGAAACACGCCAAGGAAATAAAGGAAAAGAATTGGATTTAGAAACTCAAAATGCAATTGTAAGTTATTCTCAAATTTTTAAGAACAAGTAATGGTTAGGTTATTATACTAACTAAAATTTTTCTTTGTTTAATAGTCTCAGCTTCAAAGTTTAACACAAAACATTGAGGAAACAAATGTTAATGCCATTCAAGTAGTGCTTGGAAAGGAAAAATTAGGAAGGGTGAGATGTTATGGGAGATCTATCACACCTAGTGTTTTGAAAAAAGTTGAGGAAATTGAGGCAATTAAGAAAAAACATAATGAGGAACTAGCTGTCTTGAAGGAACAAATGGAGCAACGGATGAGTGGCCTAGAAAATCTTGTAAAGATGCTATTACAATAGAAAAATCCAGAATTAAGTGCAGATTCTGTGGCAGCTTTATTAAAGACATTTCCAAGTGATGCTAATAGTGCCAGAAAGGAGTTGGGACAAGCTCATGCACAATCTTCTGCATCAATACATGATCCAAATAATGAAGAGGTAATGGTTCTTCTAATTATTCCCTTTTCTTTAGAATTAGTTTTCTTAATTAGAACAGAGATATATGATATTTTCTTTGTATAAAAAATAAAATTTTCTGAAAAGAATCCTCAAAGAAAAAAAAGAGCCTAAATTAAAAAGAACAAGTCCAAGGGGTTTTAAAGAAGCATGATACTGACTTTCTTGCCACATGGAATACATTTCATGGTAAAAACCTCACCGATTCGTTTGTCTCGCACATTATAGGTAACTCCAAAAGCCCCAGATCCGATCTTGTGCTCCCTCTCATAATTCTTCATTTTCTTGCTCTTTTCTCTTAAATCCGTCAAAGCCCTAAATATTTTGCACAATCAGATTCAGTTCAGTTTATAGAATAGAAAAGGACAAATACAAAAACTTGAGAGAAAACAAAGTGAAGATCGGTGACTGAAATGCTATGAAAGAGAGAGAAATATTGTTCATTTTTTTATTTCATTTTTCATTTTTTTTACTTCTTTAAAATACATGCTGCCTTTTATTATTCCAAGATATTCTATTAGTGCGTACTTTAATAATCATATTTGATAATAATTAATTTTAATTTTGTAATTTGTAACAGGGAAGAATTGATGATGAAGATGATATGAAAGAATTTCATGACCTAGATGCAGAGGATATTTGAATTTCTTCATGCTATTGATGTATAAAAGATTACCAAGAAAATACTATCTTTTGGATTTTTATTATATGAATTTCTTGACTTGAATTAATGAACAAATAGATATCCTTTTTGAAATTTTATTTTTACTTTAAATTTTTATATATCTTTATATTAAAATTTTGATTCAAAATTTATGATAAGTGAAATATTAATATTTAATTTATGCATATTATCATTATTTAAAATAAATAAAAATTAAAAAAATTAGATACACTAATGTTCAAAGGTAACAAGGTTAAGATGGTTGCCTAAACATAAATAAATAATAGTAAAAAATATGTTGATAAAGATAAAAATATTGCCTATTTTTTATAGGCAATAGTAAAAATATTCTTGTGAAATATAAAAAAGAATTGTTGCTTGTAGTAAGGAATAGACAATGGTTAAAAAATATTGCTAAATTGAAATAAAACTATTGCCTATATTCTAAAAGGCTAAAAACCAAGAAAGGGAAAATTGTTGTCTATACTCCATCATAGGTAATGGTAAAAAAATGTTGCTTTAGAGAAGGAGAAAACCATTGCTAAAGATTAAAAAAATTGTTGCCCAAAAAAATAGGCAACGCCCAAGAAAACAACATTTGGAAAGTGTTGCCTATTCTTTAGGCAACAATTTTTTGTTGTTGCTATATGTCAAAAATGTTGTTGTGATGAGATGGCATGGCATTCTTCTTTCCCCCACCAAATTTCTGATTTAAGAGTGATCTAAAATTTGGCGATTCCCTTGGTATTTACCTTCCTCCTATTAATGATCAAGACCAATTATATAATTCAAGTAGGTATATATTTGTGGCAGTGGGGTGTGACAACTCTTACAATCAAGGGTTTGATATGAATAACACTAATACTATTCATATGGGTATAAACATCAGCTCTATCAAATCTAATGCATCTAAGACATGGTATGTTGATATTTCAAATTGAAGCAAAGATTATTATGTAAAAATTGATTACAATTCTAGTACCCACAATCTTAGCATTACTTCCATAGGATATAGTAATGGGAGGCAAATTGATCAGCACCTCTTTTATTAACTACATTTAAGAGACTACTTACTAGAGTTAGTTATGGTTGGCTTCCCTACATCAATAGGACCATTTTTTGAGCAACATACTTTGAAATCATGGTCTTCGTAGTGAACTTTACAAATTGATGAGAATGTAGCAAGTCCAAAAAAGAGAAACAACATAGGATCATCTGTAGGACTAGGAATTGGGTTGAGCATTTTCATCTGCTTCATAGCATTAGCCTGGTTTTTGATAAAGAAGAGAAGGGCAAGTAGCTATGAGGAGAATTTCATTTCTAACCTAACAATGGGTTTTGAATTTGAAAAGGGAACTGGACCCAAGAAGTTTTCCTACAATGAATTGATACAGGTAACAAATAACTTTGCGAAGGAGGATAAGCTTAGTCAAGGTGGTTTTAATGGTGTTTATTGAAGTTTTATGAGAGCCCTGAACTTTTATATTGCTATTGAGGTTTTATGCAAGAATTACACCAAGGGATAAAGGAATATGCAACTAAAGTAAAGGCTATTAGTTGACTAAGGCATAAGAATTTGGTACAATTCATTTGTTAGTGCCACCAAAAAGTGATCTCCTACTCATATATAAGAGTTCACACCAAATTGTAGTCTTAATTTCCATCTTTTTAAGAACATAGCTTCTTGGTATGGCAAGTAAGGTATAATATTGCTCAAGACTTAGCTTTAGCATTGCTTTACTTGCAAGAATTATGGGAATAGTGTGTTAGATAGGGACATTAAATCAAGCAACATCATGTTGGATTAAAATTTTAATGCTAAGCTTTGAGATTTTGGATTGGCTAGGTTGGTTGATCATGGAAAAGGGTCACAAACTACAATTGCAACTAAGACTAAAGGGCTTTATGGTCCTTGAATGCATTATTACAGGGAAGGCCAATAAGAATTTAACATATTTAGCTTTGGCATTGTAGCATTAAAGATAGTGTGTGGGAGAAAGCCCATCAACCCTAGAGCTAATGAAGGTCAAGTAAGATTGGTGGAAAAAGTTTGGGAGCTTTATGATATAGAGAAGCTACTTGATGTAATAGACCCCAAGCTAAATTACAAATTTGACATTTAGCAAATGGAACATTTGATGGTGGTTAGCCTTTGGTGTGCTTATCCAAATTTCATTCTAAGGTCCTCACTAAAGTAAGTAATTCAAGTGCTTAACTTTGAAACTCCATTGCCTGTACTCCTAGAGAAAATGCTTGTGCCAACCTATCTTCCTCATCTAACCATTGCATCATCATCTCCTAGAGAAAATCTATCACCTTATCCTTAACAAGTTCTGATTTTGTTGCATTTTTACTCAGTATTTAGCAATATTAGATTTGTTATCCTTTAGGATATGTGGGATATGAATTTTGACAGTTGTAATTAGTTATCAAGTTTTATGTATCATAATCATGTCTATTTCATTAGCAAACAATCTTGGTGATATCTCCATGAAATTTCAAAATTCAAGAATTGTAACCTTAACTTTGTTTGTCTTTAAATTTCATCATATGGTTATTTTGATAATGAACATTGATTAGTACAATTTAAGTGAACTAATTATAAGACTTATGGAAGAGAAGAGATTCATCCAAACAAAGTCAATAAAAACTAGTTCGATGGACTTGCAAAACCTTTGAATATTAGACATGACGAAAGAAAAGAATAAGAAGACACAAACACTAGTTGCCATTGTAAGATATCAGTTGTTTGCCAAATGTCTAATAAAGAAAAGGAAAGGAAATTAATTAGTGAAAATAGCACAAGAAAAAAATTGAAAGGAACATGTATGATTCAAATAATTTATAAAAGTATATCTGTTGTCTAGTTCCATATTGATTACAAACTTGTGAAATAAAAATCATAAGAAATTTTCATGCAGTTAATAGAAGACTGAGTGAAAGAGAATGAGAAGTAGCTAGTAGAAAGCTTGATGATTGTATGTCATTGGTGTGGCTCAACTACAATCATACAAAGTTGATATGTAAATTCATTTTTTGAAGCAATCTTTTTTACTTGAAATAAAATTTTCATGTTTATTTGCTACATAACTCACCATATATGGTTTTTAGGCCATCAATTAGATTTTTTTAATCATTCAAAATATAAATCTCACATGGTTATTATGTCAGGACAAGCATTGCCTAAACAATCAATTTAGACCTTTAGCCTTTGACCAAACTAAGAATGTGATGTTTGAAGAGCTGTTTCAGTAATATAAGCTCCTTTTTCATTACCAGTTGTGCTAGATTAATAACTTTCTCTCATTCATTTGCTTGAAGTTCAATTTATATATGAAAACAAGTGCTTACTAGGTATTCTTGGGGTATCAAAATCTAGAGTGATGTAACTAATTCTAAAATTATTAGATTGAAATTATTTCATCACAATTATTCATTTTTTAATGGATATAATCAAATAATTTCAATCTAACAATTTTTGGAATCATTATATCATCCCAAGTTTTGAAACATTTAGGAAATCATAGAATTCACCAAGACAACAACATGAAAGACCCGAAAAAATTTTTACTTGATAACTAAGCTACATCCAAATGAAGTTATCTTGTTGAATTACTTGAAACCATAGAATTGAGATCCAATGAATATAGAAAATAGAAAGGCAGTGCAAGTAAAAGAAAAAAAAAGCCTTTTTGTTTATTGCTTGAATATTTTTTTATTTTTTTATTCATAAGAGTTCGATGGGCAAGTTGAAGAAAGTTTATGTGAAGCTTATAGATGCAATAATTCTATCTTATTTGCATTGTCATTGAATATTATTCTCTTAAAGGATGAGAAAAAACACATACAATAGAAGACCTAAGAATTGGAAGAAGTATCTTAGTTGGGACACTTATAAGAAAATTTCCAATATGAATCAAAGAAGATTAATTGAAAATACAACTCTACATGTGAACTAGTATGTATATGGAATTGCAAATTGAATAGCATAACCTATACTTGATTTTGAAGACCCAAGGTAGAAGTTATGGTTTGAAGTTTGCTTCTCATTTATGTCAAGACTAGCAACACTAATTGAGAAAGAACTTGAAAATGCACAACTTAACGGAGCAATATCAGTGGGTGTTGACATTATTGTTGGAATAGTGGGTATTAAAACTTCATAAATAAGCACTTTAAACTACTTGCTTGCTTGAAATCCTTAGAGGGGATTCTTGGTGAACTCATTAGAGGCCAACACATTAGATTCTATACATGCCTTGACTTTTGCAGTGGTTTCAAGAGCAACTTATCCCAATAGTCCGACTAAAGCCATTGTTTTGTAACCTTTCCCATGATCTAGTAGTTTGGCTAATAGAAAGTCTTAGTTTTGTATTGAAACTAGAATCTAACATAACATTACTTGATTTGATGTCCCTATGTACCATACTTTGCTCTCACTCTCCATGTAGATACAATATAGCTATGACCATTCCTCTGGCAATATTATATCTTTTTTTTCCAAGCAAGCTTTTCCTTTCAAAAAGTTTTTGTTCCTCTGCAAAGTTTTATGTAACAATAACGATTTCTTTATTGGAAAAAATTTTAACTTTCATATTTCATTCAAAATCATCATCCATAGCTAATTCAAGATTTAATTTGTCTAAGACTCTATTTGTTTTCTAGATTTTCAAAAAATCTCATTTCCTTTTATATAAATTAAGGAGTAGTTAGTGTATCTATATACTTTGTCATTTAAAAAAAAAAATACTTGGAGCCATGATAGTGAAAGACCCCACTCCTCATCATCAACAAAAACATCACTCGAAATTAAGAGAATGGGGTGAACTCAACAACTTAGTAACGAGTTTTGTCCTTTCTGACTAATAGTCAAGACAATTTTTTTTGTAAGTCATATTGACTAGAGACTATATCAATCTTCAAATTAGAAGAATTTCAATATCCTTGACTAACATTTGAAAAATGTAATATCGCAAAAATGTAATAAAAATAATGAAATAAGCTCTCAAAACTACTACAGATTATAATTTTTATCAAATAAAATGCTAATGTACCCTCCCGCTAATTAGCAAGACCTTGGCTAAGGTCAAAACAAAAGTGACAAAATACTAACTACTTTCCCTTAGCAAAATCCTCAAACTATTTAAGCAAAATGGAAGGTGTCATCCCCTCCCTACATCTGATATTTCATCATACATTAAAATGTGAGCCAATAACAAAAATTTGCAAAATAAAAAGTTTTATAACTTGTAAAGCTTACAATTTAAGCTCTAGTTCAATCATCAACTCAAATATCAATTTTAATCAGAAATATGAGATAAAAAAATTTATTAACAAACCAAAAAAATATATACTTGACAATTATAATTACATTGACTAGAAGTTGTACCGCAAGGCATCCCGAAATATGCAATACTAAAAATCAAATCCCAAAATATTTAAGGAAATTGTTGAAGGAAGAGGAAGTTATCTTTTACCGAACTCTTAACATTTAATATTGAACATATAAATTATTTTCCATCACCTTGATATTCTATAAATATACTTGATTGCAAATTTGTGTCATGCATGGATTAGAAATTTACTGTCATTTAAATTTGGAGGTTTGTAATTTACATAAATATATATATTAAATAAAACTTATGTTATAAATAATATTGTAAAAATATTGAAATTTGATTTGTCATATTTATTTTACAATAATACATTTAGATTTATAAATAATAAAATAAAATTTTAACATATGCATAAGTTTTCACTAAATAAAAATACATAAAATTATTTAATTTTTTGTTGTAAAGTATAATCTTCTTTGTGAGTTCTCCAAATTTTACATATATAATTAAATCAAAATCTTCAATGTAGATAATGGCACAACTAAGGGGAAATAGAATCTAAACAAATGGAAATTCTCACATTTTTTATTAGTCACCATTTGTTTTACCGTTAAATGTAAAAAGATAACATATAATAATGATATATATATGTTTTTAATGATTTTCTATTTTATAAAATATTATAGACGATGAAATATTACCATAATTTTAAATCATCTAAGCAGGGATTTAAATTGCGATCGTGGATGCGTCGCGATGCGGATGAATACGAAAAAAATACGGTCATAACGATATAAAATTGCGAAAAATCATGGACACGGTCTACCACAAAAATGCAATATTATGGGTAATATTGCGGTCGCAGACCGTTTTTTAAATCCTAGCATCTAAGTTACATTTAATAGAATAAATATCTGCTCTTATAGAAAAAATTTATAAAGATTTAATCTAAAATAAAAATTAACCTCATTAAATCATTAAATGTTTTTTACTAAAATTTATCATGTGAAAATTTTAGATATAGTATTTGTTCATAAGCTTTTTAAATAATTGTATAATATAACTAGATATGATTTACATATTTATAGTTAAATATAACGATATTATAAGTACAACATGTTGCAAAATAAAATTTTAAAAGGAACAACCATAGACATAGGTATACTAATTACCCATATTTGTTTCCAAGAGAAAAAAAATCTTAGTTACAATATAATAATACTAATAAAAGAAAGATAAAATGCATGTTAGTTGTCAAAACACAAAGAATAATAATCCCTTTGAAACTTTGCTTTAAAACTTTCATCAGAAGCTTTGCATGTGTGCCTTGAAAAAAATATATTATATTTGAACTTTGATATCTAAAGAAATATTTAAAAATAAAAAAACTAATCTCAATTTTAGAATACTTTTGAAAAAATAAATTAATACTTTTATGTATTATAATATTGATAAATTTTTAAATCATCACAGTATATTTAATCAATTGAAGATTAATATAAAACTTAAAATAAATAAATAAACTTGATTTTATATTTTTTAAAATATTTTATTAGAAATAGAATAAATAGTTAATTAATTTAATTTAATTAAATATTTAAATTAGTTAAAATGTTTTATAATAAAAGAAATATATCATATAAATACTACTTGACAATATTGATTCTGAGCTTAAAATAATATGGGGGAATAAAAATAAAGAAAAACATGCAAAAGAGTAAATAAAAGGAAGAAAAAGTGTGCACCATCTATAAAATCTTGATCAAATTTCAATTGATTAAATTTGAAATATACTAAATGGAAATTGATATCACGAAAATCTTGATCAAATTTCAATTGATTAAATAAATTTAATTTTTATATAATTTTAATAAAAATAGAATACACAATTAATTAACTCAATTAATACTTTATATATCAAAATTTTAATTTATTTAAAATATTTTATAATAAAAATAAAATATATCATATTAAGTTTCTACTACTTAACAAATTAGCATCCAAATTAAAATTAATAAGAGTGAACATTAAAAAAATGTGATAGAGCAATCAAAAAGAAAAGAAAATAGTATATCAGTAGTAAAAAAACAAGAGTTAAAAATAAAATATATAATTAATTAATTCAGTTAAATTAAAATTTCAAAATATTTTATATTAAAATAAAACAATATAAACTCAATATTATTGATATTTGAGTTGTAAATAAGAGAAGTAAATATAAAAAATATTGGATGAAGTGGACAAAAGAAAGTAAAATGGTTCATGAAGTTTAGATAAAATTTAAACAAACGAATCTAATTTAAAATTTCAAATAATTTAATTAAATAATATAATATTTTATTAATTTATTCACTTGATGCTTTCAATTTTAAATTATTTAAGATATTTCTCTAATAATATTAAATATATTACGTTGTAGTGATATTAATATATAAATTATAAATAATAGCAATAGGAGTTAAAAATCATTTGAATATTTTATAATAAAAAACAAAACATCTCATATTGTATTTATATTTCTTAGTGATATTAACTCTTAAAAAAACCGTTAAAAATATGTGGCTAATTACTTCAGTTAAATTAATACTCAATTTACATAAAATATTTTATGATAATAAAAAATTTCATATCTATATTATTCAATAATATCATTACTAAATTATAAATAACAAAAGCAAATGTAAAAAAATATGATAAAGGAGATAAAAAAAAATATGAAAGTTATATAGAAATAAGAAAATTAAAAATTAAATAGAAAACATGAAATTGAGTACGTAAAAGAAATAAAAACAATACATGAGATGCAAAATAATACAATAATTATAAAGTATAATTTAAATTTATAAAATAAAAATAAGTGAATGAAATGAGAAAAAAAATAAAATACATAGATACATAAGCCTACATCAAGAGTTAAAATAGAGTACAAAATGTTTTAGCAAAATGTAATTAAAATAAAAATATAATCATAAAGAGTATTCGTCTATATTTTATATCTTCATCGAAAATTCTTCCACCTGTGATTTTTCTTTTAAAAATAAAAAATTCCTTCATAAAATAACCTCCCAAAAAATTCATATTAAAGAGTATTTAATGGAATATTTTTCATTTTCATATTTTATTAGACTAGTTTACTTTCTTTCTAAATTTAATATATTACAATTATTTAATTTTCTATCATCTTTTAAATAAATATTTTTTCACAATCTACTAATAAATCATACTTAATATTAATTTTAAAAATATTATAAATATTTATTTTTTATTCAAATATATTTTATATTCTTAATGAATTATTTGTACATGCCCATATTATAAATCATTATAGTACTTTTGCATATTCGTCTAATATTTTTACAATTATAATGCTCACATGAACATATATTTTATATTTGTTATCACTTTTTTTACAAAAATTAAGTTAATTTACAATAAATATATGTTTAAGTTTTACATCTATCTATTCGTTTATCTATCTATCTATAGATTTCTCCAAAACTCTTTCACAAGTAAATTTTCCTCCCAAAGCAAAAAAATTCTCTCTCAAAAAAATTTCCAAAAAATATTCATATCAAAGAGCATTTAATGCAATATTTTCTATTTTCAAATTTTATTAGATTTATTTACTTTTTTGTAAATTTAATATATTCTAATTATTTAATTTTTATCATCTTTTAAATAAATGAAAATTTTACACAATCTACTAATAAATCATATTTAATATTTATATTAAAATTATTAAAAATATTTATTTTTTATTAAAATATATTTTATATTCTTGATTAATTATTTGTATATGCTCATATTGTAAATTGTTATAGTGCTTTTGCCTATTTACCTAATAATATTATAATTATAATGCATATATGAGCATATATTTTATATTTATTATCATTTTATTTTAGTAAAATTAATTTACAATAAATATATATTAAACTTATATATTTATATATATTCCACTAAATCTCTCCTACTTGGAAATTTCATCGATATTCTTATTAATTGATGTTTCGGACACACCAAATCTAAAACTATTTCTAGGTAGAATATTTGTGAGATAAAAAATAATTATTTTTTATTTAAATATATTTTATATTCTTAATGAATTATTTATATAGATATGCTTATATTAATAGTACTTATCCATAATAAGTCGCAATGCATTTATTAATAAAAAAGTGACTATTAAACTTTTAAATTAATTTTAAAATATGTAAGTTTTATGGGATTAAACATCTAATCTCTTGGACTTTAGTTTTTTAATTTAATTACTATTTCAATATCTTACATTAAACCTTTCATAAAATAGAAGATTTTAATGAGAGCAATGTATTTAATATATATATATATATATATATATATATATATATATATATATATATATATATCTTTTATGTTTGTAATTGTATTTTTTAACTATTCAAATTGTATTAACCTTATAGTAATATAAAAGATATTTTAATTTTGATTAAAAAGAGAATCTTATGCATTGTCTGAGAATTAAGCTAGTTATGGGGAAAAAAGAATGAGAAATTTTGGAGGGAAAATTTTCATGTGAACTTGACATGTGTCTCAAATAATAATAATAATAATAAAAGAGAAGGAAAAACTTTTTTTGGAAAAATAATGGGGTTAAGCGCCCAAAGGAAAAAAAACAATTAACTAATAACAATATACCGAGTCCTATCAACTCTCATAGCATCAGCAAGGAGTAATTAAGACATTTGAGGTAAGGGATATTAAAACAAATGAGTGCCTAGTCTGTAGTTAAACTAAAGTTGGCTATCCACTCAACGCAAGTGTTTCCTTGACTATATGTGTGTAATATCTCCACTTCCCAGTTCAACTTCAACAAATCATGTAAAATGCTTATCAAATGGTTTCCCAAATGATGAGTATTTTTAAGAGAAAAAAATAGTGCTTTAGAATCATATTTAAATTGAATCTTCTTGAAACTTTACTTCTAAGTAATTTGCAAGCTATAGATAGCTCTTCAGCATTCTGCATAAGCAATCACCCAATGGCTTGGCAAAACCTAATAGCCATTTACCATGTAAATCCTGGAAAACATAACCATAACCAGTTAAATGGTTATGAGTTTGTTCTACTTCATTCAAGTTTATTTTCACCTAACCTTCAAACAAGGAATCCAACAAACTAAAATTTGTCCTAGTATTCTTCTTTCATTAGTTTTAATGATTTCGATGTCTACCAACATGGTTTCTGCATAATGGAATACTAAGCCCACTGGGTTAGTAAGGCAGGTAAAATTTGAGAAGTGTACAGCTTTGTTTCACCAATTCCAAAGGAACTAGCAACCAACAACCCATATTATAGACTAATGCTTCTATCCGATTGTTGTTATACCAATCTAAGTAGAAAGGTTTAATTTCCATTAATCTTCTTAGGGTATAGCAACAAAATTCAAAATGTACTGTGGGTTTATTAAAGTCTGCCAAACATTCCAAGCTCTGGGATAATCACATAACACAGAGGATAGTTTTACTCTTGTCTGAAATGATAAAGCAGTAAAAGTAGCTATGGCCCCACTTGCTTATTTTAGTTTTGGTTAATAAACCATTCTGCATGGATTGCTAGATATCATTGCATCACCTTCAGTTTCCAAATAAGGCTTAAAATAGCATCCCATCTATTCCAAGTTATTTTAGCATGTCTTTCATAGGTGTTTTTCAGTGTA
The DNA here is from genome assembly GCA_020226215.1 of Sindora glabra. Classification (NCBI taxonomy): domain Eukaryota; kingdom Viridiplantae; phylum Streptophyta; class Magnoliopsida; order Fabales; family Fabaceae; genus Sindora; species Sindora glabra. The sequence goes on along the minus strand of CM035225.1, from coordinate 17,533,980 downwards.
AAGCTCCCATGTTAATAATCATTACATGTTAAGGTATCAACTCCTGCATTAAGACAAAGAGGAAAAACTTATTGAATCTTATCCATTACATGGTTCGATAGAATAATAGTTAATAAGGTCTAATCCTAATATTTATTAATCATTACAAACTCATTAACTATAGCTCTTCTTTACTCATCATCAATATAGTTAATAGCTAGATCCAGCAAAGGAATGTTGGTTTCCAACCAATTATCTATCTAGAATTGTATGTTCCCTCCATTATTAATCTACTATTTAAGCCTTTAATGGTCTTTACATTAACAGAGCTTACTACTTGCCAAATAGGAGAGTCTCAATTTGTGCATTTCAAATTAAGAGGCTAAAAGCTTCTAAAGCCATATTTTTCTTTTAGAATGTCCACCCATAAATGATGTTCCACTGTACATATTTTATAGCATTGCTTCATTAAGCATGCAGAGTTCATCTTTTGGATGTATCTGATTCCTAGACCACCTAGGTTTTTTGGATAACACATTGTCCTCTAACTTATTATATATGATTTTCATTGATTGTCTTTATGCCCTTATATAAAATTTCTCTACATTCGTTCAAGGGCCAAGTAGATTCCCTTTGGAAATCGTTCAACTACATATTATAAATTGGAATGCTTGCAATTACAGAATTTACCAAAGTGATGAATCCCCTTATTGACAATGTTTTAGTTTACCAACCCTCTAGCTTTTTTATATATTTTCCAAGGAGTTCATCATATTTCCTACATCTTCCTCCATGATGTGATAAATTAATAAACAAGTATTTACCTATATTTGTAGTTAGAGTGAAACCACTAAATTCCATAATGGCATTGATCAGCTACGCATTTGTATTCTTAGAGAACAATATTTTTGACTTGATGTGATTAACTTTTTGACTAGATACTAAACAAAATTTAGACAACACTTTGGATATATATTGTATGTGTTCCACTGTTGCTTCAACAAATAACAATATATCATTTACAAAGAGTAAGTGACAAATCAAAGGATCATATTTACCTCCTTTTATTGGTTCCTAATTCTTGGCCTAAATGTCATCCATAATCATATGTGAGAGTTTCTCCATATAGAGAACAAAGAGTTAGGGGAGATAAGATCCCCTTGTCTAATACCTCAAGAATGATAGAAATTCTCCTTTTTAGAACCATTCCAAAGAACATTAAAGCTAGAGGATGATATACAATTCATGATTAGATCTTGTATATTGATGGGGAACTTCACCTCCCAAAGAACTTTAGAAATAAAACTCCATCACATCTAGTTATAAGCTTTCTCTAAATTATTTCTAATAGTCATGTAGCCTATTTGTCCACTCTTTTTTTCTTATAAAGTGAATCATCTTACTTGCAATGATAATATTGTCCTATATATATCTACCTAGCATGAAACTTGATTGGAATGGAGAGACAAGAGAAGGCATTAGAATTTTAAGTCTATTAACATTTATTTTGTTGATACATTTATAGCTGACATTACATAAAGAAATTGGTTGACAAATTCTAGATGATCAACTTTCGAGATCAATGTTAAAAGAGTATTGTTGACTTTTTGGATTATTTATCTACCATGGAAGACTTCATGCACATAAAGAAAAAGGTCATGACAAATTTTATGCCAATTAGCATGATAAAATAAAGTAGGAAATCCATCTTCTCTTGAAGACTTTACTGGTCCTATATCAAAGATAGTTAGGCAAACTTCAGGAAAGGAAATCTTTCTTTATAGTGCTTGAAGATTTCCACTTTCAAGAAGGGGGAAAGAGACTAACAATGTAAAAGGAACATGTTGCCTGTTATTATCCAAAAATAGCTCCTCATAGTATTCAACAATCATTTACTTTAATTCAAATTGATTATCAATCAATAGAGTCCATAAGCATAGATACTCTATTAAATCTTCTTCATATGATTATTTAAGTATGAAAATATTTGGTGTTACAATCTCCATCCTAGATCCATTTAGTACAAGATTTTTTATGCCAAAGAGTTTCTTCTTGTTTAAGAATTTTGGATAGGTACTTCTAAAGGTTTTTCTCTAAATTATCAAGGAATGAGTTCCAATTGTTCTCCATTGGAAGTTGAGCAACACTAATTCATGCTAAGAGAGTTTACTTTTTTTTAATGTGTCTAAAAACATTTTGATTCCAATTTGCTAGGTGTTTTGGAAGTCATTGTATATTATCAAGGAAAGAATTATCTTTTACCATTTCTTGTTAGGTTTCACATATATTTAAGCATAGCGGAATTTCAAAAAAAAATTTGTGAAACCTTCTTAGAACAATGACCAAGGACATAGATAAAGAATTATATATACAACGATTACCTCTTGGAGTACAGATCATGAATCACAGACACAATCAAGTAATGGTGCCTCTACAGTATCCACATGAAGTGATTAATAACTTATCAACCACTACGAATCTACTAGGAAATGTTTATCTCACAAAGGACTAAAGTTTTAGTGTATTTTATTATTCTAGTGGCCATCCATAATCTAAGAAAACTTCCTCCTTTTTATTATTAACTCAATAACTAATACTTTATCTTTATCATGATGAGAGTGAGGAGATATTAGGCTTATCAATTAATTATGTAATATTACCTTAATATTAATAACTAAATATTATTAGATAATAGCATTATCCTATAATATAATTATCTAATATCAAATAGTATAATTATCTAATATTACTTCAATATTAGATAATATCATATAATATCTTATGTATTATGTGAATAATATATTATTACCTTATATGCACTAAATAATAGGCCTAATTAATAGAATTTTAGTTCAACTAAAGCCTAATTAAGTATTATTTCATTCATACTATTTTTATGCAATCATATAAGTTCTTACTATGTTGCAATGACCCATTTATAGGCTATAAACAATGAGCGGCATCTAGTAATGTATCACTGCCATCCAAGTAGTAAGAATGTTTATGATTCGACATTCACCTAATGTATGAATAATACTTTGCAACATAATTTTTTTTGTAATGATATTCAAATCAAACTAGAGGCATGGAATGTGTCATCCTCATTAATGTTCAATCCATATTTGTTGATACTAAGTAAACTAACTTAAATAAATTATCAATATCATATATTAATCCATTTGAGTACAGCCATGTATTTCTTAGTCTCACTCAATCAAGATGTCCAATGATATCACTCCTTCTACATAGAAGGAACAAAATCCATCTACATCACTTTACTTGGTTTGTGGCACACCCAATCAATATCTTATACGACATCCTGATTAAAAGTGATATAGAATGGCATCAAGATATGTGACTTCTAATGTATGGAACCGTAATGACTTTAGGTCAAAGGACTATGTGCATTGTGTGGTCACATGAGAATAGTTAATGACACATGACAATTTATGAAGTATTCTTATAGTGGATTAGTCCAATACATCTATTCCCTAGCAATATACCCATGTATTGACTTAATATCACATATACATGACTCACAATCATCACTCACCATAGATGCTAGTCTCAATGGGCTATTGCTATCTCTTTTGCAATAATATTTGACAATGGATATTTTAGGAATAGCAAAATTATTTCAAGAACAATTATTATATTAAGTTATAAATTACACAAATATTAAAATAAAATATAATATAATATTTGCATTGCCTAAAATAAAACATAATATATTGTACGTTATTACAATTATCTTATAATTAGCTCCTAGGACACGCACACACCAACAATTCTTTCTCATGAACTTGGAAATTGGTGATGCAGAAGCTAGGCCGCTTCAAAACAAAAAGGTCTATTATAACTTTTCAATTTACCTCTAGATAAATCAGTGATAATGGGATGATGATCTGAATAAATATAATGAAGAATTTTAACAATAGCATTATCAAATTCCCTTCTCCAGCTTGTGTTACATAGGCTTGTATCCAAATTTTGAAAGATTCTATCATAGTCATCTCTTATTGGACCTTTCCAAGTGAACCTTGAACTTTGCCAGCTTAAGTCAATTAGGTTACAAGAATTGACCCATTCAAAAAAATGAAGACATCTTCTTTCCGAAATGACCTTTTTTCTCTAATTGGTGAGCAATATCATTGAAATCTCATATGAGAAGCCAGGGATCCTTTATTGTACGTGAGAGGTTCAAAAGCTAAGCTTTGCATTCTCTTCTGGCAATTATGTGAGGATTCATATAGACAAAAGTAAGCAGCCAAGAGGAATTGACTCCTTCAAAGATTTGACGGTGTACATACTGAAAGGAGTTAAAGATCACATTTACTCTAATTTTATCTTCCCTCCATCCCACACAAATGCCTCCAGAAAGTCCCCTTCCTTCTTGAATAAAGAAACGCGTGTAATGTAGCTTGTGAAATAAATTAGGAGCTATTTCCGTATCAGCCTTTGTTTCGAGTAAGACTATAATATCCAGTTTGTGACTATTCAATACATTGTTGGCATGATTTACAAAATCATGGTTACTAACTCCCCTGCAATTCCACGTTAGGATTTTAATCATTATAGAAATAAAGAGTAACTAACCTCCAAGCAGAAGCTATGAAGAGTGATTGACCAGAGTCTTTGAGTAATCACCTGGATAATCCTCCGGCTGCATTTCAGTATCAGCAGTAATCTGTTGTGTTTCTTCAATCATGGAGTCTAGAGCTAGTTGAGTATTATCTTCTAATATATCAGTAGGAGGTTTTTCTTTTGGGTCAATCTTCATCAGGTTCACATCAAACTGATTCTAGTCTAGATAAGCATGCGTTTGAACAATTTCGACACTTTCATTATGCGTGATATGAACTTTATTATGATTCCTAGGGATTTCCAATCTTAGATGAGCTCTTCCACTATGTATCTCATGGCAAACTGTCTTGTTATTAGCTTTAATCCTTCCCTCGTTAGATCCCCGTCTGCCGTGCTCCTGTTCGGGAACATAGTGATTCGCTGGTTTCATGTCAGAATTATTACTTATGTTTGTCATCCCTTTGCCACCTTTGGAAGCCCACAGATTCAAAATGGGCATAATATTCTCCTTACCCAACATCACTTCCCTTATCTCTCTAGGTTCCACTTCATTTCCCGGATGTGGCCTCTTCAAAAGTAGCATTGGATAGTGCCGCATATCTTGATCCCTCCACCCTCTGTTCCCCTTGGGGGATTGGTTATAAAGGTCTATTGTTCCTGTTACAGCGTGGTTTGTGGACAATCATCCAATCACCGAATTCCATGCCATGTTGTGCTTCTCTAATAATCTGTCGATCAGTCCGTATGGTAACATGTCGTATTTCAGTATTAGCAACAGTCACTTTCTCAGGGTTAGCTTGGTCAGTCACATTCGCCATATCTCTACATCCATCCGTATAATGCTCATATTTCCCACATTTAAAACAAATCAAGTGACTGCCTTCATATTCCACCCTTAGCCTTATGTCTTCCAGACCCACTCGAAATTGTGGGATACGAGGTTTGTTGAGATCAATTACAGCGCAAACTATGGCATATTTTACCCTGGCCTGAGAGAAGAAAAAGAGAAGAAAATCCCGTTGCTAATGTTAAGCGGAATTTAACTCAGCCCGGTAAGACTTCTGTCAAATTGACTACATACGAAAGATGCCGATTAACTGAGACATTGTTCTTGTAGCCAATGATGTTGATCCTCAATTCTTTTGTGGCAGAACTATAATCAATTGAAGCATTTAGTATCCTTCCATCCTTGGGAACAAACCATTACGTAGTGTTATTGGAATTCATAAATTTGATGTCAATACCTACGTGATCATATGGAGGATCCTGGTCATTACTTAAAGTATCAAATTCGACCGCAACAAATGGCTATTCACTGTAGTAACTGGGATCTTCAGTTTGAAGGCAGCTCACCACACTGTCTGCATGATATAAAGTGAACTGGATGACCTTTTTTAGCATGAGCTTCTGCCTTAAAATTCAAGCTCTTTTCTTTGTCACCAAACTGTTTATAGTTGAAACATAATGAAGAAACACAAGGGATTACGAGAAGAACAAAATATTATGGTTATTGTCAAACGAGGTGGGAGATAAGTATTCCCCGAATGTTGATATATTGCCATATCCAAAGAGATTTCTTTGGGAGATGCTTAGAGAGCATGTAAATTCTCCAATTTGATTCCATATATTCTTTGTTTTAATTCCTTTAAGAAATCTATCTCTTATTTTAATATTTGACAAAATTACTAGTTTATAAGATATTGATAAAATGGTTTTTGAATTATATTCAATGGCCAATTTTATTCTTAAATAATATTCTGTATTGGCAACTTTGTTCATCTATACAAATTTGTATAGGTAATTTTTCTCTAAATATTTATATGAAAAGACAAAATTATCTAAATAGATTATTATTTAAGGATGAAATTATTTATTTAATACGATTCAAATACCATTTTATCAGCAAATTGTAATTTCAAAAACAAAATTGATAATTTGATTTTTAATTTTTTGTCGGCCATAAAATCTTAAACTCTAAATATACGAGGTGGATATAATTCAATTCAAAGCCAGTGGATTTTGATTAGGCAAGGCTTTTTGTGCAAGCAAACCTTCACAAACTTTTGCTTTGGAAAGAGCTTGTGGAAGAAAACTAATCAGTCACATCTGAATATGTTGCAAGGCTAGTGAGATTGAAATGGTACTTTGGAAATAGCTGAGAAAAAGAAATAAATATGGTAAATGGGATTTGATGACAGTATGGAAGAAGAATAAATCTTGAAGCAATTGATCCGAGGCTAAGTGAAAGGGTTTGAGCTATAGCAAATAGAATGGTTGCTGATTATAAGTCTTGAATTTGGTGTACTCATCCAACTGAACATACTAAGTTGATATGTACATTTGTTTTCTTAAGTAATATTTTCTACTTGAAATGACTATTTTCATATTTGCGTACAATATAACTCACAATTTGTGGTATTTACTTGACCAAGTGACATTTTTATTCTTCTAATGTAAATCTGACCTGGACATTATGTCAAACAGCTAGAGGGCATAGTGTCTTAAACACAGGTTATTTAAGAGGTGGAGAGAATTACTACCTATACAATATGCTATGACCAATAGGACTAAACGAATAGGTTTAAAATGATAAAATATAAATTCTTGTATGAGACTTGGGAAAACAAAAAAAAAATTATATTTTTTATAATTATTATTAGAATCTATATTATTTAATCATTCTACAATAATCTAAAATTATAAGACAGCTTGTGGAAGAAAATCAATCGCAAACAAAAGCAAAATATAGAATTCTGTTTTACTTGCTCAAGGTGCAACCAAATTGAAAGGGATTTCCACCGGTAATTAAATCCATATTTCAGCCAAATAAGATAAACCTTTAGGTGGAGTTTGGTTCACAAGATCTTACATTTCCAAGAAAATGTACATTCTCAACAATATGATTCTTAGGAATTTAATTAACGGGAATGTAACATTTTTATATTTAGTTCATTATAATTTTTTCTAGGAATATTTTAATATCACATTCTCATTTTATGAGAATCTGATATATCCACCTCCTTCCATGAGAATATTTTAGAATGAATGTTAATTTTTTTTAGGAATATTTTAATATTTCATGAGAATATGATATATCCACCTCCTTCCATGATAATATTTTAGAAGGAATGTTAAATTAAAAAGATTCTCGAGAATGTGACAATCTCAGGTATTTTTTTTTTCAAACTTTGAATCAAACATGAGAATTTGATATTCCCTTAAAACATTCCCAAAAATGTTAAAAATATTCAAAAAATCAAACGTTACCTTAATGTTTATTATTATTATTATTATTATTATTATTATTATTATTATTATTATTATTATTATTATTATTATTACTACAAGTGACTAGATGTACATACATACAATAGTATAGAATCAAATTTAGAATATAACGAAAGAATAAAATTTTAAAAGAAATAAATATCATTTGAACTAAATGCCTTAATGAATCATTTATTACATTTTGTTAGAAGTGTTTAGCGGTCAAGTTTCTAGGTCTAAGGCCTTATTTGGCAATTAGCTGTTAGCTAATAGCTGATTGCATTAGCTAATAGCTGATTGCATTAGCTAATAGCTGATTGCATTAGCTGATTTAACCAGCTGATAACATTAGCTGTTTGAATGAAAATATTTGATAAAATTAGCTGTTTCCTATTAGCTGTTTATATGCAAAATGACATATAAGGACACGTATATATTTTATAATTTATTTAAATATTTTTTACTTTAATAATGCTTTAGATTTATTATATGATTTATATTTAAGAAATATAATAATTTATTTTTTAGGAAAATGATAATTTATTTTAAATAAGTTTTTAAGTCATACTTCCTTAAAAATATGATAAATCTAAAATATAATTAAAGATTTATTATATTTCTTAAGTTATTATATTTTTAAAAAATAAATTATTATACTTCATAAATACTTTATAAAAATTAATCATTATTATTTAATAAATTTTTTAATATTTTTTTAGTGAGGATATAAGTGAAAATATGCATATTATTTAAGGATAATTTTGTATTTTTACAAACCCATTATCAATAAGTTAATTGAAAACGCTGGATTTACCAACTTTTTCAAATTAGCTTATTGAGGGCTAATCAGCTAATTGAATAAGTTGTTTATCAAAAAGTTAAATTAGTTTATTAATTCGGTTAAACAGCTAAATACTATCAAATCAGTTAAAAGCTCACCAAAAAACTCTTTACCAAACACCCTCTTGTAGAAAGATAATTAGTTTATTGATAACTTAGTGACATATTATTTACTTTATCCTAATTTGCATTGTAGGGTGTTGGAATTTTCTTCATGCGCTAATGAGAACTAACCATGAATATTGATGAGAGTTATAATTAAAAAAAGGTTATAGAAAACGGAAGAGTTATGATAAAAATATTTTTTTATTTTTTAACAACTCAAAATTTTAAAAACAAGTAATATTTACATGATGTCATAATCTCTTAAATTCAATCTTACATCCATACTTAAAATTTAAAGGAGAGGGTGTATTAAAGTTATAATAAAAATTATTTTTTAAAAATTTTCAAATAACTTAAGTCGAATAACAACACTTACCCGTTTACTTGGTTGAAAAAAAAAAAGGAAAGAAAGAAATTAACAGGAAAGGAAAAAAAAACTTTACTTATTTTAATAAAAAATAATAGAAAAGATAATTAGATTAAGTTTAATAATAAATTTATCCTTCAAATTAATAAGTCAATTTTCAAAATAAATAAAATTAAAGATAAAATTATAATAAATTTATCTTTTATTTATTTTCTATTCTTATATGCTAAGAAAATTCGTTGATGGGCTTATTCTTTATTTCCTTCAATCCTTTTTTACCTTACAACTAAATAAAAAGAATGTTATTTATTACTCTTTTTTTTCTTGAATTTTGTTTCCACTCATTACCTTTGAAATCATGCAAAAACTTTCATATAACGCGGGTAGATGTAAAATTTCCATCCCACATCCTAAATAAATGAATTTTTTAACTTTGAAGGGAGAGAGAAAGTTTTCACCAATCATATTTAAGATGACTCACTTTGGATCAACATTATTTTAAGAAAAAATTGCATTTTACCCCTTTTAACTATGAGATTGTGAGATTTTACTCCCTTAAACTATAAGAACTTGAATTTTACTCTTACTATTACTAAGTAAATGATTATAACATTTAGCAGTGGTTTCTAACTGCCACTATTATTCTTAGCAGCGATTTATAACTATCAATAAGTGAAATTTTTTTTAAAAAATTAGTAAGTATACTAGTGATTTTTTTAACAAATTCAAAAATAAATCTTGAAGCAATTGATCCAAGGTTAAGTGAAATATGATAGCAATAGTTTTCCTAACAGATTTCGTTCAATTAGTAGCGATGGGATAAAATCTAAATTAAAAGGGGTAAAATCTAAGTTTCATAATTCAATGAGGTAAAATCTAATAACCTTATAGTTGAATGGAATAAAATGCAATTTTCTCTCATTTTAATCCTTTCTTTTGACTACTTACCAATTTGATTATTATTTTCACACTTTGGATCAGCATGATAAATTTAGTACCTAATAATTTTAACACTCAAAATTTAGTATTAAATACTTTAGTATTATCAAATATTTCTTAAGTATTATTCTGTTTTTTATTAAAAAAAACTAAAAATAAAAAAATTAGTTAGAAAATTTAAAAGAGGAATGTAATGTGAAAATAAAATTTACTATTTTTTATTATTATTTACTAAAAAGAACTATTAAATATATTAAAATTCATTTGTGGTCGATTAGATTTATATAATAATCAGACTCAAAGTTAAATTTTGAAAATTCAGTAAGCCTGAACTTGAATTTAAACTTATTATTTTGCGAACTTCAAATCCGAACCAATATATATTCAACTTTATTTACTTTTTTTATGATTATAATTTTTTACTCTACGCAAAAAATTAACAATTTTTTGGCCCCTTTAATAAAATTCCCACCCTCCGCCTCTGGTTCCAAACCATGTATAATAAAATGAAGAATATCAATAGCATTACTTGAATGAAAGAGACTCAGTTCATGCAAAACCAGGACAATAAAATGGCAAAAAATGACATAAACCGCTAGTCAAGTGAAACCAGTTCCTAAGACATGATGTTCCAACTGATGTTGAACATATCCAGCAGCTAGTTTTCTTATGGCATTCAACACAATTATTCTTATTTCATGTTGCATGTCAGTTCAAGCAATTTATCAAACTGACTAAAAATAGATATAATTGTACATTGTCATACACTTAATCATAAATTTGACAGCAACCAAAGATCAGAAACTGATTGCTGAATGCTAAGACTGACCCAATTTGGCCAACAAGAGGTAATGCTTTAGTTAAACGAACAGTGCTAATGATGTCTGTCACTAGTCCTTCCATTTATGAGTACAACATCAGCCAGAACAGTAAGAAAGCTACTCTTTATAAGTTCACTGACACCCCGTCAACTCGCCCAGCTGAGTGACACTGTAACCCAAGGTGGGGCATCAGGATGATGGAACATGGTTCTGACTTCGTTTGACAGCGATGATGGGTGTGCTGGCCTGCCCACTCCAAGTTGAAAGTTGGGTTATGGAACATAGGCAAAGGGTTCAGTCCCATCCCTGATGGCACTACCTGAGCCTGCTTTCAACAGTGGAGGGACAACAGGCCGTTGCACGTCCGGCCCATATAGCCTAGTGAGCCTAGCGTGTTGGACCATCATTTTTCCGATTTTTGATTTGGTTTATGGTTTATATATGGTAAAGTAATATGCAAGAATTTTTCTAGAATTAAAAGTTTTATTAGATCGAACAATTTTTTTCTTAAATGTTAAAAACAATCATTGGGTTTTGTTTGCTAAACTAAATCTATCAGTAATTAATTAATAGTGGACCGTTTTTAAGTGTCATACAGGAGCTGATTAAGAAGAAATTATTACATGCTCCAATCATGCTGTTCGTATTTAATTATCATGAAAAATATTTATTTATTAATTTTATAATTTTTAATATCTTTAAAATTGAAAAACTATATTTTTAATATGCACGAATCCGCAAAACTAATAAATATCTTTTATGGTTAATTACACCTGATATAATTAAAGATTTTTCCTAATTAACAAACTACAGCTGGCAACAATACCATCACACTGTACCGTTGCTCTGTGTTGTCTTGTCAAGCAAATAATTTGTGAGTTGAGACAAAATAGATCTTATATTTTACAATTATATCCCAAAACCTAAATTGGTCCCAGAATACGGCCAAAAAAAAAAAATGGTCTCAGAGGGCCAATGGACTGGGACGACGAACAGAATTCTCAACCTCAAATTTTTTGTTATTTTCATTAATATGATTTTGATAATTCTAATTCTGCCATTCGTATCGCATATAGAGTTTACACATACTAGGATGAGCAAAAAAATGGGTCATAACATTCTTATATTAATATATCTTTGCATAATCTTTCTGTCCCAAAGTTTTCTATATTATTGTTGCTCAAGTCCAACAATTTTTGAAATAGAAATGCTTAAGTCTCATCCTGCACTAGTTTTAATATTTAATATATATGATATAATAAAAATTTATATAAAATATATTTTCATTTATATGTATATTATATTTAATAGAAAAAATATATAGAATATCCTCTTTAAATTTGGAGTAGTTAGATTTTACCTTATCTACTTTAAAAATTTAAAAATGATCACTCCCCCTAAATATTACAAAAATTGAAATTAATATTTATCATTCACATTATTAAACACTATATCAAATTATCTAATTTTTTATATATAATTTCTATATTATATAATTAATAGAAATTAAATTATACATATAAACTTTTAATTAAATACTTGTAAATAAGGTTCAAAATTATATAAAAATAATAAAATGAACTAACAAAATATAATGTTATGATTCTTGTATAAAAATTTTATAAAAATCATATAATTTAATAGATTAGCTAATTAAGTAGATAATGATTACTAATTCCATTTTTGTAAAGTTTAAAGACGTGATTTTCAATTTTTCAAGAAGGTGGCAACATCCTATCATTCTAAAATTGGAATGGGTATTTTACATTTTTACTATTTAATATATATTTATAAAATATCATTGAAAAAGGTTATTACATACATATAATAATTGTTTATGATTAAGATTTGTATCACAAAATTTATAATATTAAAAAATCTATACTACGATATGAAGAGGATTACTCCCTCTGGTGTCTACTTTTCATATTTCCAAAAATAAATAAAATACATATTTATTTTAAATGTAAGAACAATAAATAGTAATTTTTAACTACTTTCACTACAACAAAAAGCAGCAATAACGACGACCCTTTTAACGGTGATAAAATTTTGGTCGTCGCTAAAAGTATCTTCGACGACAAAGTCGTCGGTAAAAAATGCGAAACTTTTTAGAGGGAAAACGAAATGAGAGCGGGAAGATTTAGGCTTTTAGCGACAACAAAAGTCGTCGCTAAAAGCCCAAAAAAATTTCGGTGGCAAAGCTTACGGAAGGGCGGGAAGAAATTCACTTTCAGCGACGACATTGTCGTTGCTGAAAATCTAAAGCTTTCAGCGACGACAAATGTCGTCGCTGAAGGGTTACCTATCAGCGACGACTTTGTCGTCGTTGAAGCCCTAAAAATTTTACAGTCAAAATTTCACCCATCAGCGACGACATAGTCGTCGCTGAAGGTTCCAATTTTCAGCGACGACAAAGTCGTCGCTGAAGGTTGATGCATTAGCGACGACTCAGCCGTCGGTGAAAAGTCCTCCAATTTTCAGCGACGACAATTCTAGCCTTTAGCGACGACATTGTCGTCGGTGAAACCTGGACTTTCAGCGACGACAATGTCGTCGCTGAAGAAAAACTCGGTTGTCGCTAAAAGCTTCAGCGACGACCAAATTTTTTATGTCGTCGCTGAAAGCCAACGCCTATAAATTCACGGCGGCGCCTCCTCCTTCTCATTTGTGTGTTTGAAGTTTCTGGAAATCAAGTAAGCTTCTAAACTTTCTCTCTATTTTAGTTTTTTCTAAATTTAGTATATTTATTTTTTTATATATATTAATATGTATTAATTTTGTATGTTGTATTTTTTAATTTGTTAGTTATTATTAGTACTTGGCGTAGTTTGCGAGGAGTATTCAGAGTTGATCAGTAGATTTTTGCCATTGAGGTACGTAAATAAAAAATTAAATTTTTTTTGTGTACTAATATATTTAATTTACTCAAATAGTTTAGGGTTTAATAAATAGAATTGATAGTATGTTTAATTTGAATTAATAGAATTGGTAATATGTTTAATTTGAATTAATAGAATTGATAGTGTGTTTAATTTAATACAAAATTTTGTATTATTTAATTTTGTATGTTGTAAATTTTAAATTTATTTATGTAAATTTAACTTAGCATTAATTTTATAAATATAAATTTGATTATTATTATGCATCCTTCAATTTATAATTTTGAAGTATACAATATATGTGTATATTATTCATTTAGACTAATGTGAGATAAAATAGTTATGATAATTTATTCACAAAATGTAAAATTTGTGATGCAATTTAGGAAACTTCAAACTTATTAGATTCAATGAAATAATGTAAGATAGATAATTATAATAAATATATAAATCTATCTTAGGTTCAGTAAGATATTACAGTAATATAATCTATTTTTTAATTGAGATTGAAACTTAACAATTCAAATTCTATTATTTACCCCACATACTAAGAAAAATTCAATTAAACTAGAGACTACATAAAAATGAAACCCTAACATTTTAATTTTTATGATATTTACGTCTCATAAAAATTAAAAATTTCAAAACATTAGGAAGTTCACCTGAAAATCACACCCCTCTTGGATAAAACTACATTTTCTTAAATAAAGAAGTTGAATTGTGCAGGTTATAAATAATATACATTTTATAAAATCAAACTTACTTAAATTTACAACTAGAAAGTCTGTATTCATAGTATAGACATATATTTAAAGAAGCTGAATTGTGTACCGCATCAAAATAGTAAAGTAGGTTACGTAAATAACAGTACTGACACTTCAACAACGATACTTATAAATTGTTGTATCGTTAATTTAAATTATTGTAAATATATTTTTACAATAATTTAAATTAGAACTACATTTATATTTAAATGTTAAGCTTAGACCCGTTCAAGGATTGATTATTTTTCGAACATCAGTCAACCCTTGAATTGTCCTGAAAAGTTGGACAGTTTAGAATATTATCATGTAGTTATTATTAACAATTTATCTAGCTCTTATTTGATATTGTGGAAATATCTTAGCATCCTAACTGTTCTCCAGGTATAAACTATACAAGTGTATAGTTTAGGCACTTGGAGAACCATAGGGAGATGTTGCCGAAATTTCTGCACGAGTCAGTCGATGAGCGTGGATAAATTGAAAAAAATAATAACTATAGAAATATCTTGAATGGGATAGGATCCTACCCTTCAAAATTGGAGTGATATGGTGCATTTAGGGTGACTGTCAAATATTAATCAACATACTTTATTTCACCTAAAGCAATTTCCTTCCTGTTTAGTGATACAATGTCTGTCGATAAAAGTTGGATACACCTACCAAATCGATTGTCAGATGAGTATTGGAATGGTGCAGTAAGATTTGTTGAAAGAGCCAAAAACTTTGCCGACGAAAGGGGTATGGTAAGATGTCCATGCAAAAAGTGTGTGAATTTAATATTCCAGACATTACTAACATTGGAGGCGCACATTATAGATAATGGATTTCATCCATTATACATAAATTGGGTACACCATGGTGAAGTAGATGTTTCGACTTCTAGAGGAACTAGTGAGATATCCCTTAACAATAGAGATGAGCTGGCAGATATTATACATGATTTCATTGGCCTTGAGGCAACTGAAGTTGATTTTCACAATGACGAGTATAGGGGTGAGAATGCGGCTAACGAAGACATTGGAACAAAATATAGTAATTGTGATAACCTGTTCGAGCAAGTAGAAACAGAGTTGTATCCAGGTTGCACAGCATTTTCAGCATTGAACTTCTTGGTGAAACTTATGCATTTGAAGGTTCTGCATAAGTGGACAAACAAGTCATTTGATGCTCTTCTTCGATTATTAAAAGAGGCACTTCCAAACGATAATAAATTGCCTGAATCGTACTATGGTGCAAGGAAATGGCTCAACAAGTTGGGGTTGGGGTATAAATCAATCCATGTATGCAAACATGATTACGCACTTTTTTGGAAAGATCATGCTTCTAAAGATAATTGTCCAATTTATGGGGAGAGTCGATGGGTAAATAAAACTACAAAAGGGAAGAAGGTGCCCCAAAAAGTGGTTCGATATTTTCCTTTAACTCCTCGACTACAGCGTCTGTATTGGTCGAGACATACTGCAAAAAATATGATATGGCATCACAGTGGAAAATCAAAAGAAGAAGGGGTAATGCGACATCCCGTGGATGGAAAAGCTTGGCAGGAGTTCGATAAGAGGTATCCTAATTTCTCCGCTGACCCACGAAACGTCAGGTTGGGTTTAAGTGCAGATGGATTTAATCCTTTTGGTGATAGGAACCTATCTTAAAGCATATGGCCAGTGGTTATAACTATTTACAACTTGCCACCATGGATATGCATGAACCAATCTTTTTTCATGTTGACCCTATTAATCCCAGGGCCGCAATCGCCAGGTAAAGATATCGATGTGTTCTTACAGCCGGTCGTAGAAGAGTTGAGGGATCTCTGGGAGAGAGGAGTTGAAACTCGAGATGCAAATACAAATACGGTGTTCAATATGTGGGCAGCATTGCTCTGGACTATTAATGATTTTCCTACTCGAAGTAGTCTATCCGGGTGGAGCGGGCAAGGATACAAAGCATGTCCTACATGTAATTCAGATACTCCGTCAATTCGAGTTAGAGGAAAAATAGCTTACATTGGTCATCGTCGTTGGCTTCCAAGAAGTCACACATGGAGAAATAGGAAGGAATTCAACGGAAGGTCGGAAAGGAGACCCCCTCCTCGGCCTCTTACTAATAATGTTATCATGGAACAGTTGGCCAAAGCTCCACAGAGACTTCCGGGAAAACATGCTGAATTTGGTGGTGTAAAGCGAAAGAGAGGTGCCGACGAACTTAATTGGAGCAAGAGAAGTATATTTTTTAATCTTCCTTATTGGCCAACATTGAACTTAAGGCATAATATTGATGTCATGCATGTTGAGAAAAATGTATGTGATAGCATCTTGGGTACATTATTGGAGATTGAGCACAAAACAAAGGATACAGACAATGCAAGACGAGATTTGGCAGACATGAAGATAAGGCCTAACTTGCATCTATATGAGCAGAGGGGTCAACTTTTCAAGCCACATGCTGGATATATGCTTAACTAAGAGGAGCAAAAACGATTTTGCCAGTATATAAAGAATGTGAAATTTCCAGATGGCTTTGCTGGGAGTCTTAGTAAGAATGTCACAGATCGTGATCTGAAGTTAAAGGGGTTGAAATCACATGATTGTCATGTTATTATGCAAAGACTATTAGGACCAGGTGTCCGGGCTTTTTTGTCAAAGGAATTATCATATCCATTTATCGAGTTATGCAATTTCTTTAGTCAAATATGTGTTAGAACTCTCAACAGGGAGGATATTCTGCAAGCCAAACAAGACATTATCATAATTTTGTGCAAGCTTGAGAGGATATACCCCCCAACATTTTTTGACATAATGGTTCACTTAGTGATGCATCTGCCAGACGAAGCATTGGAAGGAGGACCCGTTCATTTTCGGTGGATGTACCCATATGAGAGGTATATAAAAAAGTTAAAGGATTATGTTCGGAATCGTGCTCGACCGGAGGGTTCAATTGCTGAAGGATATATTGTTGATGAGGCACTAACATTTTTCTCCATGTATTTGGAAGGAGTGGAAACTAGATTCAACCGCTCTTATAGAAATCAAGATATAACACCTAGTCGAACAAGAAGGACATTGTCGGTGTTCTGGTCCCAATGTCAACCAATAGGGAAGAAGACTATTTCTCATTTCGATAGGAGGGATCGGGATATTGCAGTATGGTACATCTTGAATAATTGTACTGAGATTGAAAAATATCTCCAGTGAGTATCTTAAACTTCAGTTGTGTTGTTCTCCCTTTTGTGATTATGATAGACTAAGATTGTTATGTTCTACAGTGAGCATCGTTTGGAACTCGAACGAAGTGGTGCTGAAGATATTGATAACTTACAGAGAACCAAATTCCCCTCGTGGTTTTACTCGAAGGTAAGGATTTTTTTTCTTCCCAAATCCATTGAACAGATATCTTAAATATTGTTCATTTCTCTTGTTGATATTTTAATTTAATTCCTGAAATAATTGTTACTTTTGTAGATGTACTATTTACATAGGAACGGTTCCCCAGAGGCCACCGAAGAGTTACTATCATTAGCATCTGGTCTCAGTTTCACTAACATGGTATACTCTGCGTGTATTGTGAATGGAGTACGCTTTGTAGCCAATGCTCGAGATGAGAAGCATAAAACGCAAAATAGTGGCATTTCTGTTCCGGGGATTGATGGTAACATGTTTTATGGTGTACTGGAAGAAATAATTGAGTTGACTTATTTAAATAAGTACAATGTGACTTTATTTAAATGCAAGTGGTATGACACTGATCCTATAAAGAAGAAACTTTATACTGACAAGAATATCACAAGTATCTCCATCAATGGACAATGGTACAAGGATGATCCTTACATACTTGCTACTCAAGCAAAACAAGTGTTTTACACTGAGGATCTCCTTCATGGACCAAATTGGAGGGTCGTCCATAATATGGTGCATCGCGATATATGGGATCTACCCAGTGATAGAGATAATGCACAAGACCTGTTATTTTTGCAGGATAGTAACTCGTCCAGCTTCAACCTCACAGTTGATCTGGGAGATTTCGATCTAGTACATCTAGGTAATGAAAGAAATAGTCCTTCAATCATTCCAACGTACAGAAATGTTAGACCTGGTGCTCATGGAGAAGACACCTTCATCAATGATGATGAGAGCCTTGAAGACGAAACAATTGATGATTATATGGATGAGGAGCTCACACAATCTAATAATGAAGGAGAATCTGATGACCATGAGTCTGTTAGGTTCATCGACACTGATTCTGACTAGGGATAAAATAACATATTCGAACCACAACTCATAAGTGTGTAAGCATGATTATTAAAATAATAAATGTGATTGTAAAAAGTTGAACCATTTTATCATTCAACCGAACATTGAATTCTTTTTAATTACTTATATAATGTGTATTATTTTAGTTATGGCGGATGTTGAGGCACGATACCACGGAGGTGACGCTAGAGGCGACCCACCAGAGCGACCCACCCATATTCCATCTCAGTGTGAGGGCTCAGGTATTTGTTATTAATTATGCATACCTTAAGCTTGATTAAATATTATGTTTATTTTGTTAATATTTTTCTTTATTAAATGAAGTAGCACCTGCTAGAAAGAGGGGACCGAATAGGTCCCTAAGACTGCACAAGAAGATAGGCAAGGGTGGAGGCAGACCGGTGCCTATACAGTTTGATACGACTGGTACATGGCATGCGATTGGTGAGAATGCCAGTCATCTCCCTCGTGATATTGGCAGCATGATCCGCGCCTACGTGCCGCCCTATTATAAGTCATGGCAGGGCTATACCTCAGGAGATTCGAGATAGAGTTGTGCAGGAGGTTTGCATAAGTATCCATTTCCTTTTGAATTAATGTCTTTGAGATTGAAATTTCTAAATATATTACTCATAAATTTATTAAATGTCTTTTAATGCAGTCCTATTTCGAGTTCCAGGGCATCTCTGAGGGTGATCGGGATAGAGCGCTCTCTGGTTTGATGCAGACTGCTGCCGACCTATACAGAGATTGGAAGTACAGGTTGAATAAGCATTTCTTAGAGCATGGAGGTGATCGATACCAGGAGTATGACTTGGATCGAGCTCGACGTTGTGTGCATCGATCTGTCTCACCGTAGACATGGCAGAGGTGTGTGGACTTCTTTGACAGTGACGAGTACAGGGTAAGTATGATATTTTATGATATTATGTCAGTATTTCATAATTAGTAAATTGTGAACATAAAAATTTAACTTTTTTCTCTTAATTTGCAGGAGTTATCTGCAAGAAATACAAATAATAGAGCACAGAAGGTCGTGAATGACCGGCATGGGTCAAAGTCTATTGCTGCACATCGCTTTGAAAAGGTAATTTAAATTTTTTGTATCTTTTTTAAATATATCCATTTGTTAAATAGCATTACTACCCTTCATCCTTTCTTTCTGTTACAAAAATTGAACAGAGAAACATAGATACTGGTGAGTTGCAGTCGGTGCCCGATAACTTTAGGGACCGACACACATACAGGTCGGGGGAGTGGGTGCATCCGATCCCTCAGGGGCAACATGTAAGTTATTTGGATTTCATATTTTAAATAAAATTTTACAAATATATCTTCTAAGATAGATTTCTTATTACTTTTTTTTAATAATTTAAGGCGAGGATGACTGAGCGATGACTGAGCTCATGACTCAGCATGTACAGTCTAGTGTATCATTCACTAGCTTGCCTACGACTCCTGTACAGTTAGATGAGGCTGCCATCGCCGATGAGGTGCTTGGCACTCGTCGAGGGTACAGGAAGGCTGTAGGGCGTGTACTTGCTGGTCAGACTTATCGTTCGATGGGGACTTCTCTCTCTCCCTCAAGATGCACAAATTTTGAAATCAATTTCTCTTTCTCTCTCAACATACTTTTCTATTCTTCTTCCACTTGCATGAAATCTTATTTGCTACTTCAATGTGTTTCTTTTTCCTCTTTCGGTATGCATAAATTTTAATAAGAGATAGGAGTTCTCTGGTGGATGAAAATATATTTTATTTTTCTAATGAAGCAAAAATGGATTGTATGAAGAAATCAATTTGTAATTTTTTTTGCTCATAATCTTATATATTGTAAGAGATACAAAAGTGGTTAGTTTATATCAAAATATTAATTTAATACTTTTCAAATCAGATACAAAAGTGGCTAGTTTATATCAAAATACTAATTTAATACTTTTCAAATCTGTTTGTCATTGTTTGTATGGCTTTTGTTCAAATTCATGTATGTAGCGTTTTTCACTTTTCATAAGAACCAATTTTTTTTTTTACATTGAGAATAAATATAAGTTTAGTTTAAAAATTCATTAAGTCCCAATGATGTATTTTGAATTAAGAGATTAAAATGACTTAAAAAAGGATTTGAAAGAATTTAAAATGATATTGAATAAAAAATAAGATGGTTCCTAAGCCTTATAGAGTACTTATATTTGAAATTAAATTGTAAATATTAAATGTTGGTATCTTTTTTTGGATCAATTTATTTATAGTCTCCATGAAGGATCAAATTTAAAATCTTGTGGACAACATGTACGGAATAATAAAAATATAAGAATCAAATTATTGAAAAAACTTTATATAAAGCCTTAAGTAATGTCACATGGAGATTATAATTTCCTTAAACTAAAATATCTTATATTCTGCAATAAATCAAATCATATTTTTGTTTACTTGATAGTTAATTGTACAAAGATTAATTCTTTATACTTCGAATTCATGTGAACTTTACTGCATGATAATTCTTCAACGTCACCAGTAAAATTTACATTAAATAAATTAACAGGAACTAGTTAGTTTCATTAGCTAAAACTTTTAGTGGAAACCAATTTTTAACAGGATTGTTTTTCATTTAATTGTATGAATTGAACAATATATTTAATTTTATATGTTGCTTTTTTAAAAAAAATTATTGTTGATGAAACTAATAATTATAATCAATAAATAATAATTAGCATAAGTAATTAAAATTTCCATTTTTTTTTAAAAAAAATTTTTGAACACATGCAAAAGTATGTGCAAAAAAAAATAATATTTAATATATAGATATAATAGACGGCAAAACAAGATTAGCTCAATTTTAAATATATAAGTTTAAATTTGGCCTAGTTATAAAATAGAGTTTAAGGTTTTGTCTAAATTTTATTTCAAAACTTAATTTCTTAATTTAAGTCATATTTATTTGAAATTAGAACTAAGTCAAAATTTAGGTCAAATTATCTTTGTAACCCCTTTTTAGGCATGTAAAATAGATAGAGCAGGTTTATGCGAACCTAACTTATACAAACTTTTGTTCATGTGAGCTTACTTACATAAGCTTTGTATATAAAAATGAGTAATAAAAAAATTGCCCACATTGTCCCGCGTGTGATGCGAGCTTACTGGCATGCAATCCACATATTTTTTATATTTTTATTAATGATTTTATTTTATAATTGATAAATTATATTTTAATATTTTAAGTTTTATTAAATTATTTGGATAAAAAAAATTGAATTGAAATATAAAAACTAGATTGGATTTGTTAGAAAGTAAATGGGTTAAATTTTTTTTATAAATTAAATCTAAATATAAAAAATTAATTAAAAAAATTAATTTTATGCTCATGGTCAAGTCCAAACCCACAACTGCACTGGCTTTGGCCTATATGAACTTACAACAACACTGGCTTTGGCCTATATGAACTTACATTAAATACATGTTTTATATTAAAATACTTACATTGCTGTGTGACAGTAGGTTGCCTGTATTACCCACGTTGATAGGGCACATTTTACATGTCTACTCCTTTCCCTCGTGTATGGAAGATAGAAATGAAGAACAAAAGGCAATGCACGTGACAAGAAGACAAAGTCCTAGCCGAAGAAAAACCCACAATATCGTCTCCCTTGGAAGAGACAATAACGTGATGAACAAGCTCCATCGGGTGACCATAATCTTGGACCCGAAGGAAGCTCCCCGCGAAATCCGGCTTTGGAAATTTCTGCATTTTTTGCTTCAGTGATAAGGATAGCATCTCTTTTTTCTTTACTTTCATTAAATTGTAACAAACTTTTTCTGATAATGACTTTTACCTAAATTTGAGCATAAGACTTATTTGCCATCAAAAATGGAGTATTCAATGAATAAATTCTAATACATTTTATGTATTCTTACTTTTTATATAATTTCAATTTTTAATGTAGTTAAACTGGAAGTTATAATTTTCAACATATATATTTTTCGAAATTAACAATTATCTCCTTTCAGTTAGTTTGAGGATAGAAATAATTTTATATCTTGAAGTATATAAGAATTTATTAACCATCCAAAATGAAGTATTCAAAAGATAAATTTTAATATACTCTACTTTTAACACATGTTCTTCCTTTTAATGAACAGTGCGAGGTTAACTCCAGCCTTGCATAGAAGATAGAAATTGAGAGTGCACATGACGCGTGGACAAACTCCCAGCCAAAGAAAAACCCAAAATATCATCTCCCCGGCTTGGAAGAGATAATCATGCGAAGACCAAGATCCATGGAGTGACCATAATCTTTGAATATTTTCGGAGCTTTGAGCAAGATAATTTTTAATATTATACGATAATTTGGTACCAAATTTTTATATAAATTTAAGTTGGTATATTATCTTATTTTAAAATTTTATATTAAATTTTTAAAAATATTATTAAAAAATAATAATTATATATTTAAAATTTTTAAATAATATTTTATTATTAATTAAAAATATTTTTATAAAAATAATAATTTTTATTTTAAAACTTAATATCTTAATTTAAGTCATATTTAATCGAAATTAAAACTAAGTCAAAATTCAGGTCAAATTATTTTTGAAATTTTTTTTAAGCATGTAAAACTGGTGGAGTGCGCTTATACATATCTAACTAGCACGGACTTTTACCCATATGAAATTGCTTATATAAATTTGCATATAAAAACAGACAATAAAAATTGTTCGCATCGCCCTACATGTGAGCTTGTTGGCAAGCAAGCTACATATTTTTTATATTTTTTGTCGGTATAAGCTTGCATTAAGTCTTTGTTTGGAACGGTGAAAATAGGAGTGAAAAGTGAAATTACGCTTATTTGGTGCGGAGTGAATTTCGGAGGAAGTGTAAACGGGAATTCTAAAAAGTGGTGGGTCCCAGTGAAATCTGCACCGCTTCAAGTATGGGAAGAAAACGGGTGAAATTGACAATTTTTTTCAAAATTCCAGACCTTGGCCTTCTGTGTCTTCTCCAGCGCTGCGTTCTGTCTGGTCCGGGTTCTGACGTCTCCGTCCCTGCCATCTTCGCTACAAGGAATCGCCGTCAAGGAGGAGGGAAGAGCAGGTATCGATCCGTCGATCTTCTTCTTCTGCCGTCATCTGTTGTGTGGTCGAGTCACTGCATTTGAAGCAGTCGTGACCAAGGAACAAGATGGGGGAGGCGAGGAACAGTTTTTTTTTAAATTTATTAATTATATGAAATTTAAAATTATAAATATAAATATATAAATAATAAGAAAAAAATTTAACATAAATTATTTTTTTATAAATTATTTTTATTTAATTTTATTAAATAGTATTGTAACAACCTCACCATAATATTTTTTTAAATTAGTGTAAATTTTTAAAATTATAATATAAATTTTTAAAAATTTATTAATTATATAAAATTTAAAATTATAAATATATATATGTGAGTAATAAAAAATAAAAGATAATATTCTTTATCAATAAATAATTTTTTATTTAATTTTATTAAATAATATTATAATTATTTTACCATAATATAATAAAAAAATATTTTAATTATTTTATTCATTCATATTTCTTCTCTCTCTTATTTTCACTCATTCTAAATAAAAAAAAAATTCATTTCATTCTTGTTTACTTCTCTTTCCATTTTTATTCATTTCAAACATCACAAAGTAAATTATTTTTACCTCTAATTTTTTTTCTCTATTTTCTTTCATCCCCAATTACTCTTCTTTCTATTTTCACCTCCATCAAAATGTACCACAAATGTGAGTTTTATATTAAAATACTTATTGTTGTGTGAGTGCAAGCTACCCACATTACCCATATTGATAGAGCCCATTTTACATGTCGAACCCTTATGAACGATAGAAATGAAGAACAAAAGGCAATGCACGTGACATTAAGACAAAGTCCTACCCGAAGAAGAACCCATAAGATCATCTCCCCCGCTTGGAAGAGATAATAGCGTGAAGATCAAGATCCATCGAGTGACCACAATCTTCGACCCCAAGGAAGCTCCCTACGAAACCTGGCTTTGGAAATTTCTGCGTTTTTGGATACAGTGATAAGGATAGCATCTCTTTTTCTTTACTTTCATTATATTGTAACAAACCTTTTCAGATAGCGACTTATACCTAAATTTGAACATAAAGACTTATTTGCCATCGAAAATGGAGTATTCAGAGTATAAATTCTAATACATTGTATTCTTACTTTTGATCAATAATAAGAAGATAATTTCAATTTTTAATGTACTTAAATTGAAAGTTATAATTTTTAATATATATATATATTTAACAAAATTGATAATTATCTCCGTTCAGTTAGTTGGAAAGTACAAATAATATTTTATCTTGAAATATATAGGAATTTATTAGCCACCGAAAATGAAGTATTCAAAGCATAAATTTTAGTACACTCAACACGTGTTCTTACTTTTAATTAGCAGTAAGAAGTTAATTCCAGTTTTGTATGAAAGATAGAAATGAAGAGTCAAGGCACTGCACATGACGCGTGGACAAACTCCCAGCCAAAGAAAAACCCAAAATATCATCTCCGCGGCTTGGAAGAGACAATGATGTGAATACCAAGATCCACGGAGTGACCATAATTTTGGACCGCAGGGAAGCTTCCCGCAAACTCTGGCTTTGGAAATTTTTGGAGCTTTGACCAAGTTAAGGGTAATAATTTTTCATATTGTACGATAATTTGATACAAAATTTTTATATAAATTTAAATTCGTATATTAATTTATTTTAAAAATTTATATTATATTTTTAAAATATTATTTAAAAATAATAATTAAATTATAAATTAATATATATAATAAAATATAAAATTATTATCTTAATAAAAAATAATAAAAATTTAAAATAATATTTTATTATTAGTTAAAAATATTTTTATAAAAAATAATAAATAAATTTATAAAATAAATTTTATTAATTAAAATTATTAAATAAATTAATTCGTTTCAACATGTTTACTACCCCTAACTGCAGCGAAAACAATAGCATCTCTATTTTCTTTACCTTCGTTACTTTGTAACATACTCTTTCTGATAACGACTTATACCAAAATTTTAATACCAAGATTTATTAACCATTGAAAATGAAGTATTCAAAGAATAAGTTCTAATATACTTTACTTTTAACACGTGTTCTTACTTTTAGTTAATAGTAATAATATAATTTTTAATTTTTAATGTACTAAAAATTAAAATTACAATTTTTAATGCATGTATATTCTACAAAAATAACAATTACCTCCCTCCCATTAGTTGAGAATGGAATTAATGTTATACCTGGAGTATATATAGAAATTTCCTGCATTCAAATGCAGTGGTGCTGACTTGTTGAATTGTTGACATGGCTTAATTGGTTGCACAGCACAAATGCAGACCTATACGATATTTGTTATTTGTATACGACTATCATCTATATAGAATTCATCTATACATAATTTTGTCATTTGTATAGGTCTTCTAATATTTTTTTAAAAAAATTCAAAGATGACAAATGTCGTCTATATAGAGTGCATTTATACAAATGAATAAGTTATTTATATAATTCTACAAAAAAAAAATTTGTCAAAAAAAATATGAGATACCTATAAAAATGATTTTGTCATCTATATTTATAAGTCTTCTCAATTTTTTGTTAAAAAAATATGGGAGGATCTAAATAGATAATTTTATCGTCTATATAGGTGTTCCATATGTAAAAATTTTATAATATTCTAATCTCATTATTTAAAAATTTATATTATACAATTTAAGCAAAAATATTCTTCCATTAAATCTTATTCTACATCCTCAATGGAGAAAATTTTATTATTTTTTAATTTATTTAATTGTACAAATATTAATCATTTGAAAGTAACTTTATAATCAAAATTGTTTCTAAGTTAAAAATTAAAAATAAAAATTTTAACCTTCAAGGCACATGATTAAGTATTATCAAATATAAAATATTAATTTATAATTATTTTTAAATCAATTATTTATAATCGATTATATTTAAAACTATTTCTTATGCAAAATTATTTTAAAAAATATTTCATCATTTCAATCATCTTAAAATCCAACGAAATGAAGTAAATTAAAAAATGAAATTTTTTTAAAAATTATTTCGTATAAGAAATAATTTCAAATATAATCGATAACCATTATTATTTTATTTAGGTGCACTAGAAAAAATGATTATAAATTAAAGTTCAATCATCAAACTTTAGAAATAAAAATTATTATCTTCAATTTTTAGTTTGGATTTAATTTGGGTTATAAAGTTAATTTTGAAAAGTTAAATTTGTATAAGCGTACTAGAAAAAAATAAAAATGCCAACCCCTTTTACCATTAAAGATTTGAATAAAAAAACAGTAAATAAATCTTTTCCACAAGGATTATAATTTAGATGTTTAATTAAATATTTTAAAATATTAAAAAAATTTATTCGGGATATATAGTATATGGAGTTAATGATAACTATTTTGGTCAAAATGATAAGAGAATGCATTAAAAGAAAAAGGAAAAGAAATGTAAGATTCTTCTTCAACTTTAAGGTGGTAAAATTTTACTGTTTTCAACCTTAAATTATCTCCTTGAAGTTTATGAAATTTTTAAATGATGCACATTATTAACTTAAATAATTATTTTATCAAATCATGTAATTTTTTATGAAGTTTTCAAGTAAAAATTATAATATTGTAAGATATTAAGAGGTTTTTATTAATTTTTAACTTAAATAATTATTTGTATACATTTTTTTAATTTTATATTAGTGGCAAATAACAGAGTTTTTCCTAAAAAGAAAAAAATTCAAAAATTCTATACAAATGATAAAAAATCATTTTTATAAAATTTTGTCATTTGTAAAGAGTTCAAATTTCAAATGTGGCAAAAATTTAGCGCATTAAAACTAGAAAAGCAATATAAATAACCAAGGATACCTATATAGATGACTTTTTATTATTTGAATATAGTTTGCTTATAAATTCTCACCTAAAAGCCATTTCTTTCATTTCTTTCGTGTACCAGTGGAGCCCTTCCTGGGTGAAGCTCTTCCATGAAATTTAGGTATGTTCACTTTTTTTCATTTTTTTACCATATTTTCATAATTATTTATTAATTCTTATATTTGTTTTATTATATAATCCAATTATATTGTTGCATTGTTAATTAAAATTCCTAATTGTTGCTTTGCAATTTTAATCATGTATGTTATAAAAATTAACACACTAAATTTTTTTAATAGTATTGATATAATAAAATGTATAAACTATTAATTTTTATTATATAATATTATATAAACTATTAAATAACAACATAACTTTTATTACATAAAACTATATAAACTATTATATAATAATGTAAAATTCAATTATATATTATTATATAATATTTTATAAACTATAACATAATGATATTTTTTATATAAGAATGAAAGTAAAATTATATAAATAATCAACTTTATTATACAATATTATATAAACCATTAGGTAACTACATATAAACTATCATATAATAATATAAACTGTTATATAATATTATGAATATATTATATAATGATATAAACTATTATATAATATTATGTAAATTATTATATAATGACATAAACTTCAATTATATACTATTATATAATATCATATAAATTATAACATAATGATATTTTTATATAGGAATGAAAGTAAAATTATATAAATTATTAACGTTATTATATAATATTATATAAATTATTATATAATGACATAAACTTTCATTACATAAAACTTTATAAAGTATTATATAATTGTATATAATAATATAAATTGTTATATAATGTTATGTAAACTATTATATAATGATGTAAATTTCAATTATATACTATTATATAATATTATATAAACAATAGCATAATGATATTTTTACATAAGAATGAAAGTAAAATTATATAAACTATTAATTTTATTAAATAATATTATACCATATCATATAAACTATTATATAATGACATAAACTTTCGTTATATAAAACTTTATAACATATTATGTAATTGCATATGGATGATTATATAATGATATAAACTATTATATAATATTATGTAAACTTTTATTATATATTATTATATAATATTATATAAGCTATAAGATAATGATATTTTTATATAAGAATGAAACTAAAATTATATAAACTATTAACTTTTATTATATAATATATTGTCCTAAACTTTTATTATATAAACTATTAAGTAATTGTATTTATATGTATATATATATTTAGAGATATATATATTTATTTACATATATATAAATATTTATTAACATATATATCTAAATAATTATTATATTTTTATTATACGTATATATTTACACATTTTAATTAGAATTAAATTCTTTTCCATTGATTATCATTCTCTAAATTATGAACATAAATGTTAAAAAGTTAAAAAAAATTAAAAAAATTTTTCTTTTAATTTTAGGTCAATACAAATAATATTTATCATTTGTATAGCTTGAACCTATACAAACAATATTTGTTGTCTATATAGGTTTAAGATATATAGATGATAGGATGATATACAGATGACATTTATCATTTATATAGTTTCAATCTATACAAATGACAAATATATATATATATATATATAAGCTGTATAGATTGCAATAGATATAATTTTATATAGATGGCCTAATACAAACAATTGTGTCATCTACAATATATACATAGATGACAAATGAGTTTGTACAATCAACTTTTTGTCATCTGTATACCATTTTATTTTTGTAGTGAACTTCAGTTATTTAAAACTTAAACTGGCGTGTAACTATAAGTGTATAGACATACCCAATTCAATTTAAATTATGTTTTATGTCTAATTGTGAAATCATCAAATTCTACTTAATCCTTAAAGCGAAATAATTTTATTTTATATTTTACACATTCCTTCACAAAGAAGCATTTCAAATTTGAAGCAGAAATGTCTACGCAAAATTTAAACTTTTTAATAAAACATTATAAAAAGGCGGACTGGTAAAAGAATCGAAATCAATAAAATGAAAATAGGAAAATAAAAGGAAACCAAAGTCCTTCATAATTCCACTCTGTTATCGTGTGGTTCATCGAGGGGTAGTCAACCTTTTTTTTTTCAATCACTGAATCAAACTATATTATTATTATTATTATTATTATTATTATTATTATTATTATTATTGATGTCGCTATTATTATTATTATTAAGAGTTCAGAATAAAGGAATTAAATTCAAATTGGGAAGAATCAAGATTATTTGATTTGATCTCTATTAAGAAAAAAATAACATAAGAATATGAATTTTTTTATTCAAATATATATAAAGAAAATGGAAAGTCCCAACTTCCTTACAAGATTAAATTCAACCAAAAGATTCTTAAGTAGCTATTGATCTCAAACACTTAAACTGTTAAAGAAATATTATAAATAGTTTTATTATACATCCAATAATATAGCTGTAAATTGATGAGAATGAGATTAACCTACTGACAATGTCAATGAGTTTGAAGGACCCCGTCATGTAGGAAAAGTTCGATGGTCAAATTGGTTGTAAACTTTGCAAAGATTGGCTGCCAATATTGACTTCAGGAGGAATGATAAATTCTTGTATATTAACTATATAGCAAAGAGATGAAGGGCAATTTTCAACTTTATTAAGCATTTGTCAATTCTCCAGCAAGAATTATTGGCCAGCAAAAAAGAAGTTAAGAATAAGACATAGCTTGCTTGCTCTTAGTTCATCACAAATTCACAAAAGCTTCCACCATCCGGCTATGGCTGTGAACCATAATATTCATCAACTTCAAGCCCCAAGTCTCTCTTGTTCTGCTTCAATGATAACTATCTTTTTCCTCTTAATAACAACAATAACCCATGCTATAGCTCAACTATCCTTCAATCACACAGGCTTCAGAAACACCGGAGAGGATCGAAGAGGAGATGCTGACATTGATGCAGAATCGTATATCCAACTCACTACTGGGGAACAACAAAGCATTGGACAAGTCAGATATTCCGACCTGATGGGCCTCTGGGACAAGAGCTCAAGGAATCTAACAGATTTCACTGCAGAATTCTCTTTTAGCATTTCTGGTAGAAGTCAGCCTTATGGAGATGGGATGACATTCTTCCTTGCAGCACCAGATCTCCCATTTCCGAAAAGTAACATATGGGGTAATGGCCTTGGTATTTACATTACTTCCAATGGTCTTTACGATTTAGAAAATCCAAGTGGGTACATATTTGTGGCAGTGGAGTTTGACACCTTTTACAATCAAGGGTTTGATCCGAATAACACTAATACTACTCATGTGGGTATAAACATCAACTCTATCAGATCTAATGCATCTGAGACATGGTATGCTAATATTTCAGATCAAAGCAAAGATTATTATGCAAAAATTGATTACAATTCTAGTACCCATAATCTCAGCGTTACTTTCACGGGATACAAAAATGGGGCGCAAATTAATCAGCACCTCTCTTATCAAATAGACTTAAGAAACTACTTACCAGATTGGGTTATGGTTGGCTTGTCTGCATCAACAGGATTAACTTTTGGGGAGTATACTCTGAAATCATGGTCTATGCATTCAACTTTACAAATTATGGAGAATACAGCAAGTCCTAAAAAGAGAAGCAAGAAAGGATTGTTGGTGGGGCTAGCAGTTGGGCTGAGCTTTTTCGTCTGCTTCATAGGATTAGCCTGGTTTCTCATAAGGAAGAGGAGGGCAAGCAGCTATGAAGAGGATTTCTTTTCTGACCAGATAATGGATGATGAATTTGAAAAGGGAACTGGACCA
Source organism: Sindora glabra (assembly GCA_020226215.1). Lineage (NCBI taxonomy): Eukaryota > Viridiplantae > Streptophyta > Magnoliopsida > Fabales > Fabaceae > Sindora > Sindora glabra. The sequence goes on along the minus strand of CM035225.1, from coordinate 17,502,380 downwards.
AAGAAGTTTTCCTACAATGAATTAATGAGGGCAACAAATAACTTTGCAGAGGAGGAGAAGCTTGGTCAAGGTGGTTTTGGTGGTGTTTACCGCGGTTTTATGAGAGACTTGAACTCCTATGTTGCTATAAAGAGAGTATCAAAAGGATCTCACCAAGGGATAAAGGAGTATGCAACCGAAGTAAAGGTTATCAGCCAACTAAGGCATAAGAATTTGGTACAGCTCATTGGTTGGTGCCACCAAAAGAGCGATCTCCTACTCATATATGAGTTCATGCCAAATGGCAGTCTTGACTTCCATCTTTTTAAAGAACATAGCTTCTTAACATGGCAAGTGAGGTATAATATTACTCTAGACTTATCTTCAGCATTGCTTTACTTGCATGAATTATGGGAACAGTGCGTGTTGCACAGGGATATCAAATCAAGCAACATCATGCTGGATTCAAATTTTAATGCTAAGCTTGGAGATTTTGGATTAGCTAGGTTGGTTGATCATGGAAAAGGGTCACAAACCACAGTTTGCAGCTGGGACTATGGGTTATATGGCTCATGAATGCATTATTACAGGCAAGGCTAGTAAGGAATCTGACATATTTAGCTTTGGTATTGTTGCATTAGAGATAGCCTGTGGGAGAAAGCCCATCGACCTTGGAGCTGAGGAAGGTCAAGTAAGACTGGTGGAGTGGGTTTGGGAGCTTTATGGCATGGAGAAGCTACTTGATGCAGCAGATCCCAAGCTAAATGGAGAATTTGACATTCAACAAATGGAATGTCTAATGGTGGTCGGCCTTTGGTGTGCTCATCCAGATTTCATGTTAAGGCCTTCAATAAGACAAGCAATTCATGTACTTAACTTTGAAACTCCATTGCCTGTACTTCCAGAGAAGATGCCTGTGCCAACCTATCTTCCTCCTCTAGCCACTGCATCATCAACTTCATTGTCCACTAAAGCTTATTCATTTGAAATTGAGAACAATGTAACTGAGTCTTCAATAAATGGAGGCTATACTAACTCTTCCCAGTTCACCTCATCCTCAACAGGTTCTGCTTCTATTGCACTTCTGCACACTACTTAGCAATATTACATTTGTTATCTTTTAAAATTAGTGGGGATGGGAAAGGATGAATATTATACCATTTCCATCATAATCGTAGCTTTTATTTGGAGACTAGATGAAGTCTATAGTTTACCTAAATTTTTGTTCCAAAGATGTAATTTTTTATTACATCTGACTCTACCTACACTGTTTGTATGATATAATTTGTGCTGGATGACCCCTTTTTTAGCATGAGCTTCTACCTTAAAATTCAAGCTCTCTTCTTTGTCGCTAAACTTTTTTATAGCTGAAACATAACGAAGAAACACAAGGGATTACTAGAACACAGAATATTATGGTTATGGTAGAACGAGGTGGGAGATAAGTATTCCCCAAGCGTTGATATATTGCCATGGCCAAAGAGATTTCTTTGGGGGATGTCAGATAGCATGTAAATTCTCCGATAACAATTTAACTTTGCGATTCCATATATTCTTTTGTTTTAATTCCTTTAAGAAATCTGCCTCTTATTTAAATATTTAATAAAAATTATTAATGTTGTTCCTAAAATTATAATGCATTGATAAAATGATTCTTAAAATATATTCAATGGCCAAATTTATCCTTAAATAATAATTTATACAAATAATTTTGTGCATTTATACAAATCTATTTAGACAATTTTATCTCTAAATATTTATATGAAAAGGAGAAATTATTTGTATTAATTATTATTTAAGGATAAAATTAATTATTTAATATAATTCAAAAACCATTTTATTAGCACATTACAATTTCAAAAATAAAATTGATAATTTTATTTTTAACTTTTAGTGGGCCATAAAATCATAAACTCTAAATATACAAGGGGGATACAATTCAAAAATCATTTTATTAGCATATTACAATTTTGGTCTAGTCCGTTTAGGCCTATTTTTAAACGGGCCTAAACTAGCCGGTCCGATCCGCAAGCCCGCCGAACTGAACCGCGAACCGGTCCATTTTTTTTATATTTTAACTTATATTTTATCATTTATCATTTGTTATATTCTTACATTTATTATTTTATTTTTATATATATATAAGTTTTATTTTTATATTTATATATATTTTTATATTCATTAATTTTATTATTTATTTTTATTTTTATTATGTTTAATTATTTTGAACATTTGTATTTAATTTTTTTTACAATTGAATTATGTTTTATATTAAATTATAATATAAAAATAATTTATAACTTATTTTCTTTTTTTAAAATATAAATATCTTTTAAATTATTAAATATAATTTTTTTAAAAAAATAGGGATTTGTCCATTTAGGCCCGCGGACCGATCCGGTCCGGTCCACTTTGATCTACGACCCGCACGGATCAGCCCATTTAGACCCATTTTTTAATGAGCCTAAATTTTGAAATCCGATTCACATGAAGTCCGTGAACTGGTCCGTTTGGTCAGTGAACTTCCTGCCTGTTAAGCACCCCTAATTTTGATTAGGCAAGGCTTCTACTACAAGCAAATCACTTCTACTTTGGAAATAGCTTGCGGAAAAAAACCAATCAGTCACATATGATTTTTTTTTTGGTATAACACATCTGAATATGTTAGATATTTGGCAAGGCTAGTGATTTTGAAGTGGCACTTTGGAAATAGCTGAGAAAAAGAAATAAGTATGGTAAATGGGACTTGAGGACTGTATGGAAGTAGAAAAAATCTCGAAGCAATTGATCCAAGGCCAAGTGAAAAGGTTTGAATTGTAGCCAATAGAATGGTTGATGATTATAAGTCTTGAATTAGTGTACTCATCCTACTGAACATACTAAGTTGATATGTGCATTTGTTTTCTTAGGTAATATTTTCTACTGGAAATGACGCTTTTCATAATTGTGTCCTATGTAACTCGCAATTTGTGGTACTTACTTGACCTAGTGACATTTTGTCTTCCAATGTACATCTCACCTCGACATTATGTCAAACAGCTAGACTGCATACTGTCTCAGACACAGGTTATTTAAGAGGCGGAGAGAAGTACTACATATATAATATGCTATGACCAATAGGACTATAGAAGTTGGTTTAAAATGATATAATAAAAATTCTTGTATGAGAACTGGGAAAAAAAGTATTCTGTTTTTTTATAATTATTATTAGAATCTATATTATTTAATCATTCTACAATAACCTAAAATTATAAGATAGCTTGTGGAAGAAAATCAATCGCAAACAAAAAGCAAAATATAAAATTTTGTTTTACTTGCTCAAGGTGCAATCAAATTGACAGGCATTTTCACCTGTAGTTAAATATATCTGCCAAATAAGATAAATCTTTAATGTTTGAATATTATTATTATTATTATTATTATTATTATTATTATTATTATTATTATAAGGGTGACTAGATACAAATACTTAGAATATAACAAAAAAAATCTTAACAAAATATTAAATATCATTTAAATCAAATGGCTTAATGAATCATTTATTACATTTTGTTAGAATTAAGTGTTTAGCGGCCAAGTTCCTAGGTCCAAACGTAGAAAGATAATTAGTTTATTGATAACTTGGTGACATATTATTTACTTTATCCTAATTAGCATTGTAGTGTGCTGGAATTTTCTTCATTCGGTAATGAGAACTGACCATGAATATTGATGAGAGTTATTAAAAAAAAAGAGTTATACAAAACAGAAGAACTATAATAAAAATTATTTTGGAGTTTTTTAATAACAAAATTTTAAAAGCAAGTAATTTCCATGATATCATTACCTCTTAGATTCAATCTTACATCCACACTTAAAATTTAAAGCACAATTGCATGAGAGGGTGTATTAAAGTAAAAAATAAAAAATTATTCTTAAATTTTTTTCAAATAACTTAACTCGAACAACAACCCTCACGCTTTTACTTAGTTGTTATAAAAAAAAGTAAGAAACTAAGAGGAAAGGAAGGAAGAAAAAATATTTTTTTACTTTTTTTAACAGAAAATTAATAAAAAAAAATTAAATTTAATTTAATAACAAGTTTACTTTTTAAATTAATAAGTTAATTTTTAAAATAAATAAAATTATAATAAATTAATTCTTTTTTTATTTTTATTCTTATATGGTGAGAAAACTTGTTGGTAGGTTCATGGATAATTATTTTATTGATCGTGCAATGCCATCAATTATTGGTGTTCCACACAATTGTGGTAGATTTTTCCCAACAACTCCAATGATTACGTTTGGTGTCGGTCGGCTATAATATGATAGTCTCTTCTCTTGGGGGCTTAAGCTGCCTCCAAGTGCCCCATGTCTTTTGCCACAATATCTTTCCCATGTCTCCACTACCACGCCCTTCATTACACTGCTATAAAACAAGGGCACTCCGCTCGATTTTTTTCTCAGGTTCACATTAAAGCGATTATACTTAATCAACGGTATTTTTTCCTTATTATTTCTCATAAAATGTACTTATTTATTTAGGATTGTTAATTGCTAATTATCGTGATCAGCCCTTTGACGGAATTCATAAGAGGGTGATCGGATTTTCACACCTCCTAGGAAATGTGATTTGTATGTAGGTGTGAATAAAAATAAAATGGAACTGCTACCAATTATTTTTTATAGTGTAATTCGAACAGAAAAAATAATCTGCATTTCTAGAGTTTAGATTTGAGAATAGGTTATATATAAGGAAGCTATTAGCATCCTATAATATTTGTTCAAAGAATAGTTATTTGTTTATTATAATTCTATCTTATGAATCGAATTATAATAGTTCTTATTATATTATTGTATTACATATATGTTTTTTTTGAGAATATGATTTTAATTTTAATTATTCTTATTGATTTGGTTATCCAAATCTGTCCAACTTCAGGGCAAAATTGGAATAAAGTGCCCCAATAATATTAAGCACCATTATCATCGAACCTATAAATAGACCACTTAACTTTGATATGTCATAAGCATAAATTTTATTATTTTTAAAAAATTATTATTTTATTATTTTCAAAAGACTTTTAAATGATTTGCTGATGTAGTTTGTCAGATCTTTTCAACTTTATGATAGAATTTGAATAGAATAATGTGAATTATTATTATTTTATCTTCCTAAAATGATTTTATTTCATCAGTTTTTAGAATATTTTTGATAAAATGATTATAATATAACTTTTTCTATAATTAGAAGATATTTTTTCTCAAACTTTTAGAACTTGACTTTTGTATTTTTTGTGTATATCTTTATAATGATTTAATTATTTTTTAAGAGTTAAAAAAAAGAAAGGCGCTGGCTAGCCGCAAACTCCTATGGGCAACCAATGGTCCCAATCCATTTCATGTAATTAATTGATTAAATTTTTTTATATCATGTAATGAGTTAGTCAAATAAATATATAAAAATTATATTAAGCCATTATACATCACATTGAAATTTGATTTGGATTAAAAAAAAAACCCTAAATACATGAAAAATTAAAAAAAAATTTATTAGCTCGTGGGGGCCCATGGGTAAGCCCATGGGTTAATCTGTGTGGGCTTGCCCATATAAGTTCTCATTGAAATTTGGCCTCATTTTTTAAGGCCCAGATTAGCCCACACTTATAGGAGCTCGTATAAGCCTACGGGCAACTGACTCGTTTTACATGCCTATGCATTATAAGAAGGACGTCCTTCCTATTATGAAGAGGATGTCCTTTTTTTTTATAATTTAAATTGCATTATTATTTTTTATAAAGAAATAATGAGATAAAATATTTTCAAATGTGTCATTCTTCTCATAACCTTATCTCTATTTGAAACTTAAAATCTTGTTCATCTCTATTTCTCATTTATATCTCTTATAGCCTCGTTTCTCTCATTCTCTCTTAGGAGTTCAAGACCATAAGCTATAGGAGTAAGTTTTTTTTTTATCTCTTATCTTTTTATTTACTTTTTGATACAAATATTTTTAAAAACTAATAACAATTATTATTTTAAAATGTATAATTGAGATTTATTTTATATTTAAAATACACATATGGGATTCTAAAACAATAAAAGTTCTACTATTTCTGTTTATTGTGAATTTTTGTTTAGATATGAAATCGAAAATACACTTGATTCAAAGAATAATTTGGGACTTAAATCGTGTCATCAAAGGGATCTTAGTTTGATAGGTTTATGTGTCAATTGAATTAAAAAGAAACAACAAGAGGAATGTAAAGAAAAGAGTAGATAAATGCAAGAAATAAATTAACTTAAAAATAAATTTGAACTAAAAAAAAAAGTGGTGGAATTACATACTTAGTCTTCTCTGTTTGCCAATTGTCGTGATAGTAGGCATGTAAGAGATTTGCAAGCAAATGAAATCCAACCCTTATACATTTTTTAGAAGTCTTATTTATAGATTTCTAATGCTAACAACTAATTTCTAAGAATCTAACAAGTGTACATCACATAAAACTACTAGAAACTGCTTTTAATAACCGCTACCAATTTTCAAAAATCAAATCGAAAACTACCATACTTCAATATCTTCAATAATCTTCAATTAGCTCTTGAAATCAAGGCGTCCCTTAGTTTTCGAAATCAGATCAAAACCATTCCAATGATTGAACTTTAATTTACATAGCTTTCTTTTTTTGAATTGAAATCGAAACGGATGTTAATTACCAGAATAGCTTTCTTTGAGATCCTTTCAAGTTATTTGATTTATCCGTTGCATAGCTTGAATTACCACACTCATATTACCTTTTCGAGCCGAATTTGAAATATCAACTCAAACTTCACTCTTCAAAATCTCCTTATTTTTGAATTAAAATCGAAAATAGGACTTAGCAAAATTTCACACCAACAGATGCCCCCAAAATATTTGTCTTTTAAGTGTAATGAAAAAATAAATATTTTAAAATTCCAAAAATGGAGGGAAAGAATAAACAAATAGCAATAACTTCAACTGCCTTGATCCGCATAATAATCACATTTTCAGAAAACAGGCCCACCATTATCAGTAATAAAGACCACTTATTCCAGATAAACTCCTTTTATTTGAAATCATCTCAGTCGTCCATTCCATCAAGATAAGGTAAAAGGAAAAAAAATATCAAAATGACCATTTTACCTTTTATTTTTTATAGTCTCCTTTGCCATTTCGCCTTCTTCAATCTTCATCGCTTTGTCTTGAAAACCTTATTATTTCTTGGTTGAGTTTTTTCTACCTTTATCCTTTAATCTCAAAAATGGCTTAAAAGGAAAAAATTTCTTCATCTTCCAATTCTTTACCCAATGCTATTGAGGTCCGTGGCTTCATATCTAAAGATCACATTGATTATGTGCCTAGACCAGAAAACTAGGAAGAAAAACTGGCTATCTGGAGGTCTCAGGTATTAATCCTTTTTTCTGTAAATGATAAAGCCTTTGCCTTTCTTAGTCCATATTCACCACCTACTAAGGTTAAGATGAAAAATAATTTCTTTCCTTCACTTAGCCAAGAAAAGATTTTAGCTTCTGGCTCTGTCATTAGAATTGATTTTATCAAAAACCTAAAGTCAACCTTTAGAACGAATCTTCCTGCAAATTGTTCTTCTTATTTTGATTAGTTGACTAGGTTGCAAACTCACAAAAGGGATTCCTAGAAAGATTCAGGGATTTATGATTTCATCCAGTTAAGTCGTTGTAATCTTGGTTACAATTTCCCAATGCTAGCTAGTTCTTTTCTTTTTCTAGAATAGAGTCACCAATTTTTTTCATGTTCCTTATGGTATGATCACTCCAACTTTTTTTCGATTTAGCTACTATTGCTAGTCTTAAACCCATTAGAGTGATTTTGCATCCTGATGTTAAGCCTTTAAACAACCAGATTCTCTCCCAAATTTTTCAAAACTTACCTACGCCCAGTTTATTGCTAATAACTATTCCAACAATGAAGAGGTTTCAAACAATAAACATGTTGCCTTTCTTTTCCTCTGGCTATGCTCTTATGTCTTTTGTTCGAAAAGTAACCAAGTTTCTAAATCCCTTCTTCATTTAGCCTAACTCCTCCATGAAAGAATAAATATTAATTTGAGTAAATTGATTCTGGGCCATCTTTATGAGGCTATGAATGATGCTATTATTGTTTTAAGATCAAAGAAGCCTCTTCATAATCTCGGAGGTCCTTTCTAGTTATTACAGCTTTGGCTTAATGTTATTTTTAAAGATAAGTTGAGCATAAAAGCCCCTGATGATGTTTTAAAAAACCATTGAAGATGTAAGACTTAGTCATTTAACTATCACTTCTTTAAAATTCCATAATTTAGAATAATTTCAATACTATTTTTCTTTATTTCACTCCCTTAAAATCCATTCTCCATCTCTTTCTCCTTTTTCGAATCAGGACTTCGAGGTCCAGAGTGGTTTACTCATTCTATCATCTGTGAAATCCCTGAGATCCATGATGAAAACAATGAAATCTGGAAAGAATTTTTAACTTGTGGTATTCCATCTACCCATATTTCTAGGCCAAAAATGAGAATTTACTCTTATCATCCTAATCTGGTAGCCAGACAATTCGGTTTTAGTCAAAACATTCCAATTGACCATGTGTAGGATTCTTCTGAAGTCATATTCAAATCATTAGTTGCTAATTTAGTTGATTTCCTTGCTCTTATAGAACATTATGGGAAGAAGAAACTTGAATTGATCCCTTTTGAGTTCAAATCTTCCTTTTACTACACTTTTGACTTCACAAAGTGGTAAGATCATTACTATTCTCGTTTTCACACACCTCTAACTACTTGCTTCAAAAGGATGACTGATTAACTCGCTTCTGGTCAATCTATGCAGAAAGGAGACCCCCAGTCAAAAGACTAAAGGTATGCATATTCGAGAAATATCTACCTTTGAAAAGTATTTCAAACTAGCTACGTGTTGGGAGCTGTAGGAAGCACAATTGTTGATGCAAACACGTACTTTAAAGGGATAAAATAAATAAGATTGCTAAAAAAACATGTACTTGATTTATCGAACTGCCTCGAAATAAAGGATCTTGAGACTGGATGTATAACTTATCAACCCATAAAAAATTGACACAAGATCCAAAATTTCAAAAATTTTGTCCTTCATTTCCCCCTTTGCCAAATGCTCTTTTTGGACTATCAAAACCTTTACCATGTCCAAAATAGTTTAACCTAATTGATTTTTCTTTGGCAAATATATTATTTAAGCCAAAATCAAAGCAAATATAAAAAATGGAAAAGGTTTAAAAAAAACTAAATGCAATATTTTAAATTATCCTTTTTATCTGCATCCATATTAAAAAACTTATCTATTAGAAAAAAGTGATTCCAAGTAATTTTTTCTTTCAAATTCATTGTTTTATCTCCTCACTTGTTATAACCAAATCTTTATTATAGTGACTGAAGGTACTAAAGTTTTCAAAGAACCTCATAAAAATGAAGATTGGGAAGAAAAAGGTTCTAAGAAGAAAGGAAAAAGATTTGTTATTTCCTCTAAGCTCTCAAAGCCCATAAAGAAAGTAAGCATATTCTTATATGAATATTTTCTCAATAAACAACTGCTTATCTTTGTTTTCTCTTTTTAGACTTCAAAGAAAATGGAGCCGAAGGGATTTAAAACCTCATAATTTCTCATAGTAGCACATCAAACAGGCAAAAATGTCCCTTTAAAGAAAATAAAGGTATTTTGGAGAAATCTCATCTTATCTCTTTAATATTTATCTATTAAAATTTAATTCATTTCTTTATTAGCTTGAAAAGAAATCTCCACCAAGACGAAATGAAAGGAAAAGAGCTTCACAAAAACTAGATTCGAATCCAAAAACATCAAAGGTATATCCTAAAAATTTACATATATATATATATATATATATATATATATATATATATATATATATATATATATATATTCTTTTGTATCAAATTGTAGCTTTGGATTCTAGTTCAGAATCAGAGAATAGTTCTTCAAAGAAGAGAGCAAAAGTCTCTGAAGAGACTAAAAATGTTTTGAATTAGAACCCCCATTCTAAAGAGGTAATTCGAGATACTGCACCAGAGTCTGATAAATCTAAGGGGATTGATCTGGATGAACAATCTCCACTAACATTTCATATAGTGTCTCTTATTTCAAAGGAATGAAATCTGGAAGAAGAAAGGACAGAGCTGAGGGTACCTTCTCAAAGCTTAAATCATAATGTTCTATCTGAAAATGCTCACTCGAACGAAGAACAATATAAGGCTTCAAGTACTTCTGATTCTTCTCCTACGAAACAAATTGAAAGATTTGAAGTCTTAGTGGGCGAAGTAGCTTCTGATATGCAGACTTTCACTATTATGGATGTTGAGTTCTTGAACAAATTTATCAAAGATGATCCTCTAGCAGCAATGGACCAGTTAATCGCAGAGACTATCTCTCTGTCTTCAAAATCTCAACAATCTATAACTCATATGGAGTTAACAGAAGTTGCTAGTCCAGAACTGGACCAATTAATTAACCATTTAAAGAATATAGTGGTTGAAGAAAATTTCCTCAACAAACTTTCAGTTGATTAAGACTTCCTATTAAATTTGCAAGCTTTACTTTTGAAAATTAATGATCATCTAGCCAGGTCGAATGTTCTCCAATTTGCTCATATCATAAAGTTTTTGAACTGGTTGGTACAATTCGAGAGCAATTTGAAGATCGCACTTGAGACGGATAAATTACTAATCGAAATTGAAGATCTTTGAAAAACTCAAGTGGAGAAATTAAAAGATTTTAATTCAACCATCATGAAAGCCGAAAGCTCAATCAAGGTTGGAAATCAAAAGATGGCTGAAGTTGATGCCGGAATCCAAAACCTTGAAAGATTGCTCGAAGAGGCCAGAAATGAAAAAAGCTTGCTTGAAGATTGTTACCACAATTGTGCAAAAGTAAAGTCTAACATTACTTTGCAGATCGAAGACGTGAATCATCATGTGAGAGATTGTCTAATCAAAATAGAAAGTTAAAAGCCTTGAAGCATTCTCATGCTTAAACTGAAACAATTTTAAAAATGGAGTTTGGAAAAATTCGAGACAATTTTTTATGAAAAGCTTCTTTTATTTTCATTTGATCATTATGCATGTCAACTATCAAACTGCTTTTAAACAGTTATTCTGATTTCATGAATTATTGGTCTATACATTTTTAAATGTTTACTATTTATTGACATTATTCAATTAGCCATGGCTAGATCTCGAATCGAATAGGAGTTATTAGTAAATACCTTCTTGATTTCGAATGGTCCTTCCCAATTTAGAGACCATTTCCTGAATTTCTTCAATTTTCTCTCTATTGGTAATATAACCTTTCACACCAAGTCACCAACATTCAAAGTTTTTGATTTAACTTTCTTATCATAAAATCGAGAAATCCTTTCCTTCTGTCGAATAATATTTTCCAGAGTCAACAACCTTTCATCATCTAAATCATTTAACTCATCAAACATTAAATTCCAATAATGTTCAACCAGTAACTCATTCTATTTTTGTAATCTTATAGACTAAAAATTAATTTCTATAGGCAAAATAGCATCATGGCCATAAACTAACCTATAAGGAAATGTTCTTGTAGCCTCTTTAGGAGAATTTCTATATGCGTACAAAATTTGGCTAAGTATCTCGTGCCAATTCTTGGGCTTTTGCCTAACATGCTTTTTAATTAAGGCAATAATTGTTTTGTTGGCTGCCTCAACTTGACCATTGGCTTGTGTATAATATAGGGTCGAATTAATCAATTTTATATCTCTTGATTTAGCATATTGAATTACTTTCTTCCTAGTAAAAATTGTACCTTGATCAGTTGTCAAAGCTTCAGGTATACCAAATCAAAATACAATATGTTCTTCGATAAAATCGATTATATCCCTCTGTTCAACATCCTTCAAGGGAATAGCTTCGACCTATTTCGTAAAATAATCAATTGCCACTAAAATATACCAATGGCCTTTTGAAGACGCCGGATGAATCTGGCTAATTAAATCTAAAGCCCATCCTCTAAATGGCTAAGGTTTTATAATAGAATGTAAATCACTTGCTAGCACATGTTGAATATTTCCATGTTTTTGGCATTGTTCACATGATCTTGTATATTCATGGCAATCTTTTATCATTGAAGGCCAACAAACTCTTTATCTTTGCAGCATCCATTTTATTTTTTCACTAGCTTGGTGTGCACCACAAATCCCTTCATGAACTTCAATTAGAGCTATAAAAGCTTCAGTTTCTCCCAAACACCTTAGTAAATTTCCATCTACTAATTTCTTATAAAGTTTATCACCAAGGATCATATAGTGCAAAGTTTATATTTCATCTTTCAATCTGTAATCGAATTGGAGTTTTCTAAGTATTTGATAATTGGTTTTCTCCAATCATCATTTGAAATCAAACTTATTTGAAGTATTTCAAGCTCTTTTATAGCATACTTATTTCTTATTTCAATTAGCTTATTCCAAGTTTCATTCGAAACTTTGTAACCTGATGCTATTTGTGCCAACTCATTAGCTTCACAATTTTGCAATCTTAGGATATGTTCAATGATGAATTCATCAAATTCTTGCAGTAGTTAGATAACTCGAGTAAAATATCATACTAAATTTTCACTTATGCATTTATATTCTTGAGTAATTTGTTTAACTATCAATTGAGAATCACCGTGAATAATTACATTTCTTGCTCGAAATGACCTTAAAGTTTCAAGCCCAACAAGAAGAGCTTCAAATTTAGCTTCATTATTTGAACAAGGCATTTTTATTTCAAACATTAACTTGGTAGGATACCCTTTAAGGGAAATAATCATAATTCCAATTCTTATTCCATTTTGATGCCTAGAACCATCGAAATATAATTTCCAAGGTTTTAATCCCACATAATTTCATTGATTTCATTAATTTTTTATCTAAAGAATGGCCAGCCAAAAAATCAGCAACCATTTGACCTTTCATGGATTTCAAGGGCATATATTTCAAAGAATATTCAGTCAATGCTAAAGCTTATTTGCCAACTCTACTATGGAGTATAGGTTTCCATAACATGTACTTTATTATATCATAATGAGAAATTACAATCACATCAAAAGGTTTGATGTAATGTTTTAGCTTAGTACATGAGAATTATAAGCAAAGACATAATTTCTCAATAGTACAATACCTACTTTTGGCATCATTTAATATCCTACTTAGATAATAAATAGCTCTTTTGATACCATTTTTATCTTCTTGAGCTAACATACTACCTATAGTATATTTAGAAGCAGAAACATATAACTTTAAAGGTCTTCCTTTTTCAAGAGAGGTCATGATAGAAGGATTCATCAAATAATGCTTTATATCTTCAAATGCTTTTTGGTGTACATCTTCCTATCGAAATTCTTCTTCCTTTTTCAATCTCAACAAAGGTGAGAAAATTTTTGTTCTACCAGATAGATTTGAGATAAATCTCCTTAAAAAGTTAATCTTGCCTAGCAAAGATTGCAATTGCTTTTTATTCAAAGGTGGCGAAGTTTCTAAAATAGCCTTCATTTTTTTTATCAACTTCAACCCCTTTTTTCTAAATTAAAAATCTAAGAAATTTTCTTGCAGAAACACCAAAAGCACATTTAATTGGATTCATTTTTAGACCATGTTTTCTCATCTTCTCAAAAACTTGTCTTGAATGGTTTATATAATCATTTTTCAATTTCGACTTGATAACAATATTGTCTATATAAACTTGCATAAATTTTCTAATCAAGTCATGAAAAATTGTATTCATAGCCCACTGATATGTTGCACTAGCATTCTTAAGGCAAAAAGGCATCACTAATCATTCATAAGTGTCGATTGCACTAGGACATCAAAAAGCAGTTTTCGATATGTCTTCTTTGGTAATGAATATCTGGTTATAACTAGAATATCCATCTAATAAACTTAATATTTCATTTTCGGCTACTGAATCAATTAACATATCAGCAATTGATATAGGATATTCATCTTTAGGAGTTGCCAAATTTAAATTTCAAAAATCTACACAAACCCTTAGAGTTCCATTCTTTTTAATTACAGGAACTATATTAGAAATCCAGTCAGTGTACCTGGTTGTTCAAATAAACTTCGCTCTCAATAGTCTTTCGATTTCTTCTTTGATTTTCAAAATAATTTCTAGTGCAAATTGCCTTGGTGGCTACTTTACTGGCCTCTTTCCAGGATAAATTGGCAGTGTATGCTCCATTAAACTTCAATCCAATCCAGGCATCTCATTATAGTCCAAGCGAAGCAATCTTTTAATTCCTTCAACAATTCAATTATCTTTTTCTTCAAGGCTTGATCGATATATTTATTGATATAAGTAGGTCTTAACTTTGTTCCATCACCCAAATTTATTTCCTCAAGAGGATCTTGTGCCTCCATCTTCTTTATTTCATGAGGTAAAGACATCTCGAACCCGAGTGGTGAGTCATCAAAAATACAGTCAAGCCTTTCAATACTTTTCTCTTGAATTTCAACCTTTTCGGATTGATCTCGAATAAGATCTTTCGAACTTTCTTTAACTTCACAAATCAATTCTTCTTTTTGTTCAAAAGATTTTGAAACTAAACTGGCCCTTATGGCCGTTTGAACCCTTTTTTCGGCCATATAGGCCGAAATTCGAGCTAAGTAGTTTGAAATATTCATATTAACTTCATCAACAGATTCTGGAATTGAATCGGCCCTCATGGCCATTTCAAACCTTTGTTCGGCCACGTAGGCTGAAATTCAATCTAAATAGCTTGAAATATTCATATTAATTTCAATTCATTGAAAGCTACTTCAATGTCACCCTATGGTTACTCATACTTTAAAATAAACTCAACTTCAGGTCGAAGATACATAGTAGTAAGAACCTTGGATCTTGTTGCTAGATGCTCCATGCTATCCATCTGGTAAGGTCCAATATAGGAAAGACATTTCTCGAATTCCATCAGATTGGTTTCAACTTGAAAAGAAGAATCTTCAACTTCCACTACTTCTAAATTTCCTTCTATATCCCATATGAACATTTTCTTATGCAAAGTTGAAGGTACTGACCCTGCACCATGAATCCATTCTTTACCCAGAAGTAGATTATAATTGGCCTTTGAAGGAACAATAATGAAGATAGTAGGTCGAATCATCGACCCAACCTGAACATTTAAAGCTAGCAATCATTCTGACTTCGAAGTCTTACCATTGAAATAAATGATTACCATGTTATAAGGAAGTAGATCTTCTTGTATTTTGTCTAGCTTCTTCATTATTGTCTTTGGTATCAAATTAATTGTAGCACTGCCATTAACCAACATTCTATGAATAACTTTACCATCAGCCTCAACCTTAATGAAAAGAGGCTTTAAATGATTCTTCATCTTCTCAGTTGGCTTATCAAATATTGTAGAATTCTCTTTAAGAAGGATTCGAGCTGTATATGTGACCAAAGTAGGTTCCTTCAGAGCCTCGTTTCCTTCAAAGTCTTCTTCATCAAGATCTTCATCTTAACCTTGATTATACTCCTTTGCATTTTCAGCTGGTAGGATAGAAATCGTGCCGCAAATATCTTCTAGATCATCAGCAAATTCGGATTCGAAAGAGTTTGTAATCATACTATCTTCATTCTCATGTATGATCTCCTTCTGTTTCATGCTTTATCATACAGAATTCTTTTGTAGAATATAATAGTAAGATCTTTTGTTCTGAGTTTCCCTCTCCACAATTTATATATTTTCACAAGTAGCTTTTTTAAATCTCTGTGCCCTTCACGATTGAGTCTTGGTTATAAGGGGATTTCCAGAACAATAGTACTTTGACGAGCTAGGAATATGCTCTGGAAATTTAGGTCCCTAGTATTGATACACCTTTCCTACTTTAGCCCCTTGCCAATTCTCAATCTTATTTATTCCCCTTATCCACTTGTTTGGAGGTACATTCAAAGGAGGCACAAAGTTCTTGCTCTTGACAGGCATAGTCTTGAATTCTGGTTTCGAGCCAGAAGCCTAATCTTTGTTCAACTTATGAATTGCTTCATACTCTTTTTGAACTCAGACTCTTCAAATGCCTTTGTAGCAGACTTATCAAAGACTGCACTACATTTTGGGTAAAGAGTTACTTTATTATCAGAATCTTTTTTCCTTAGTAAAAATTCTAATAGAGATTTTGCAGCTTTGGGATAAATATCCTTTACTTCTTTTTCATATTCTTCTATAGAAAATTCAACATCATGTTGAATATCCTAAACATGGACATTCACCATGTTGATTTCGAGAGGCTCAACCTAATTGGCCGAGACCTCTTAAGGATCAAAGTCAACTTTCATAGTAGGCTTTGATTTTTCTTCAAATTTCAGTCTGCCTTCTTTGATTGCTTTTTGAATCATATCCCTGAAACGCACACAATGGTTAGTCCAATGGCCATAAACATGATGATATTTACAATATTTTATACCCTTTCTTTGTTTTATAGTCGAAAATTTATTATCATCAGACAATACTATCTATTTATCTTTAAGTAAAATATCAAATATTTGATCAGCTTTAGTAATATCGAAACTATAATCTTGCTTTCTCAAAAATTTTGAATTGCCCTTAGACTCATATGGTTTTAAAGAAGTACATACATAAGGAGGTCCAGGCTTTAATTCAACAATATTTATTTCATTATTAGTTTTGACATCAACATCATCATCTTCATTATTATCATTCTCAATTTCATGATCAAATATATCTACATAAGCAATCTTATCTCTTTGAACTGGTTTCTTAACTCTCCGATATTTATCTTTTTCAAACTTAAGTTATTCGATTTGCCTTACTTTATTTGCTAGTTGGGCCATATCTCTAAATTGTTGATTAATCAACTTCTTTCGAATAGAATAATCAAACCCACTTGTAGCCATTTGAACTAACTCGTGTTCTGGTACTTCAATAAAGCATTTAACCTTCATCTACCTGAATCTATTCAGATAATCATCAATATATTCATTTTACATTCTTTTACTACTTAACAAATCCATTAAACTTACCTTGGTTTCACCCCTAAAAAATTGTTTGTGAAAACTCCTTTCTAATTGATTCCAAGTATGAATCGAATTAGGTGGTAAATTAGTAAATCAAGTAAAAGCATCTTTAGTCAATGAACTTCGAAAATATTTCATTTTTAGATTTTCATTATTGACAAGATCACCACATTCGATTTGATAACGAGCAATATGCTCAACTATGGATTCTCTGATTTCACTAGCAAACTTATTAAACTTAGGGATTTTCCAATCCCTAGGTATTTTAGTTTGTAAAACATTCTTAGGAAAGGCTGATACAAAATATGGGTTATTTGCATAGCCTACATTAAAACCATGTTAATTTAGCACTCATTCCACAACATTGACTATATTTTAATGCCCTCTATAACATTGTGCCTAACTTGATTTAGAATATTATCAAGGTTTTGGTTCCTATTAACTAGAACCACATTATTATTAAGGACATTAGGATCTGCTGCCAAGTTTTGATTTCGAACTGGGTTCAAGGGCACTACATTTTTGTGTCCAAGATTAGCAGGTGGCTCCTGCATTACATTATTATGCATAAACATTTGTAGATGTCGCATTGGCTTGCCTTGTGTTTGCAAATACTACGTTTGCCACTTGATTGATAATAGGGTCTACAAGTGCACCAAGGACGTCCACGATTTGACTCATTTGTCTTGCTAATAGTAAATAATTGGTATTGATTGACTCCACCATAGGATTAATAACACTCGTCAATTGGTGAGACAACATATTTACCATATCATGGTTACTCTCGTCCATTTGTTGACGTATGAAATGAAATGCAGCACCTGTAAAAGATGTCGATGATGGAACAAATTCCCTAGACATACTTTGCGATCCAATAGGCATGTTCCCTAACATGCTAAATTAAAACATATCATTTCCATTTGCATTCAGATTTGAATGTCTCAAAGGTCCCACTGGAGAAATCGTTGAAACAATCAGATCTGAAACTACTATCAAAGTAGTCCCTATAGTTTGTGCAACCTTTCTGGGAATAAATCCCTAAGGTAAACCATATAAAGGATTGTAAATATCAACGTTCAAATTCCTATGATTCTCATCTAGATTCGATGGGATTTGGCCAATCTAAGATATTATAGGATGATCTTGTGGATTTCCTATAACTATCAGTCTAGAGATAACAGGATTAAGAACATTGCTTTGATTTGAGTTAGAATCATTATTCCCATTAGTTCCTTCATTATTCTTGACATTTGAATTATTACCAGAGCCTCATCTATTTGAACCACTGGTAGCCATGTTTAAATTTCTTCCACTACGCAAAATCGTGCATGATAAGTGCACAAATACACCTAAATTCTATGTGTTTCATCCACTTATTTACTTAGTATTTTGTGCAAATTAATTGAAAAGGACACTTAGATGCTCTATATTTTGTTTTCAGGTCATGAAATGACACATATGAGCATTAGAAAAGAATTCAGGGGCAAAACCATTCAAATCATGAAGCATTGGAGCAAGATTGTTCACTCAGCAAAGAACACGAGCAATGTTGAACCCCGTGTTCAGGGCCGTGTTTCGTTCTGGACTACTTCAAGACTTCACTGAGTCATCCAGAGAAGAACACGAATTTGAACACGGGTCGTGTCAAACCCGTGTATATTTCTGCCATTTGCTCCTGAAGAACACGGGGGGTGTCACACCCCGTGTAATATGCTGATCAGTCTTCGTTGAAGAACACGGGGTAGAACATAGGCCGTGTACTACCCCGTGTACATTACTGTTTGACAATTCGTTAAAGAACACGGGGCGTGTCACACAATGTGTTTCTTGCTGTTCAAACTTTCGTTGAGAAACACGGGGTACAACACGTGCCGTGTTGGACCCCGTGTACATCAAAAATATAAGTTTTGCGCGAGATCTTGCAGGGGGAGAGGAGAAACGGAGAATTAACAAGGAGAGCTGCTGGGAGAAGCCCTAGGAGAGACTAAAACTCACCAAAGGCGCCTTCTAACACGGATTCAAGCAAGGAATTGAAGAATCAAGCAAGAAATTTGTAGATCTTCATGGATTGTTTGACTTCCCTCTCTGTTTTCTTGTTTTCTTCTGATCTTGTAATGTTCTCACACTAAACCTTTGTGCTTAGCTTAGGTGAACTTGTTCATGGAGTTATAGAACTGAATTTTATATAATCTAGCTTGATTTACTGTCGAATTATGATTTGATTTTGCTGTTTTGTCTGGAACAAGCCAATATATTCGGAGTATTGGATTTCTATTATGGGTTAATTGATTCTAGGTTGAAATGACCAATTGATTAATCAGATCTTGCATGATCATTGGGGATATCAATTAGACTTAGAAATTAAGCTGATTGTATTCTTTTGCACACGATGAAATGTCCAAGAATGGATTCTAAGTAAGTTAATGCAACCTAGATGAGTGATTACTAGAGTAATTCTGGGCACTTAATCTTTGGTTAGTAGCTAGTAGCCTTGCAATGAGGTATAGCTTAATTTTGACTATCCAGCAATCATAATTAACAGTAAATCAAGTTAGAGAAGTGAATTCATTCCATAATGAAATGTACAAGGGATCTTTAAGCTAAGTACGCTTTTATTCCATTGAATCAAACCTTATTTTGATAGTTAAGCTTTGTTTTGCATTTAATTCTTAATTCACACTCTCAATTGATCCGCCTAGATAATTTACTTGAGATTCAGTTAGTACTCAACCTACAATCCCTGTGGAGAACGATAATCTTTTATACTATAACTAGACTTAACCCGTGCACTTGCGGAATTTAGAGGTCAAGTTTTTGGCGTCGTTGCCGGGGATTGTATCCAGTTAATATTAACCACAAGTTTTAAGTGAATTAGACTAGGCAATTCTTTTTCCTTTACTTCATAATTCATCTTGTTTTAATTTTTTCTTACTTTTTTATACAACATTTCTTTCTCACCTTGTTCTGTTTTAGTGCTACTTAATCATTGTGCAGAAAATCTTTGTATATGCGAAGAAGTCTCGAAGGAATTCTTGACTTCGATCCAGAAATTGAAAGAACTTTGCATAGGAGAAGAAGAGAGCAGCAGTCAATTCACATCCAAGAAGAAATCCATACTGAACCAGAAATTCAAGACATGGACAATAGATCACTTAGAGAGTTTGCAGCACCCGATGCCACTGGTCTTCAGTCCAGCATAAGGAGGCCTGCTGTTGAGGCCAATAACTTTGAATTGAAGCCAGCTTTGTTGTCTATGGTGCAGCAAAACCAATTCGGTGGATTGCCAATGGAGGATCCCAACCTCCACATCCAGATCTTCCTAGAATATTGTGATACAATAAAGATCAATGGTGTACAAGCGAATGCCATAGAGCAAGAGCTTGGTTACATTTTTTACAAGCCGGATCAATTACCACATGGGAAGAGCTACTGAGGGCTTTCCTATCAAGATACTTTCCTCCCAGCAAGACTGCGCAATTGAGGAACGAAATTACTACATTTTCTCAGAGGGAAGGAGAATCCCTGTTTGATGCTTGGGATAGATACAAAGAGCTATTAAGGCTGTGTCCACATCACGGATTAGAAAAATGGCTTGTTCTTCATACCTTTTACAATGGTTTGAATTACAACACTAGACTTACTGTGGATGCTGCAGCTGGAGGTGCCTTAATGAATAAAAGATTGGATGAAGCTTATGAGCTGATTGAAGACATGGCTTTGAACCATGATCAATGGTCAAATGAGAGGGGACCATCAAGAAAAGCAGCAGAGAAGTATGAATTAGATGCCTTTAGTCATTTGTCTGCTAAAGTAGATGCATTAGGAAGCTTAGGTAGCAAGGTAGATGCTCTAATGGCCAAATTTGACAAATTTCATGTTAACAGTGTGAATACAACAGGTGCTACTGACATTGCTTGTGAGATTTGTGGAATTACAGGGCATGTTGCAGCTGAATGCACCTTGGGCCAAGACTTTACTAAGCAAATGAATTATGTGAACAACAGTGGTTTTGGACAGAAAAATCAAAGTGAACCATTTGGAAACTTTATAATCCATCATGGAGAAATCATCCAAATTTCTCCTACAAGCCCACCCAACCATACAACACACAAACCACCACCACCCAGTTTCCAAGGTCAAAGATCATACAACCCACCAGCCCAACCATCCTCTACTACAAAATTAGAAGGCCTCTTGGAGAAATTTCTTATTTCTCAAGAGAAAACTAATGAGGAATTTAGACAACATGGAAGACACATGGAAGATTCAATTAGGCAACTGTCTTCTAAGGTAGATTCCTTGGCCACTCATGGAAAGATGCTGGAAACTCAAATTGCTCAACAAGCTTCAGCATCTTCTTCAAGAGCTTTTGGCCAACTCCCTGCTCAACCGGAATCAAATCCAAGGGAGCATTGCAAGGCAATAACTCTTAGGAGTGGAAGATTATTGAATGATCCTATTGCCACTCAAGAAACTGAAAAAGAGACAAGTGTGGAAGAAGGGAAAAAGGAGGGCAACAAGGCCTCAATTTCTAAGGAAGCTGAAGAGAAAGAAGGGGAACTACTAGACAAATCAAAATATATTCCTCCAGAACCGTACAAACCGCCTATCCCTTATCCTCAAAGATTAGCCAAAGCTAAACTGGATAAGCAGTTTGGAAAGTTCTTGGAGGTGCTGAAGAAATTGTACATCAATATTCCCTTCACTGATGCACTTTCACAAATGCCTTCATATGCTAAATTCTTGAAGGACATTCTCTCCAACAAGAGGAAGTTAGAGGAGCATGAAACTTTGGCTTTGACTGAGGAGTGTAGTGCCATTATCCAAAATAAACTACCTCCTAAGCTAAAGGATCCAGGAGGCTTCTCCGTTCCTTGTGTTATAGGAAATGTCCCTATTGATCGGGCATTATGTGATTTGGGGGCGAGTGTGAGCCTTATGCCACTGACGGTTGCTAAGAGATTGAACATTAAGGAGATGAAGCCTACTACGGTTTTACTTCAACTAGCCGACCGTTCAGTAAAGTATTCAGTAGGTATTCTTGAGGATATACCTATCAAAGTTGGTAAGTTTTTCATATCAGTGGACTTTGTTGTCCTTGAGATGGAAGAGGATGCTCAAATCCTTATTATTTTAGGTAGACCATTTCTTGCCACTACTGGAGCTTTAATTGATGTTAAAAATGGTAGACTGTCATTATCTGTTGGTGATGAGAAGGTTGAATTTAATTTGAATGAATCCATCAAATTACCTGTTTGTGAAGACTCCATATGCAGGGTAGATGTGCTAGACAAAGCTGTGAAAGAAGACCATCAAAAGGGAAGCCTCCAAGATCCTCTTGAAGAATGTCTAGCCATAAAAGGAGTGGTTGAAACTGAAAAAGCTATTGAACAATTGGAAATGGAGTCCAACAAAACCACCACCGAGGAAGACAAACCGCCAAAGGTAGAACTTAAACCTCTCCCATCTTCCCTCAGGTATGAATTTTTGGGACCCCATTCCACTTATCCTGTTATAGTTAATGCCAATCTAACTGCTATGGAAACAGAAAAATTACTTAGGCAGCTTAGATTTCATAGGAAAGCTTTGGGGTATTCTATTTCTGATTTGAAAGGGATTAGTCCTTCTATATGCATGCATAAGATATTGTTGGAGGATGACAGTAAGCCCTCCATTGAACACCAAAGAAGGCTGAATCCTAATATGAAAGAAGTTGTGAAGAAGGAAATAATGAAACTATTAGATGCAGGGGTAATTTACCCAATTTCGATAGTCAGTGGGTTAGCCCGGTTCATGTAGTGCCTAAGAAAGGGGCTAACTGTAGTGAAAAATGAAAACAATGAGCTAATTCCCACTAGGACTGTTACGGGTTGGAGAATGTGCATTGACTATAGGAAATTGAATAAGGCAACCCGGAAGGACCATTTCCCCCTTCCCTTCATTGATCAAACTTTAGAAAGATTAGCTAAGCATTCACATTTCTGTTATTTGGATGGCTATTCTGGTTTCTTCCAAATTCCTATCCATCCAAATGATCAGGAAAAGACCACATTTACGTCCTTATGGCACATTTGCATATAGAAGAATGCCTTTTGGTCTGTGCAATGCTCCAGCTACTTTTCAGCGTTGTATGATGGCAATCTTTTCTGAATTCATTGAAAATATCATGGAAGTTTTTATGGATGATTTTTCTGTATATGGCACTTCCTTTGATAACTGTTTAACCAATTTATCTCAAGTTTTGCAGAGATGTGAAGAGGTAAATCTGTTCTCAATTGGGAGAAATGCCATTTTATGGTAAGAGAAGGGATTGTCCTTGGCCATCAAGTATCTGAGAATGGGATTGAAGTGGATAAGGCCAAAGTGGACATTATAGAGAAATTGCCTCCCCCAAATTCTGTCAAGGGAGTGAGGAGTTTTCGGACATGCCGGTTTCTACCGACGTTTCATTAAAGATTTCTCTAAAATAGCTAAACCATTGACTAACTTACTAGCTAAAGATGTTCCTTTTGATTTTGATCAAGATTGTTTGGATGCCTTTTGCAGGTTAAAGAAAGCTTTGATTTGCCCCAATTATGCAAGC
This sequence comes from Sindora glabra, assembly GCA_020226215.1. Lineage (NCBI taxonomy): Eukaryota > Viridiplantae > Streptophyta > Magnoliopsida > Fabales > Fabaceae > Sindora > Sindora glabra. Next base: position 17,478,776 of record CM035225.1, on the reverse strand, counting down.
ACCGGATTGGAATTTACCTTTTGAGGTGATGTGCGATGCTAGTGATTATGCAATAGGAGCGGTGCTTGGCCAAAGAAAGGACAGAAAGGTTCATGCAATTTATTATGCAAGCAAGACTCTTGATGAAGCTCAATTGAATTATGCCACCACCGAAAAGGAACTTCTTGCAGTGGTATATGCAATTGATAAGTTCAGATCTTACTTGGTGGACTCAAAGGTGATTGTTTTCACAGATCATGCAGCCATCCGGTACCTTCTAAGCAAGAAGGAAGCTAAACCTCGTCTCATCAGATGGATTCTTTTGCTGCAAGAATTCGATCTGGAAATTCGAGATAAGAAGGGAACCGAGAATGTTGTAGCTGATCATCTCTCAAGGCTGAAGCAAGAATTAGGAGATGAGGAAGATAAGGACATGCCAATCAATGATGCCCTGCCTGATGATTATTTGTTGGCTGTCTCTTCTTCCACCGTCCCTTGGTTTGCTGATTATGTGAACTACATTGTGAGTGGAGTTTTGCCTCCGGATGCGGGGTATCAAAAGAAGAAGAAGTTTCTAGCTGAGGCAAAGCACTACTTTTGGGATGAGCCCCTTCTCTTTAGGAGATGTGCTGATGGCCTATTTAGAAGATATGTGCCTGAGGAGGAAATTGCAAGTATCTTGTTCCACTGTCATTCCTCTCCATATGGAGGACATTTTGGTGCTTCAAGAACTGCTGCAAAGATTGCCCAGGCAGGATTTTATTGGCCGACTCTTTTTAGAGATGTTCATCAATATGTCACTTCTTGTGACCAATGCCAAAGGGTTGGGAACATATCAAAGAGACATGAGATGCCCTTGAATAACATTCTGGAGGTTGAAATATTTGATGTTTGGGGAATTGACTTCATGGGACCATTCCCACCTTCTTGCAGCAACAGCTACATCCTTGTGGCAGTTGACTATGTCTCCAAATGGGTGGAAGCAATTGCCACTCGAACTTGTGATGCCAAGGCTGTAGTTCAATTTTTCAAGAAGGTGTTATTCCCTAGGTTTGGAATCCCTAGAGCTGTCATAAGTGATGGAGGGTCTCATTTCATTGCTCATCAGTTTCAGTCGCTCTTGAAGGGTATGGAGTAACCCATAAGATTTCTACTCCATATCATCCTCAAACCAGTGGGCAAGTTGAGCTTTCCAACAGAGAAATTAAGTCCATCTTGGAAAAGACAGTGTCTAGATCAAGGAAGAATTGGGCACTCAAGTTGGATGATGCTTTATGGGCTTATAGAACTGCCTTTAAAACTCCAATTGGAATGGCACCATTTAGGCTCATCTATGGGAAGAACTGTCACTTACCAGTAGAGATGGAACACAAGGCGTATTGGGCAATCAAGTTGCTCAACTTCGACTTACAATCTGCTAGAGAGAAGAGAAAGCTCCAACTTCTTGAGCTTGAAGAATTGAGGAATGAAGCTTATGATAATGCTAAAATCTATAAAGAAAGAACAAAGGCTTGGCATGACAAGCGAATCTTAGAAGGGAATTTCAAGAAGGCGACTCGGTGCTCTTGTTCAGTTCGAGATTCAAGCTATTTCCAGGAAGTTAAAGACAAGATGGACTGGACCGTATCTTGTGAAGAAGGTATATCCATTTGGAGCTGTGGAGATTTGGAGCGAAGGCACCGGCAACTTCAAGGTTAATGGCCAAAGATTGAAGAAGTATGTTGCTGGGCCACCAATAATGGAAGCACCAGACTAATAAAGAAAAGGGGTCGAGCTTATGACCTTAAACAAGCGCTTCTTGGGAGGCAACCCAAGCTTGTTTTTCTATTTTCTTGCCTTTTAATTCTTAGTTTTCTACTTTTCAATTTGAGTTTCTGAGTAGTGGAGGAATTTAAGTCATTAAGTGTTGATGTTGAATGCTCATTTTTGCATGTGGACTTTGTCTTTGAGGTAGATTAGGCATGAATTCATGATTGTTGTCTGTTTTCTTACACAGAGGGCTCAAAACGCAGTCCAGTGAGATACACGGTGTAGAACACGGCCGTGTACTACCCATGTACCTCACTGTCTGGCCAATTTTAAAGAACTTGTGATTTTCAACGCAGTCCAGTGAGAAACACGGTGTCGAACACATACCGTGCTAAGCCCCGTGTTCCTCACTGTCTGATTCTTGTAAAAACTTTATGATTTTCATGGAGGATCAGAGAGATACACGTGTTGAACAGGACCGTGTCACACCCCGTGTACCTCTCTGGTTGAACCACTGATGAGAGTTTTTAAACTTGAGCCTTCCAGAAAGAAACACGGGTACAACACGGATCGTGTTTACCCCCGTGTTCTATTACGCATTTTGTTAAGTCTAATCCAGAGAGAAACACGGGACAGAACACGGGTTGTGTTTGATCCCGTGTACATTTGCGAGGATTGTTAACATGTTTCAGAAGAAACAGGGAGATAACACGGGGTATGTCAGACCCCGTGTAAGTCGCGAAACCCAGAACACTCATCGCGCAGAAACACGGGTACTACAGGTCGTGTTTAACCCCGTGTTCCTATGCGAGGGAGCTTTTAATCGTCAAAAACCCAGATTTTTCCAGGTTTTCCCCCATTTTCTCCTTCTTACTCGCACCCCTAACCTCTCTCCTTGCATTTTCGCACTCCATACTGCCAAAATACACCGATCAAAGTGTTTCATTTTGCCATTTGAGGTTGTTTAGCTAATTGATTTGCGATTTAATCGGTTGAAAAGCTGTGATTTGGATCCCTCTTCTCATTTCAACACGAACTAGGGTTTTTGTTCATCATCTCACGAGGTTAGTGCATTTCCTTTGAAATCCTTGGAGTTTATTGATATTTCTAATGATTATTAACTTCCATTACATGTTAGAATTCATAGGAATGTTGAAATCCTTTGAAATTGATGTTTGATAGGTTGATTGAATGACTTTACAAAGCAATGTTCACGGGCATTCACTAGTTTTCTTGATTAAATTTGCTTCTTTGATGATTAATTGATCAAAATAGAATCTTACATTGATGAATTGAGTTTGAATCTTTCATTCATAGGACTTGTCCTGTTGAATTGATGGATGAGTTTGATTAATTGACCTTGATATTCATTAAACTCCACAGATTGGATGTTGATTAATGGATTGCTTATGTGTATTGAATCTTTAACTCTTTGAATTGGAATTCTTTGATTACTTGGATTGCAAGTCTTTGAGGTTTACTGCTTGAATGCCTTATTGCCTACTTTGCCTTATTGACATGACCACTCATTGCTTTCATGGCATTGAACTTTAACTTGTTTTTCAGTTGATATTGGATGATTGAAAATACATGCTGATCTATTGCATTTAAATCTACTGACTTGGCCACTATTAATAAACATGAGATTGATTGATTGAACATTGAATAATTGGATGTTAGCTATTGCTGAATTTTTGTTCTTGGAATTTGCTGCTGGCTGGTATACACTTTCTCAATTTGTTAATTCCCTTTGCAGATAATGTCTAAAAGACAAAAGACCACTGCGAGAAAGACTACCAAAGGTAGTACATCTAGAGGGACATCGTCTAGAGGACCTTCACACCCCTTCTTAGATTTCACTGAAGAGGCTTACATCCAAGCCTATGATAGACATAAGGACAAGCCAATTGTAGAAGGGAGATTCTTAGACTGGGGAGTGTTGAGGGAGTTTGGACTAGAGGAAGAGATACGTGAGCTTATAAGTGTGGGAGCTTGGGAAACCTTCTTTGAGATTAGAGAGCCCACCTACAGGAAGCTCACCCTAGAGTTTCTCAGCACATTCTATTTAGAGAGGTATTTTGGGACGGTGGACTCACCTGATACAGTTCAGTTCAGGCTTGGAGGCGTTGCTTACTCTATGAGTGTGACCCAGCTGTCTGTTCGCCTGGGACTCTATTCTTTGGAGTTTGTGACTACTGGAGTACCAGGACATGCTGGTCGGACTGCCCCACGGGACCCAGGAGTGGCGGGTGTGGACCGACATTGCCACTGGACATACATATGATCCCGCCAAGAGTAAGGCGTCTAGCCTTAGGAAGGTTTCCTGGAGAGTCCTTCACTCCATTTTCAGTCATACTCTGAGTGGACGGGGCACAGTCATGGAGTTGTGAGCACCTCTGATATTCTATTCCTCTACAGCATGATTGAGAGGGTGCCTATCCACATTGGAGGAGCATTTGCTCACTTTTTCTCAGCCCAGGCCATGGATAGGAGAGTTGGTAGTATAGCTGCTGGCCCATACATCACTCGACTAGCCAGACGGTTAGGAGTCTTCGACCGGCCTTATGGTTCTCTGACCATAGTATCACACATGGCACCCCTTCGAAGGGGCATTCTTATAGCCATGGGGATCCAGCCGGTAGTGCAGCAGCAGCAGCAGCCCCAGGAGGAGCAGCAGCAGCATATTCCAGGCGATAACACAGCTCCTGATGTTGGTCCTTCTTCTTCCACCGGGAGCAGAGTTCCACATGAGGCATATTTCAGAGACATCCTCTCTGGCCAGCAGCAGATCTTGGCGGAGCTCCGTCTGATACCGAGCGTCAGACGCGGATCGAGGGACTCTATGATGACTTGGACAGGCGCTCCAGGCACATAGAGGCATGGTGGAACCCCTGTTCCACCTATTCCACCCTTCCTCCCCTGCTGACCCGGATCCCCTACCCAGTAGTTTAGATTGATTACTGCACTTTTTATTTAGCTATTCTTTTTTCTTTTTACTTATTCTTCATATCTATCCCCATTTATCTGGTCTGTACATATATTAACTATGCACTTTGTTTTACTCTTTATTATATTACTTTCTTCTCTTTTATTTTCTTGCATCTTGATGTTAATATCTATAATAACTAACAGCATTTCTTTTCCAGTATTGTATTTTCTTTCTTTTAGATTACCGGTTCTCTCTCTCTCTCTCCTACCTCGTCTATCCTTCTGGATCTCCCTGCGATTTACTGGACAACCATAATCCGCATGTCAGGGAAGTTTCAGTTCCCCAACTGTTTTCTGTCTCTTTTCCCATTTACTATTTTGTACATTGAGGACAATGTCCACTTTTAAGTGTGGGGGAGCAGTGTTTTGCAATGCTTTGCACTTGAACTTGCTTGAATGATTTAGAGTACTGAAATTTGCTCCAATTTCAATGATATATATAAAAAAATGATGAAATGATGAAAATAATAATAATAATAATAATAAAAAAAAATGTAAGGCAATTCATTGAATAAAGTGATTGATTCATGCCTTGCTTCTTTAATGAATATTTGGCAATTTGATAAGGAAAATTTAAAGCTTGAAGCTAAGAGCAATGAGCATAATTGACCCTTGTGAGATTTGAGCCTTTTGAGCTATTTTCTCATTACAAATTAAAGCTCATTTTTCTTCTTGAGGGATTATGTCATCACTCTTGTCTTTGTGCTCTAGAACTTGCATTTTCTCTGAGGCTACATTTTATGTATTTTGCATGTCAAATATGATGAGGCCATGTTTCTTTACCCTTCTTTTTATTTGTTTGGCCTATTTGAATCCTTTTCTTTAATTTTCCCTAAAACTTTTCCCCTAGTTAGCCACTTTGAGCTTTGGACCCTCATTCTAGCCTAGCCATACCATGTACATCCCAAGCTACTGCCCAAGGTGAACTTGAACCTTAGAGTTTGAAGGAACTTAGACACATTTTATAAGTTTGGCTATTTTTGAGGTCCTTACTTAGTGTTGCTAGTTGGATAAGTTGATGTACAACTTTGGTTGTTAAATAAAAAAAAAGAGAAGAAAAAGAAAAAGAAACAATCAAACAAATAAAAAAAAAAGAAGGTAACAAATCACCATAAAAAAAATGGTGTCAATTAAATAATCTGGGAAGAAGAAAAGGAAGAAAAGCTTGTTATGAATGAATAAAAAAAAATGTTGTGTTTGCTGATTTATTTGTATAAAAAAAATGATGATGAATGAAATAATGAAAATCAAAAGGAGAAGAATGGAGGTTGAAGCAAGGGTGGAAGCAAGCTATCAAGCTGAGTAATGGAACTTGACAATGGTCAAATTCATGACCAATGTGTCTTCTTCCTTCAAACTCAGGGTTCTATCACTTTTCACCCCTTGATGTTCCTTCCCACTATCCTCACCCTTTTTCCCTAATAAAGTCCTCTGATTTGCATGCATTTTACATTATAGTAGTGGAGATTAGAGTTTGTGCAAGCATATGGTAGCATTAAGTCATGAGTTGATTGACTTGAGAGTATACACAAGCCTTGTTTTGAGAGTGAGAGTAAACACTTTACCTGTGAGGCTATTCTCTTTTGCTTCTATGCTGAGAATTGACTTGTTTAGTTGCTTTATTTTCATTTAGTTTCTTGGCATGACTTGATCCTAATCTTTGATTTGTTGAATGATTGCCTGATTATAAATAAAAAAAAGAGAAGAAGAAAGAAAAGAAGAAAAAGAAGTGAATAAAATTGGAGTAGATTTTCTTGTTCTTTTACTTCCTTGCTCGAGGACGAGCAAGATTCAAGTGTGGGGGAATTGATAAGTGCACAAATACACCTAAATTCTATGTGTTTCATCCACTTATTTACTTAGTATTTTGTGCAAATTAATTGAAAAGGACACTTAGATGCTCTATATTTTGTTTTCAGGTCATGAAATGACACATATGAGCATTAGAAAAGAATTCAGAGGCAAAACCATTCAAATCATGAAGCATTGGAGCAAGATTGTTCACTCAACAAAGAACACGGGCCGTGTTGAACCCCGTGTTCAGGGCCGTGTTTCGTTCAGGACTGCTTCGAGACTTCACTGAGTCATCCAGAGAAGAACACGGGTTTGAACACGGGCCGTGTCAAACCCGTGTATATTTTCTGCCATTCGCTCCTGAAGAACACGGGGGTGTCACACCCCGTGTAATATGCTGATCAGTCTTCGTTGAAGAACACGGGGTAGAACATGGGCCGTGTACTACCCGTGTACATTACTGTTTGACAATTCTTAGAGAACACGGGGCGTGTCACACAACGTGTTTCTTGCTGCTCAAACTTTCGCTGAGAAACACGGGGTACAACACGGGCCGTGTTGGACCCCGTGTACATCAAAAATATAAGTTTTGCGCGAGATCTTGCAGGGGGAGAGGAGAAACTGAGAATTAACAACAGGAGAGCTGCTGGGAGAAGCCCTAGGAGAGACTAAAACTCACCAAAGGCGCCTTCTAACGCGGATTCAAGCAAGGAATTGAAGAATCAAGCAAGAAATTTGTAGATCTTCATGGATTGTTTGACTTCCCTCTCTGTTTTCTTTTCTTCTGATCTTGTAATGTTCTCACACTAAACCTTTGTGCTTAGCTTAGGTGAACTTGTTCATGGAGTTATGGAACTGAATTTTATATAATCTAGCTTGATTTACTGTGAATTATGATTTGATTTTGTTGTTTTGTCTGGAACAAGCTAATATATCCGGATATTGGATTTGTGTTATGGTTAATTGATTCTAGGTTGAAATGACCAATTGATTAATCGGATCTTGCATGATATTGGGGATATCAATTAGACTTAGAAATTAAGCTGATTGTATTCTTTTGCACAGGATGAAATGTCCAAGAATGGATTCTAAGTAAGTTAATGCAACCTAGATGAGTGATTACTAGAGTAATTCTGGGCACTTAATCTTTGGTTAGTAGCTAGTAGCCTTGCAATGAGGTATAGCTTAATTTTGGTAATCCAGCAATCATAATTAACAGTAAATCAAGTTAGAGAAGTGAATTCATTCCATAATGAAATGTACAAGGGATCCTTAAGCTAAGTACACTTTTATTCCATTGAATCAAACCTTATTTTGATAGTTAAGCTTTGTTTTGCATTTATTCTTAATTCACACTCTCAATTGATCCGCCTAGATAATTTACTTGAGATTC